>CM055837.1:16716354-17070966 GCA_029582265.1 Zoroaster sp. YZ-2022
GTTCACGGCAAATTCACGGCACTCTCAAGAATTAATGAGCTGCCCCAAAACTGCCACGAGAAGTTCATGGCATTTTCACAGTGTTTTCACGGCGAAGGAATCCCAAGAGTATTTCATGGCATTTTCACGGTGTTGTGTCATCGTGAAATTGCCGTGAACTATTTATTTCACGGTAAAACAGAAGTTATTCATAGTGTGAATAATATGTTTATAATTTCTAACTTACTTTCAGTATGCTTCATGCAAATAGGGGTTTAGGATTGTCTGTTTGAACTTCTTATAAAATAACGAAAAGACTTCACCTTCCATAAAGCTAAAAAAAAATTCTCCGGTTTCTGGTCATAGGTCTGTTTCAAAGTTGGTGCGGTGACACGCTTTTTTTTTTTCTTTTTTTTTTTGCCAAACAGTGAAATACGTGATACATGCATATGCGTTTATTGGAACCAGACCAAATTTCCCATACACAAAGTAAGGTGGCTAAGAGTGGCCACAGGAAAACGTTCATACCCCCATGTGAAAAAATCATTTTTAAAACAACAGCACGACAGAATACCAATGGATCCAGCAATTTTGGCTGCAATTGGACATCATTTCATAGCACAAAAAAAAGAAAATTAAAAATGCTTTTGCACAGCACTGAGGCGACGCGTATGGAGACCAAAAGCTGGATACTTTTATTTGGCCTACTTGTGTCATTAATTCAGCCCAGTATTACTGTTACTCGGTAGCATAGTGGTATAAATGCTCACCTCGCAATAAATTATTTTGTGACCTTGGTATACTCTAGATCATAGTGAGCTTGTCGTTAAGTGGGGAACCCCACGTCATCGCCAGACCAGCAAGCTTTAAGAAAGACTTGGCACGGTTCTTTGTGGAGTCCGTGGGGTCAACACTGACGGAGGTCACTGAGGTGGAATTGAAGTAAGTCATGGAATTGATCAACATTTGTCAGTCTGGAGATCTCTCTCTGTCTCTGTTTGTCTGTCATTATTGGCTTGTCTATTTGTGGGTAGTTTGCAAAAGACTACATTTTTACAGGCAACTTAGAAATTGATTGAAAACTGTGTCAGCATTCATATTTCTGTGAAGTAACCAACCTGTGAAGCACAGAACGTATTTGATTGCGTTAAAGGTATGATACATCATTGGTTTTTTGAAGAATGCGTTCATTCCAATCATCTAGTTTTCAAAAATACACATAAAACTAACCGTTGAAAATTTCATCAAAATCGGTGTTCATGTTTTCGAGAAAACAGCGAATAACAGTTTCTATTTTATTAGTTATTTTGTGCATGTTCATATTGTGTTGATTTTGATTGTTGCAATCGAAATTAGCTGTTGTGTTTTTGGAGGTCTTCATATACAATTTTTCTCGAAGATGACAGCATTTCACATGGAATTATTTCTTAGGGTGATTGGTACAAGTATCACCTTGTACAAGTTTCAACATTTAGCTTTCAGATTGAAACTCATCAAACAGTTTTATAAACAACTATATCATACCTTTAAGTCTTATATACTTACACTATGAACATCTCCTCCGTGAATGCACCGTTAAAGCTCGGTGAATTGCACTTTTTCCGTGAATTTCACGGCGCTCGTTCCCATTTCACGGTGTAGTCACGGCGTGAGAGCACCGTGACTGCGACGTAAAACCACCGTTAAACAAATCTTTTGTTTGGTCCTCGGTGAAAGCTGGGTGAAAACGCGGTGAACCTCGAAAGCTCAGTTGAGACCGGCTCATTAACTACATCAAAGGAAGTTATCCTCTTGCCCATTGTTGACGCTTTTGTGCATGTGATAATCCCTCTTGGAAGGAAGGTAAACACACTAAACATAACGGTACTGTTGGATTTGGGCAAGGTTGGGTTCTGTATTTGGTCGAGTTATAGGTTGCTTTAAAAATTCTGCTACGACTTGACGGGCAGGTTACATTTTCGGCATTGCAATTTGCGTGCGCTGATCGTTTGCAACGATACGTAGGGCCCCATTGCTTTTTGTTTGGCTTTCTTTAGCAGTAGAGGAAAATACAGTAGGCCTTCGATGTCCGTTAACAATAAATGTAACTGTGAAATGATTAAATTCGCTGCCAAGGCTCATAGAAAACACAATTCTGGCAGCTACAACAATCCTCTTTAACCCCGGCAGGACTTTGGCCGAAGGGCGGTCTCGTTTTTGTATGTTTGCTAATTTATTTATGTTATTGTTTATAGAACCCGGTGAGGTTTATAGTTTTGCGATATGACTCGATTAACGAACGTCGTTTTATTCACGTATCGTACCCGTGACTTGTATAGTGTGAGAGCCCGCGAAACTGTTGTTGCAATCATTCACCAGGGTTTTCCCTTAACTTTTTTTTTCACTCGCCGGCCGGGCTATAGTAAACCAAACTTTTCACTAGCCCGCAAGCCTTTTCACTCGCCCGTATGTTTAAAAAATACTTTTAATCAAATCACTGTTTTTAGTAATTTAGTAATTTAGGCATTTTGCATCAGAACGTGCATTATAAACAACAGTTGTCAGTTACCTTATTATTATGTGCATATTTGTTTTGAGTTCAATGTGATAATGAGGATGCAAGTTTAACCGAGTATAACACGTACCGGTACAACTTGCACAAGAAACGATAAAGAGATTAAAAACACTTACGAAGTGTCTGTAAATTTCCAATCTAAAAAACACTGGTACTGGTAGTGGTATACAACGGCCGGGGGACATGCACGCAATTTGCTCAGAATACCACTGACCTTGCCCATATGAGAATAGGTGTCTGTGCTGAGAATGGGTTGGCGATGGCGTGCTGTGATAGGCGTACGTGATAGGTGTATATTTAGGTATAGGCCTACTTGTTAATCTGTTTTTCATCGGAAAGGGGATACGTTTAGAATAATATATATCATATTCCAGAGTGTAATTAGGAAATGGACAATAATTATAATGCATTGATTACCGAACTGAGGTATGTTGCGGGCCAAACAGATACTAACAATTGGACTTAAAATAACAATTCATCCATCGGGGTTCCTAATTATCATGGGTTGTTTTAATAATCGTTGCCGAAGAACAAGGATACGATGAGGACCAGTAAACGTAAGCCTCGACTGTCGGGATAAATTGACCCGCTCTGGGGCTCAAAACGGATGATTTTATAAAACCGCGGTTTTATTTTTGAAAACCGGTATTTCGGCGGTATTTCGGGTATAAATCCTGCACTTTATTATTATTAAAAAGTAACTATGAATATAAGTAAATAAATAAATAGATATCATGCATCCTACTTTTCTTTAAATGTTTTGGTCAGATGATGTACGTGTACCTGTAATTTAGATCTTTGCGTGTAAAATACTGATTGTCACCAAACAAATTATCGTCCAACTGGAATTACATTCTCATTTTGATCCAGTCATTGGAAGGCACTCAGGGTATGTACGAGTTAGCACGTGTGCAATGCCCTATGCATAGCGCGTAACAATTTGTTCTATTGGCCAACGAGAACAATACGTCATCATAATAACCAATATAAATATTCGTTACGCGCTGTGTACAATGCCTATAGCGCGTAAAACGTTTTCTTATTGGTCGAACGAGAACACATACCTTGTCATGCAATAGAAATATTTGTTAAGCGATTTGGATCATGTTACTCACAAAATGTGAACAAAGGCCTCGATATCATGACTTTTGGTTTTTAAGTTGAAAACAAGCGTAAACCAAGGCTATGAGAGTATTGAAAAAGGTAGACGGAATGAAGGATGAAGTTAAGCATATTGATCAACACCCGGCATCCACCCAGCCAGTACGGTTGCAATGTACAATGTGTAATTATGTACTCTGTACATGTACATTGTACATGTACTGACGATTAGTCAGGGTGCCAGTGTGATGAACGAGTTCACCACTGTACCATTAGCCTGAGTTGGGCCCGGTTAAAAAGCTTGCCTTGTCGGCACACTGGTGATGCGCGTGATTCACTCGAACTCGTAGATGTGCAAGTCTTCGTACCTTTTTTCTCCATAACAATTTATTTTGTGCATGTACCACGTTGAAATTTTCAGACATGATGTGAACTCCTGTCGCGATATCATGACTTTTTGTTTTTTAAGTTGAAAACAAGCGTAATCATTTTTGGGTCAAAATACTGAAAATAGGATTGCCACCTACTCCACAGAGTATAATTCTTAATTTTTTCAATTTTCTCCATAATAATTTATTTTGTGCATGTACCACGTTGAAATTTTCAGACATGATGTGAACTCCTGTCGCGATATCATGACTTTTGGTTTTAAGTTGAAAACAAAGCGTAATCATTTTGGGTCAAAATATACTGAAAATAGGATTGCCACCTACTCACAGAGTATAATTCTTAATTTTTTTCAATTTTCTCCATAATAATTTATTTTGTGCATGTACCACGTTGAAATTTTCAGACATGATGTGAACTCCTGTCGCGATATCATGACTTTTTGGTTTTAGGTTGAAAACAAAGCGTAATCATTTTGGGTCAAAAATACTGAAAATAGGATTATACCTACTCCACAGAGTATAATTCTTAATTTTTCAATTTTCTCCATAATAATTTATTTTGTGCATGTACCACGTTGAAATGTTCAGACATGATGTGAACTCCTGTCAGCGATATCATGACTTTTTGGTTTTTAAGTTGAAAACAAAGCGTAATCATTTTGGGTCAAAAATACTGAAAATAGGATTGCCACCTACTCCACCGTAGTATAATTCTTAATTTTTTCAATTTTCTCCATAATAATTTATTTTGTGCATGTACCACGTTGAAATGTTCAGACATGATGTGAACTCCTGTCGCGATATCATGACTTTTTGGTTTTAGGTTGAAAACAAGCGTAATCATTTTTGGGTCAAAAATACTGAAAATAGGATTGCCACCTACTCCAAGACCATAGAGTATAATTCTTAATTTTTTCAATTTTCTCCATAATAATTAATTTTGTGCATGTACCACGTTGAAATGTTCAGACATGATGTGAACTCCTGTCAGCGATATCATGACTTTTGGTTTTAGGTTGAAAACAAGCGTAATCATTTTGGGTCAAAATACTGAAAATAGGATTGCCACCTACTCCAAGACCATAAGTATAATTCTTAATTTTTCAATTTTCTCCATAATAATTTATTTTGTGCATGTACACGTTGAAATTTTCAGACATGATGTGAACTCCTGTCGCGATATCATGACTTTTTGGTTTTTAAGTTGAAAACAAGCGTAATCATTTTTGGGTCAAAAATACTGAAAATAGGATTGCTGAAAAAAGTCATGATATCGCGACAGGAGTTCACATCATGTCTGAAAATTTCAACGTGGTACATGCACAAAATAAATTATTATGGAGAAAATTGAAAAAAATTAAGAATTATACTCTATGGTCTTGGAGTAGGTGGCAATCCTATTTTCAGTATTTTTGACCCAATATTGAATACGATAGTTTTCAACTTAATAACCAAAAAGTCATGATATCGCGACAGGAGTTCACATCATGTCTGAAAATTTCAACGTGGTACATGCACAAAATAAATTATTATGGAGAAAATTGAAAAAAATTAAGAATTATACTCTATGGTCTTGGAGTAGGTGGCAATCCTATTTTCAGTATTTTTGACCCAAAAATGATTACGCTTGTTTTCAACTTAAAAACCAAAAAGTCATGATATCGCGACAGGAGTTCACATCATGTCTGAAAATTTCAACGTGGTACATGCAATAAAATAAATTATTATGGAGAAAATTGAAAAAAATTAAGAATTATACTCTATGGTCTTGGAGTAGGTGGCAATCCTATTTTCAGTATTTTTGACCCAAAAATGATTAGGCTTGTTTTCAACCTAAAAACCAAAAAGTCATGATATCGCGACAGGAGTTCACATCATGTCTGAAAATTTCAACGTGGTACATGCACAAAATAAATTATTATGGAGAAAATTGAAAACAATTAAGAATTATACTCTGTGGAGTACATGTAGGTGGCAATCCTATTTTCAGTATTTTTGACCCAAAAATGATTACGCTTGTTTTCAACTTAAAAACCAAAAAGTCATGATATCGCGACAGGAGTTCACATCATGTCTGAAAATTTCAACGTGGTACATGCACAAAATAAATTATTATGGAGAAAATTGAAAAAATTAAGAATTATACTCTATGGTCTTGGAGTAGGTGGCAATCCTATTTTCAGTATTTTTGACCCAAAATGATTACGCTTTTGTTTTCAACCTAAAACCAAAAGTCATGATATCGCGACAGGAGTTCACATCATGTCTGAAAATTTCAACGTGGTACATGCACAAAATAAATTATTATGGAGAAAATTGAAAAATTAAGAATTATACTCTATGGTCTTGGAGTAGGTGGCAATCCTATTTTCAGTATTTTTGACCCAAAATGAATACGCTTGTTTTCAACTTAAAACCAAAAAGTCATGATATCGCGACAGGAGTTCACATCATGTCTGAACATTTCAACGTGGTACATGCACAAAATAAATTATTATGGAGAAAATTGAAAAAATTAAGAATTATACTCTGTGGAGTAGGTGGCAATCCTATTTTCAGTATTTTGACCCAAAATGAATACGCTTTGTTTTCAACCTAAAACCAAAAAGTCATGATATCGCGACAGGAGTTCACATCATGTCTGAAAATTTCAACGTGGTACATGCACAAAATAAATTATTATGGAGAAAATTGAAAAAAATTAAGAATTATACTCTGTGGTAGGTGGCAATCCTATTTTCAGTATTTTTGACCCAAAAATGATTACGCTTGTTTTCAACTTAAAAACCAAAAAGTCATGATATCGCGACAGGAGTTCACATCATGTCTGAAAATTTCAACGTGGTACATGCACAAAATAAATTATTATGGAGAAAATTGAAAAAAATTAAGAATTATACTCTATGGTCTTGGAGTACAATGTAGGTGGCAATCCTATTTTCAGTATTTTTGACCCAAAAATGATTACGCTTGTTTTCAACCTAAAAACCAAAAAGTCATGATATCGCGACAGGAGTTCACATCATGTCTGAAAATTTCAACGTGGTACATGCACAAAATAAATTATTATGGAGAAAATTGAAAAAAATTAAGAATTATACTCTGTGGAGTAGGTGGCAATCCTATTTTCAGTATTTTTGACCCAAAAATGATTACGCTTGTTTTCAACCTAAAAACCAAAAAGTCATGATATCGCGACAGGAGTTCACATCATGTCTGAAAATTTCAACGTGGTACATGCACAAAATTAATTGTTATGGAGAAAAAAAGGTACAAAGCCTTGCACATCTACGAGTTCGAGTGAATCACGCGCATCACCAGTGTGCCGACAAGGCAAGCTTTTTAACCGGGCCCAACTCAGGCTAATGGTACAGTGGTGAACTCGTTCATCACACTGGCACCCGACTAATGTCAGTACATGTACAATGTACATGTACAGAGTACATAATTACACATTGTACATTGCAACCGTACTGGCTGGGTGGATGCCGGGTGTTGATCAATATGCTTAACTTCATCCTTCATTCCGTCTACCTTTTTCAATACTCTCATAGCCTTGGTTTACGCTTGTTTTCAACTTAAAAAACAAAAAGTCATGATATCGAGGCCTTTGTTCACATTTTGTGAGTAACATGATCCAAATCGCTTAACAAATATTTCTATTGCATGACAATTAAGGTATGTGTTCTCGTTCGACCAATAAGAAAACGTTTTACGCGCTATAGGCATTGTACACAGCGCGTAACGAATATTTATATTGGTTATTATGATGACGTATTGTTCTCGTTGGCCAATAGAACAAATTGTTACGCGCTATGCATAGGGCATTGCACACGTGCTAACTCGTACATACCCTGAGTGCCTTCCAATGACTGGATCAAAATGAGAATGTAATTCCAGTTGGACGATAATTTGTTTGGTGACAATCAGTATTTTACACGCAAAGATCTAAATTACAGGTACACGTACATCATCTGACCAAAACATTTAAAGAAAAGTAGGATGCATGATATCTATTTATTTATTTACTTATATTCATAGTTACTTTTTAATAATAATAAAGTGCAGGATTTATACCCGAAATACCGCCGAAATACCGGTTTTCAAAAATAAAACCGCGGTTTTATAAAATCATCCGTTTTTGAGCCCCAGAGCGGGTCAATTTATCCCGACAGTCGAGGCTTACGTTTACTGGTCCTCATCGTATCCTTGTTCTTCGGCAACGATTATTAAAACAACCCATGATAATTAGGAACCCCGATGGATGAATTGTTATTTTAAGTCCAATTGTTAGTATCTGTTTGGCCCGCAACATACCTCAGTTCGGTAATCAATGCATTATAATTATTGTCCATTTCCTAATTACACTCTGGAATATGATATATATTATTCTAAACGTATCCCCTTTCCGATGAAAAACAGATTAACAAGTAGGCCTATACCTAAATATACACCTATCACGTACGCCTATCACAGCACGCCATCGCCAACCCATTCTCAGCACAGACACCTATTCTCATATGGGCAAGGTCAGTGGTATTCTGAGCAAATTGCGTGCATGTCCCCCGGCCGTTGTATACCACTACCAGTACCAGTGTTTTTAGATTGAAATTTACAGACACTTCGTAAGTGTTTTTAATCTCTTTATCGCCTCTTGTGTGCAAGTTGTACCGGTACGTGTTATACTCGGTTAAACTTGCATCCTCATTATCACATTGAACTCAAAACAAATATGCACATAATAATAAGGTAACTGACAACTGTTGTTTATAATGCACGTTCTGATGCAAAATGCCTAAATTACTAAATTACTAAAAACAGTGATTTGATTAAAAGTATTTTTAAAAAAAACATACGGGCGAGTGAAAAGGCTTGCGGGCTAGTGAAAAGTTTGGTTTACTATAGCCCGGCCGGCGAGTGAAAAAAAAGTTAAGGGAAAACCCTGAATTCTGGTTGATTATTCGTAGGAAATGGCTATAGGATTAGCGCGAACGCCCGTCCCCACACCAGCCGTGTTGATATAGGCCTGATGACTGGTGAATTATAATCGACGGCCGTGTACGTACACGTCGTGGGAGCACGATCCTCCATGGATCAACGCGGAATCTAGTCTGTGTTGTGTGTCGGTCCACGAATCTTCAGTCCCTGGATTTGTTTACTTGATAGGAACCGTTACGTGTGTTTTGACTAGACTAATCCATTCATCCAAGATAAGCGCACAATGGGAGAGGTTATTAGTACTAAGCCTAAACCATGCCTTGCTTTTTGTGTCAGTACAATAGGATTAAAGCCACTGTATAACGATAGGAGACATACACTCGGTGAATACTCGGTAAAAACACCGTGAACGAAACCACTGGGGCGTAAGCACCGTGAACTCGCCGTGAAAATGCATTTTCACGGAAAAAGTGCAATTCACCGAGCTTTAACGGTGCATTCACGGAGGAGATGTTCATAGTGTTACAAACACCTCCTAAATGTGCCATGGACCAGGACTTGTACCCTGACTCTACTCATCTCAATTGTATGTTTTGTTTGTCTCTGTTACCAGACTCGCTTTCTTTGAGAGAGCCAACACCCTGTTGACCTCTGACCAGCTGCTAGAAGATGTCAAAGGTCACTACATCTCCCAGGGTATCAAGCAGGCCTATGTCTTCATTCTCGGCCTGGATGTCTTGGGGAATCCTTACGGTCTCTTCAGAGATGTCAAAGAAGGCATCAGCGACTTCTTCTATGAACCTTATCTGGTAGGTTCAACATCAGTTGTCTAACTAGCCCAATCATTGCTCCATCTGCGAGATCCGGTTGGCATTAGTGGCGCTTTCTTACATTTTTTCTTACGTGTACAGCAGCACCGATATTCTTGGTGTTATTTACACAATTTGTTTGCCAATACTGGGGTGATCTTGTCCACAGAAGGGTTTGTCCACAGAAGCGATTTTAAAATATAAGAGGGCTATTTGTTTTCACCCCACATGAATAACTACTGCTCCGCAGGCTTTTCTGAACTCGGGACAAAAGGGTTTTCAGAATAAAATGGCTTGTTTTACAATATTTTACTGTGGGTTTAGATTATGTTATATACTTTCCTTATGACATACCTTTCTACAAATGGGGAAAATTCAGTTATTGGTATTTGCTTAGAGCCCACTTTAAATGATTTCTTGAACACAGATTCTGTTAAACCCTAACCCCCTACAGGCATTTCACAGACACCCTGCTCAATGCAACAAAATGCAACAACAGAAACGTGTGCAGGCTGCTCAATGCAACAAGATCCACCAGCTAGAATAATGGTTCTTTTGTTCTCTGCTGAAGGCAACAAGACACACCGACTTTTGTTGCATCTTGTTGCATTAAGCATTGCTATGGCTAATTTGTTGCTAGTTCATTTGATTTGTGCATACTGTTATAATGTCTAATGCATCAGAATTTATAATGAATGTTGTTTATAATCCTTGATATTACAGGGAGCCATACAGGGGCCAGGAGAGTTTGCTGAGGGTCTAGCTAGAGGAGTGCAGAGTCTGCTCGGCCACACAGTGGGTAAGTTCAATTAGGTCTTCAACTATAGATCATTTGATTACACATTTGAAAATATGAATGGTGATTGCTATAGCTTGAACAAGGATACTAAAAACCAGTGTTGTACATTCCCTAAACATAAACCAATGGATTTGAGATTTCCATGAATTGTTTTAAAATGTAATTTTAAATTAACAAATTTTGAAAAATATATAATTTTAAATTTATTATATTTTTTTAAATTTGTGTTATTAATTTTTGTGTAGGAGGTGTAGCAGACACTCTAGCCGGTTTGTCTGGTACCCTGGGAAGAGCTCTAGCTGTCTTGTCCTTTGATGATGATTATCGAAGGGTAGGTGTTAATTTGAATGTATAGATTGTGAGTTTTCCCCTGTAGAATTTATATTTTTATTGGTCCTGCACTACCCGTGATAACATGCCAAATGCATTGGACCTGTTTGGGACACGGGAAAGTATTTGGCCTCATTTTTACTACTAAAAATAGTTCTGTGAATTCAATCAAAATATTTTCTGGTACTATTAAAATTTTCAAGCCATTCAGTGTTACATTTATTTCTGTACTTGAATTTACATATCTGTGAAAACAAAGAGTAAGCAAAAAACAAATATTAAAAAATACTAAGACATGATATTGATGATGAGACATAAGGTGTGTTTTGGGAGAGGAAGCTATGCAGAATAATGGGAGAGTATGAGGACTTGCAATGACCCACAGACAGCTGTGATCTGATTTTACAATCATTGGTATTCCAAATATGAGTACCATAGGAGTGAAGAGTGTTAATATAAGAGGTGTGAGTAAATGGAAGAAATAGGTTGGTATAGGATCTTGTGGATGTCTTGAACTGAAGTATAGAACGACAAGAAGATGTGGGATGACTGAATCATTGGTTCTCTTGTGACCCTTATTTTATTATGATTTTTACAGAGGAGGTTACAGCGAATACAGCGTCACCCAAACAGCCTTCCCAAGAGCTTCCTGTATGCTGGTCAAGGATTTGTCATGGTAAGGCAACAGGCGGCTGATCCAAGGTGGTGGAATAGGGGAGGGGCACACTGTCAATGGGGGAGGGGCACACTGCCAAATTGGAAGGGGGTCATGGCTTGAGGGAAGGGTGCCACTGTCAGATGGAAGGGAGCAGTGCCAAAATGGGAGGAGCATGCAGCCAAAGAGGGAGGGGGCCACTACCAAAGAGGGAGGGGCACAGTGCCAAAAGGGGATCGAGGGGGGAGGGGTGCGCTGCCAAAGGGGGAGGGGCGCGCTGCCAAAGGGGGATGGCCACACTTTATAAGTGGGAGGGGCCACTTCCATAGGTGGAGGGGGCGAGGCACACATGTAAATGTATGGTAAATGTGACCCGCTCCGTCGAAATGAGACTTGTCCCCGGACGGAGGTTTCCGTGTAATTCGACTCTGATCCTTGTGCTCGCCAAAAAAAAAAATGGAAAAACATTGCATATCGATTTCTAGGTTTTTATATTTTTAGTTTGATAAAATCTCGAACAATCTTATGGTGGTCTTACCTTTTCATAAAAATATTAATAAATCCATAAAAAAGGACGATTTCTGGACAATGTCTGTATCATGTTTGTCTTTCATGTGGCCTCCGTTAAATCCAAACAGCAACACGAGTAGTTCCGTTAAACGTACGTGTTTGGTATCAAAAGAAAGGTCATGACCTCAACTGCGTACTTTTGTGGCAATGACTAAGCAGTATGGAGCTCTAATAGTAGTTTTAAGCCGCAAAATAAATTGTTAGCCAACGAGCCGAATCATCGGCAAGGTAGAAGAAATACAGCTCTTTGATTGGACAACAGTAAGCAACCAGTTGTCTGAGCATGCGCAGTTTACCAGAAAATGAATGACGTCACCCTTAATGGCGTACGATCTTTCGGCCAACTCCAGGCCCAGCTTAGCCGGTTATACAGACCCGAGTCTAGGCCTGGGCCCCGCCGCTCCGTAAGCTGGCTAGCTGCATACACCTAGCCTAGTGCATGCACACGTCAGTGGGGTCGAGTTGGTTACAATATTAATGCATTCGAATCACCGTTTTGTAGTGTTTCAAAGTCGTAATAATTGGCCTTATTGTCATAAAGTCTGAATATCTGTTGACTTGAAATCATGATTTTGTTGAACAATACAATTTAAAGGTAAATCATGTTTTTAAAAGTTACCAACTTGTGAAATATTTACGACGGAAGCCTTCCGAAAAAAACAGTCCAATCACAGAGAAAAATCTGTTTTCATTTCTCCATGGTACAATACACGGACGGTCGAGTTTGAGAGTGCACAATGTATGTACAGTAAAATCGTCCCGCAACACAGACATCTTACGCCACGACTCCACACACAGCAGGCGGAATGAAGACGCGGGCCGGTGTGGACAGCCGGTGTTTGGTACAAGGGCTGATTAATTATTCATGAGTTGTACATCGAACGATAGCTCGCGCGCTTGCTCTGTGTGTGGACCAAGTTTAATGTTGATTTTCTCCGAAGCGCGAAATTCAAAAACGAAACGGGCCGCAAAGTGATGGTTGTCTTCATCGCTCGATAATTCCGGAATGGAATAAGCTACGGAAATAACATTTGTATCATTGGAAAGCCCTTGAGTTACTTGTTAACCTAGTATACATATCTATGAATGTCAGATCTGGGGGAAAGGTCTCATTTCGACGGAGCGGGTCACAAATTTACATGCATGGTCAAAAATGCATAACTTGAGTTGGATTTCTAACTCATACAAAACTTCCTCCATGTGTCAGTCTTATAGATAGATATATGCACTGGTCACATAGCAGTCCTGGGTCTGAGTGCTACATGTCTCTCAATGCATTAAGCCTCGGTAAAACATTGGTAATTAAAAATACATTTGTTCTCGTATTTCAGGGCATTATAATGGGGCTCTCTGGAGTCTTTACAAGTCCCATCAAGGGAGCACAGGATGGGGGCTTGAAAGGTTTCTTCAAGGGTATCGGCAAGGGTCTTCTAGGGATCATCAGCAAGCCTACTGGAGGCTTGGTGGATGGGGTGACAGTCATCTTAGAAGGGATTGAGAGAGCCACGGAGATGGGAGAGAATATCGTCATCAGGATGCGGATTCCGAGGTTTATCGACCCTAACGTGGTATGTTTGGTCTCTATGCATATTCATGTAATTATTGTTGAGAATGAAGTAATGTTCAAGGTTAACGCCATGAGAAATAACCTTTTACATGTATATGAAGGCTTACTGTCAAACAAGAGCATATGTAGACTCTGCAGGAAATCATGATCCCTCATTATTAAAACAATTAGCAAAATAACAGTGGTGCAGGCTGGAGATTGCTTGAATTACTTGAGAGCATTTAGTATAGACGATGTGACCAATGACATCAAATGTTTACAAAAGAGCCCCAAAGGTCAAAATGCGCAGGGCACCAAATGTACACTGGTCTATGACAAGAAACCATAAAAATCTAATATTGTGCAGGGGTGTAATTTGTCTGGATTTTCTGATTTTTACAAATCGCAATGTTGTGATCCTCCGGATTTTAAAGATTTAAGCAATAAAGGAAAGCAAAGCAAACGACCAGAACTACAGATTTCACCCCAGCGCTGTTCACAACAGCGGCCACAACAGCGGCCCCAATACCCCTAGCAAAATTTTTGTCGATTTTTAAAAACTGCCCAATCACACCCCTGATTGTGAGATGTGAGAAGAAAAATTCTTAATTTGATTTGTTTTTGATAAGGCACTTACATTACATCTCAAATCTTATTCATCTGAAAATAATAAAAAAAATCTTGATGTTAAGTGGAGAAGTACAAAATGTACAACCTGCATACAAATACACACACTTTTGCCCGGTGGGAAATCACCCTTGTACTCTAAAGAAAGTCTGCAGACAAGATGTACAGACAAGGCTTTAGCTACGTGCAGAGTCTGCAGAAAGTATTGACTTTATTGACAAGAAGCTGAGGAAGTGTGGTTCTGAAAAGAACCGGTGGTGAAGATTTCGTCATCAGGAGTTACCCACTAACCTTATTTCATTCTTACACTCCACCATACAAATCTTCACAGCATTTTATTCGCTCAGTGCACATCGTAGGCCTCTATCAATGAATTTGCACCCAGTGTCTTGATGATAGCGACGTGAGTACACTTTATGTGCGTATGTTATGGTACTAAGCGCGCATGTACTTCTGCCAGTCAATGATCGCTGGAGATATTCCGCGCATACGCACATCAACTGCAAAATACGCCAAACGCGACGCACTATCGCTGCCCTTTCGCCCACAGTGGTCTAACAACATGTGCCCTCAACAACTCATGCACGGTGCGAATAATGTTCTTATTTCTCATAAGAGATAAGAGTATATGTTTCTTGTTTGTGTAGGGTCTAGAGCCTTATTCACTCTACGAAGCCAAGGGGAATTCCATTCTTCACAAGATTCGTCGCAGTGACTTATACCAGACTGATATATACTTCTTTCATGCCGTGGTGACCTCAGTCAGTACACCGGATGTGGTACTACTCACCAACAAGTATGTATAAGTTGGTTACCTGATTGATTGATTGATCTATCAGATGATGCATGATTCATTTGGTTGATTGATTGGAAAAGTGAATGATCAGTTGACTGATGCTTGGTTGGTTGAATGATCAATTGATACATCAGATGAATGATATATTTGACTGGTTGTTTCATTAATTTGATTGGTCGATTTGTTGCTTGGTAGGTCAGAAGAAGCAGTTATTTGTTTGATTTGAATCAGATGAATGATACGATTGATTTATATATTAATGTATCAAATCATTCATTAATTGATTGATCTATTTACCGGCCATTGAATGATTTTTCCAGATTCTGTTCGCCTTATAAATGCGCTGTGTTGCTATTGTTATTTGTATGCATCGATTGTATGTATTGATTGATTACTTGATCAATCAATGAATTATTTGTACTGTAACGGCGCCCCTTTGTCTCGACTTAGGGCCATCCGCCAGTATGATTTGCCCAAAAGACCAACTAAATATAATTTTAAGGCATCATAGAGTCCACCCTGTGCTGCCAGTAGTTTATATGGCTAGAGTGTAAATGGACATTCCCATTGTAAATAAAGTCAGCCCATGCCACATTTATAAAGAAGTTACATAATAGTTTCTACTGGACTAATCAGCCAGACCCATAACAAAGGCTACAATCATAATAGGCTAATAAAAGAACTAAATCAATGTGGTGCTACAGGAATCTAAACTTTCCAAAGAAAACCTAAGTCAACTTGACTAGGGGTGACCAGTAGAGGGCTTCAATTATAAACTGAAATCTTAAAGGAACAAACTAACAAAAGAAATGATGGGCCATAAAAAAACTTTGTTACACTGCCCTCCCCTGTGAAAAAGGCGCGTCTCTGCGCCTGGAAATTACAACAACAAAATATTTCTTTACAAGATTTCACTTTCACAAAAAAAAATATATATATATATATACACAACCTCTGGGCATCTACGTATACCTTATGACTCACATGTTTTCCAACAGTTGGAACAAAAAACAGTAATGACGTCAAATTAGCACTAGATTTGTGATTATTCTAAACAATTTAGCATGTTTAGTTCTATAAACCTTAATTGCCATCTTCCATAAAAATGCAAAATAAGTATTTCTAAACATTCCACAGTATATTGATTAAATATAACTGCTACAAGCTATTTCTATCTCATTTGGTCTGCAGCCCAAATAAGGCACAATGGTCTTATGCGGTTATATTCAATAATCATAACTGTTCATTTAGTTCATGTCACAAAATCTCCTGTGCGTAGCCACATTTGTCGTTGACGTCGACGATGTGTTCGCACGAACTCCATATCTTCGTGACTTGACTGTTCTTCCTCCTGTAGTTCTCCTTGTTCTGATGTTGCCACTGCCTGGTCCCAAGTGAAAGTTCTAGTGATGTTATCTTTGGATGTATTTTCCACATGGTAGGACTCCTCTCCATCTGTCTCACCACCACCAGCCGCTGTTTCTGCTTCTCTGGTAGGGTATGGACTAACATCTTGATTGCTGGACATTTCTTCTCCGTCCCCCAGGTTCTCATCAGTAGTGTCATTACTGCTAGCCAGTCCATCTGTCTGTTCGGTCTGACTGTTGTCAAATACACCTGTGGTACTAACACCCGGACTACCATTATCGCCCAAGACTTCCTGTGAAAAAGAGCTTGAAACACATGGTTTTAGTCTATCGAAATGGACAACTTTTCTATGTCCTTTTTCCATGTGTTTGATACGGTAGACTGCATCAGAAATGCGTTTGATGACTTGATAAGGTCCCTTCCAATGTGATTGGAGTTTAGGGCTAAGCCCAATTTTACGAACATAACTATAAAGCCAAACTCTGTCCCCCAGAGAGTACAGACTACCCTTCAATTTGGCATCGTACAACTGTTTTTGCCTTTTCTGCTCCCCTTGAATTTTTTTTCCTTGCCATTTCAAAGGACTTCTGCATACGGGAATAAAGCTCGGATGCATACTCGTTAGGACATTTGTTTTCTCTGTTATCAGGATGACTAACTAATAAATCAAGTGGCAATGATAACTCTCTTCCAAACATCATTTTATTCGGGCTAACCCCAGTCGTTTCTTGCTCACTTGCTCGATACGCCATCATGGCGTATGGAAGATGTACATCCCAATCAGACTGGTCTTCACTGACATACATACTGAGGATAGTCTGTATCGTACGGTTGAACCGTTCGACAAGACCATCTGACTGGGGGTGGTAAGGAGTCGTACGAGTTTTGTTTATTCCTGACAAATTGACTGGAAAAGTTGGCTTTCAAAATTGGTTCCTTGGTCAGAGTGTATACTAAGTGGAACACCAAAACGACAAATAAACTGTTCAACTAACACTTTAGCAACTGTTTGTGCCTCTTGGTTGCGTAAAGGATATGCTTCTGCCCACTTAGTAAAGTAATCCATGACTACTAAAATATATCTGTTGCCACGTTTTGAACGAGGCAACGGTCCAAAAATATCTATGCCCAATCTTTCTAATGGGGCACCAACAGCAGAAGGTTGCAGAGGAGCCCGAAACTTTGGAGCCGGAGACTTTCTTCTGGCACAGGCATCACATTGTTTGACTAAACGTTCTAACTCATCTCGATAGCCAATCCAGTAGAACAGCCGCTGAATCTTTTTAAACGTTCTTAGTCGGCCTAGATGGCCACCAGTTCTGGAGCTGTGAGCTTGTATAAAAACATCCTTAACTTTAGTGGTCGGAACAATCAACTGAAGAAGAACTGATGAATTCCAAACAAACTTCCTGTACAACATACCGTTTTTTAGTTCCAACTGGTCCCACTGATACCAGTACCCCTTCGTTTCTCTACCATATGTCAACACTACATTTCGTGGTGGTCTACTGGGACTCTCTTCCATCCATTCAATAATTGGTGCCAAGGAGGGGTCGTGCCGTTGACTTTTTCGAAAGTCGTCCTCGTCCCAACCTGTAAAGACTTGACTTATGGAACCACATATTACTTGAAATTTATCAAAAGGTTTTTCGTTGTGGTCAGAGTCCGACTGTTCATCAAGACGTGATAAGGCATCGGCATTTTTGTGTTGATTGCCAGGCCTATGACAAATATCAAAATCAAAAGAACTTAGTGTCTCTAACCACCTGGCAAGTTGTCCCTGAATGTTCTTGAAATTAAAAAGCCATCGTAAAGAACCGTGATCGGTCCTTAGTGTGAACTTTTTACCAAATAAATAATGTCTGAAATGTTTGACAAAATGAACAACGGCTAAAAGCTCACGCCTGGTGACACTGTAATATGCGTTCTGTTTTGCTAAGTTTTGGCTCGCATACCCAATTACCCTTTCTTGATTGTTCTGAATTTGTGAAAGAACCGCACCTACAGCATCTCCACTGGCATCTGTATCAAGGATAAATGGTAATGAGAAATCTGGAAAAGTCAAAATTGGTGTAGAAGTTAATTTTTCTTTCAACAATGTAAAAGCCATGTCACATTCATGTGTCCATTTAAATTTTACATCTTTGTGTGTAAGTTGGTGTAATGGTGCAGCAATACAGGCAAAATTTCTTATAAATCGCCTATAATATGAACACAACCCCAGAAAACTTCTAACATCTTTAAGATGACGTGGAGTAGGCCAGTCACGCACTTTAGCCGTCTTCTCTGGATCAGTTGACACACCGTGTGCGGATACAATGTGACCAAGGTAACAGACTTCAGTTTGAAATAAAGAGCATTTCTTGGGTTTTAATTTAAGACCTGCTTCGGACAGTCGTCTAAAAACTTCACCTAAGCGGGTGGCATGTTCTTCAAAGGATGGTGCAAAAATAAGAATATCATCTAAATAGACAAGACAAGTTTTCCAGTGGAGCCCACTTAAAACCAACTCCATCAGTCTTTCAAAGGTGCTAGGGGCATTACAAAGGCCGAAGGGCATGACATTGAATTCAAACAGGCCACTACCTGTAGTGAATGCCGTCTTTGGCTTGTCCTTAGGGTCGATTTCAACCTGCCAGTAGCCACTTGCAAGATCTAATGAAGAAAACCACTTGGAGCCAGCAAGAGCATCGAGACTGTCGTCTATTCGTGGCAAAGGATATGCATCTTTCAGTGTTACTTCATTTAGTTTTCTATAATCTATACAAAAACGTGTAGATCCATCCTTCTTTTTAACCAACACTACTGGGCTTGCCCATGGACTGGAAGATGGAGAAATAACACCTGCGTCAATCATATCATCTACCTGTTTCTGTGCTTCTTGTCTTTGGTGGTAAGGTTGTCGGCGTGGTTTGGCATTACCCGTGCTTATGCTGTGATATGTAACTTTTGTTTGTCCAAGTTCACCAGATTTTGAAAAATTATTGCTATATTCATGTAACAAATCTTTCAATTTATTCTTCTGTTCTACAGTCAACTGGGCGGAACTACGCTCAAGCAGTTCCTCCACAGCTGCGCCTAATGTATTATCTGAGCTGTGTACTTGCTCATTTTCCACTGGATCTCCAGGTTGAAAAAAAGCAATGTGTGTGCCTTTATGCAACACGGTGGGCTCGGGTTGCACATTAAGGACCCGTATTGGAATAAAGTTTTTGTGTGGGTTTACAAACACTCGTCCAACCAAAATACCATTGTCACTATCTGCAAATCTTCTTGAAGATTCTACTACTCCTGAAGATACTTTACCACGCATGTGTAATTTACCAGGGACAATCGTCTCTTGGTTAGTAGGGATCACAACTGTCTCTGCAACTGAAATACGACAACACATATGAGTGGTAATCTCTGTGATTACTGGAACTGTTACTTTTCCAAACCTAACTTTGCGTTGAGGAATATCTAAAATTCCACCACAGCTTGTCAAGAAATCCAACCCCAAAATACCAGCATAGGCTATTTCTGCTACAAGGACTTTGTGACGTCTGCGCAATCCACCAACTCCAATAGTCAACATAGCACAACCCTCAACCTGTAAAGTACTACCTTCCGCAGCAACTACTGGGTAATTACAAGACTGACGGCTCTTACGCACATGATGAGGTAACAGTTCCCAAGTACTTGGGTGTAGAATTGTAACAGATGAACCAGTATCTAACAAAAACTTTACATTGACACCACTGACTAGGCCTTGTACGAAAAAAGCTGGTGACTGGACCTTATTGCTTATTGATGGCTGGGTATTGGCCCCATACTCAGCCGACTCTGGTTTTCCGATGGCATATTACTGCTTTGGCTAGAATTATGAATTTGAGACCCAGTATTTGGACATTCTGCTTTTCTGTGCCCGGTTTCATTGCAATTCCAACAAACGAGAGGGCCTCGTCTCCACTGAGAGCGAGACATGACCTGTAATTGTAACTGTTTGAGTTGTTGTTCTAACCGTTTCATTTTCTCCTCCAACTGATCATGAGTTTTTAGTTCATTACTACTAGGTTTATGTTGTTGACTAGTACTAGCCACAACCTGTCTAGGCAATGTTTCTTTA
This sequence comes from Zoroaster sp. YZ-2022, assembly GCA_029582265.1. Taxonomy (NCBI): domain Eukaryota; kingdom Metazoa; phylum Echinodermata; class Asteroidea; order Forcipulatida; family Zoroasteridae; genus Zoroaster; species Zoroaster sp. YZ-2022. The sequence goes on from CM055837.1 coordinate 16,736,921, forward strand.
TTGTACTCGAGACAAAGAAAGGCTTCCTCTTCAGATGCCAAAGTGAGTGCTGAACCTAATGTTTTGGGTTTAAGTCTCCTAACCTGTACTCTAACATCTGGAGAGTCTAATGCATCCAAAAAATAATCTCGACCAATCTCATCCCGAAACTCTGGGGAAACACCTGGGTATGCTTTAAGAACTAATCTTCGAATATCACTTGTGAGTTCAGGTAATGATTCACCTTTTCTGCGAACCCTAGCTTTTAGTTTGGCACGATAAAGCTCTTTGTGGGCTGAACCGTTCCTGTAAAGCCTTAACAACTTCCAAATAGCAAGTTTTCTTTGTCTCAGGTAAGTCAGTGTATACTTGTAAGGCAGGGCCTCGTAACTTAACTGCTAAAAAATTTGTTTTCTGCACTTCTGTCCAACAATTAATTTGACTACAGAGATTAAGGTGAGTTAACCAGTCATCAAATTGAGTTTTACCATCAAAAGTATCAGGCACCACTACTGGTTTCTTAACAGAACTTTCAGGTAAGTCTTGTTTTACAGATACATTACTAGTTTGACGTGGCAGGTAAGAGTCAATTTCAGATGCCGGAGTTGGTACACCAAAAGCTGGGGTACCATCAATAAAGGGATTTGTACTGTGCATGTACATGGGACTACGTGTACCCTGTGTCTGCTCATACTCGTCCGTGGGGTTGGACCTATGAATGAGATTAGGAAACCTAGCTTTAAAGTCCACGAACGGAGTAGAACTACATGTACTTGCATCTACCATGCCCATCCCCTTATTCATATTATCCAACTCTGTTTCCAATAATTCTATTGTATGATTAAGCTGCTGTAACACAGCTTCGTCAATTCCAGTAGCCATTGAATCCTTGCAGGGTCGCCAAAACTGTAACGGCGCCCCTTTGTCTCGACTTAGGGCCGTCCGCCAGTATGATTTGCCCAAAAGACCAACTAAATATAATTTTAAGGCATCTCAAGAAATATAAAAGACTATGTTTTAAGTTCAGGTTAGGGGATAGGCATGGTAAATAAACACAAGTACAAGGTACACATGTAAATAATACAACAACAAAAATGTACTTACAACAGCACAGTACAGATGAGGTGGTGGATGGTGCAATCTAAAATAAGGCAAAATACACCCCTAACAAAATAAATATCCAAAATGGGGCAACCTGGCCCTTGGCTAACTTCAGCCGTTTTAGAGAAAATATGATAGCACCATCCACCGCCGTTCCCAATCATAGAGTCCACCCTGGACTGTGCTGCCAGTAGTTTATATAGCAAGTGGCTAGAGTGTAAATGGACATTTCCATTGTAAATAAAGTCAGCCCATGCCACATTTATAAAGAAGTTACATAATAGTTTCTACTGGACTAATCAGCCAGACCCATAACAAAGGCTACAATCATAATAGGCTAATAAAAGAACTAAATCACTGTGGTGCTACAGGAATCTAAACTTTCCAAAGAAAACCTAAGTCAACTTGACTAGGGGTGACCAGTAGAGGGCTTCAATTATAAACTGAAATCTTAAAGGAACAAACTAACAAAAGAAATGATGGGCCATAAAAAAACTTTGTTACAGTATGCATCGATTGTATGTATTGATTAATTGATAACTTGATCAATCAATGAATTGTTTGATTTTTGTTTTTGCTTTGTTCAGGAGAATCTTGGTCCTAGAGCGATGTCGTTGGTGGGGTGGTTGGGACTTGGAACAGAGTGATACCTTCACCTCAGTGGTTGGAGACCCAACACTGGGAGAGGAAAAGATTCTGTATAAAATACAGGTATAAAATTTCACTTCTTATTTATGCGTATTTTGCAATTGATGTACTTACACTGACCCGCAATTTCTCCAGATACCATTTGCCGTTAGTAGTACCATGGAGGAAGAAAACAGAAGGAGTCACAACGAAGGCATATCAAAGGTTCAATGTCTTTTGCCGCAGTCGTAAAATTTCTAAGCCAGCGCTAATCGTTTAATCCGATTATCGAGGAGAACTACAGCCAGGCTTTCTTTGCACATGCGCATTGCGCGCATTGCGCGCATTGCTGACGCGTTGTCCTATTGCACTACACGGAAGGCTGGCTCCCGATCCAACTCGACCTACGAATCCAACACTGCAATATCTTCAGTGTACAGCATCGCATATATATGAGGATTGAAATGATAAAAAGCTAAACAACACGTCTTTGAATTTGACAATTGGTTGGCTTCCGGAGATCACCGGAAATATCCTTAAAATAAGTTGCTAAAAAGACACTTTATTGTAACATCTGAATGTTATATTTAGCGTAAGTCAGCTTCGGATTCGCCAAATTCGACGATCAAAACACCAAAATACTCGGTGGAAAAATCGCTATTGAAGACAATGCATTGCGCAATATAAAAAGCCCGCGAAAAGTAGTGCGACACGTTTTGTGTTTATTCGTTTGCTTCAGATTTCTACCCTCAATTATGCATCCTGGTCGCGAGCAAACCGAAGGCAAAAGACATTGTACACAAGGGGATTATCGCGGTCGTTAAACTTGTAAGCGCAGCGGGTGGCCGTAACGTATTTCCAATGGGCCACTCCGAAGTGCTAATTGGTTATGAGATAAGAGGCTGGGCGATGTGACTCCTTCTGTTTTCTTCCTCCATGGTAGTACGCATGTGTGTAGAACCTGTACACGTATGCATTAAAGGGATAATACCGTCACAGTTTTAGATTAACTCAGTGACTGAAAATAATACCTCACATGATAAGGTCACCGTCGCTGCTGCATAAATGAGCTGGTAATGTTCAGTCACTGTGTTCATCGTCAACTAGGACATCGATTCCATGCCCTGTTGAAACTTTCCTCTGATTGTGACAATATTGTCCTATTAAGTGTACACACAGCGGTCACTTGGGTCAGGCTCTCGGTCTTGACTACATCACTGTTCCTTATTCGATTATTTTATTCATTTTTTAATATTTTATTTCAGGATGGAACTGATATCATTGATCGAGAAATCAAGTGTGACGATGAGGAGACATGCCAGGTATGTTGAAATCAGTCCGTCCTTTTAGGATTGACATATTGAAAATAAAAACATTCTATATGAGTGATCTCCAGACTGAATGGCTTCTGACTAGCACCCCCAGAACAAAGATATCTCTGAGTGATCCCCAGACTGCCGCTTCCTAGGTTTAGTTTGATAACATGGCACGAGCCCATGATCTATGGGTTTCTTGCCTTCTGACTAGCACACCCAGAACAAAGATATCTCTGAGTGATCCCCAGACTGCCGCTTCCCAGGTTTATCATCGTAACATGTGGCATGACCCCTGGCTACATGGCATGGGTTTAATAGCTTCTGACTAGCACCCCCAGAACAAAGATAATGAACATTTTGGAGACCAAAGAGTTAGATTAGCTCAGTTGGTTGATCACAACAATCCGGTAGGTGTGGCATCATCTCAACATTAGCCACACCTACTTCACATGAAGTGGTTCTGACAATAATCTTCAAGCATACAAAAATGCATTGTCCACTTCTTACAGAAGAAATCGTAATGAGTTGATGGTGAGTTATGTTTTGTAAAAGATTGGAATCGTACTTATGGCTACCATATCGATGATAGAGTCGTATAGAAATCGGGGAAAAAAAAATTGAAATAAAGGTTTTCAGTCTATGCAATTACAGTGAATTAAGGATGTGCATTTTCGGTTATTCAGGAACCGGATACCTGAAATCGTAAAGCTTCGGATACCTATTTTGTAAAAACATGTAAATACTACCGAATGTATAAAATAACCAATACAAACACAAGTTCCTCTTGTTTTGTTAGAGCCACAGTAAGTGTGGTCTTACTGTAATCATTTCCTGCTTCTGTATTAAAAATGACTTGTAGCATCCCCATTCCCAATAAATACACAAAAATAATTAATGTGTCCCACACTCACACTAATCCAATAACTGCCAATAATATATACAGATACCAACTGTCTGTCAGTTTTCTTCATTTTTTTATTTTTTTATATTTTTTTTTAAAATCAGAGACTTCCATTTGTGTGGCTTAATTGTTCAGTCGGAATTTTAAAAAAGTCGTTTACAGGTTATTGGAACCGAAAAATGGAACCAGGTATAATGACAGTTTTGGTCGGGTACCCGGATACCCGGCACAGCCTTGCAGTGAAATATTCTCGCATTGGAGCCACAAGTTTAAAACTTTAAAACGAGTGTGCGTTGCTGGAAATACACATGCGTATGTTATATCTACTTGTACATCGCATGAATTATTCATTTTTTGTATCATTTTCTTGTCTTTTACAGTGGGTGTTAAACAAATTTGAGGAAGCCCTGTCGATGTCTAGCCTGGACAGCCCCGCTGCCAATTCTTTCCTCACAGAAATGAATCACTAATCACTTATGACCAGGCTATGACAAGTCCTAAGTTTAGGTGAGTAATGTTATTATTAATATACCATCAATCCTGGTACTAAGAGCACCTAGGCAAAGCAAGCAAGTGATAAATGGGAGCTATGTATGATAACTTGTAAGCACCAGTCTAAACTCAGACATTTCAGTATTGTTTCAGCTGTCTGCTGTACATAGGATTTGCTGCAATATACAGCATGCCAATTTTTAAGCATGCAAAATGAAATAATATTATGTATTCATTAAACGCTAAAGTAATATTATATCAAAGACATGGAAAAAAGACATATAGGTTGGTTTAATGTGTGATGGTGAATTGTAGAAATATAATGTGGACCCACCTAAACTTGTGTTGTCCTTTTTCTTATAATAGAATTTAACTGCGACAAATAGGAAAGCTTATTCTTGTTTTTAGCCACATTACATTGTGGCCAGCCTTGTGTTCATTACGGATAGTCTTTTATTCTTGTGGCCAGCCACTTCACCATTGTGTCCATTTGTGGCCACTCTCTGTGCATTTGTGACCACTATCTATGATTTCTTCAGATAGTTTGATCATCATATTATACAAACTGTGTATAAAAATCAATTAAATGAAAATATAGAAAAATTCCATTTTCTTTCCTAAAAGGGTAAAATCTCTATCTAGTTAACATGAAAACAGGAAATTAAAATAGTGCTGTATATAATGGATTTCACTGTACTCTGCAATTTTGGAATGAAAGATAAGTGTACACTTGTTCAAATAACTTGTAAAATATCTGTATATCCTACTGCGAAAATTAGTGCCATGTGGACAGCTATTGGCAAAAGACAACGACAAAGTTCTCCAATTTTGATTTTTAAGTTAACCTTTTAATTACTTTAGTTTATATTTTTGTCTGATATAGTTATAGAAATGGTAGTTTATGATCTAGTTTGCTGCATTAGATATATATTACTGAAATGTCCTTGGCAAAAAGGATATGAATGATGACAATGAAGGTTAATATATCAGTTTTTAGGTTTTAAATAGCACATTCCTGAAATAATAACTGCATGTTATTTCAAGTATTTTATGATATATATTTCCAAAATACACTGCGCGATTTATGAGTAATATTGGTCTATAGCGAATATATTGCACTGAAAAAAGTATTAATTGGTTCTAATCATGATGTTTATTGGTTCTAAGCATGATATTAATTGGTTCTAAGCATGATTTTAATCTGGGATTAAGGTAAGGTCGTTGTAATAGTACTGTGGAACTGATAAAACACAGTACTCATGAGTTTTTAGTTGATAGTTCCGATTGTACGGACATATACTAGTGAAATGGATCAAGTATTAGAACTTGGTTCTTAGCATGGTTTTTACATACAAATATGTACTATTTACAAGTAATTCATGATTTGCCAGTACAAGTAGGTTCTAAGCATGATGCATTTATAGGCAAATTTATTTTGCATAGATTTGTTGTACCACAAAACTATTACTTTGACAGTAAAACTATAATCTGCCAAAGCATGGTAATAAAAATGGTAATTTTACCCATTGGTAAAATGATATATTTAGAAACCAACCTGTGAAAGATTTAGCTTATTCCGTAGCTGTTAAAGAGAAAATAGTGAAACTGCATTCAGGTTTGGTTGTATGTATTCTAAAATGGAAATAGCTCTCAATCGAGATCCATTTTAGGTTTGAATTAGAATTGTCAGATGGAATAACTTCTCAGGATGTTTGGTACCATTACCATCTTACAACCAAGTAAGCTTTAGATAATAATCCATTGAGTTTGTTTGTTGTGTTTTTACCAATGGTAATAACATTAATGGTAATTACCAATGGTAATAACATTCAGCCAGATGATTGCAGGAGGTTAAAGAGCTGATGAACCAATCAAGTTTCAGTTGATCAAAAATATTTATTAGTTCATAAAAACTGGATGAATACTTGCATTTTATGTCAAATTATTGTCTATAGCTGAAAATTTTAAACAATGGTTTGACCATGGGGAAACCATTTTATATTAATGTACATGAAATACCTGTATGTTTCTATATTCTTTTTGCCTGAAACAAAAATACTATCACAGAAACTGTTATAATTCCATTTGATGACCAAGATTAACAGTATTTTAGTGACAATATCGTCATGATCAACATGATTATCAAGGGCATGGAATCAGAGTGCTAATTGCTCGTGTTAAGGATATATACTTAGCCAAATTTTTGGAAGAAAGATTTTTGAAAAAAATGCAAGGCTTACCCCTTGCACTTTTGTCAAATTTTGACCAAAATTGTTTGTTCTAAAAAATTGTCATAAACTTGATTTAGACCGGGTAAAGGCCTAAATATGTCCTTAGGGATATATACTCAGCCAACTTGAAGCAAATCTGGAGGAAAAAAATTAATGACAATTTTTGGAAAATTGCAAGACTTACCCCTTGCAATTTTGTCTAATTTTGACCAAAATTGTTTGTTTCCAAAAAATTGTCATAAACTTTATTTAGACCACTCGCTGAGTTCATCTTAAGCTCAAACACTGGTTCCATGCCTCGTTGAAAGTCTGCTCTGATTGTGGTGATATTGTCCCTTTAATAGTTAGTAATTTCCATTGTCGGTGTTTATATTTTTGTGTTCAATATTTTTGTTGTGTAACTTGCTTTTAGGTTTAGAGTTGATGTCCTAATTCCCTGTTGTATCATGACATTGTTTAGTGTTTACATATTTGTTTGCAGAAATGGGTTGGGTTGTATACTTTTTATTCCGTTCTCTGATCCATTCTATGATTAGTTATAAACTTGATGAATTGGAAGTGAAATACTCAATTTCAGGGGCGTGATATGGCCTGGGTCTCCCTTTGGTCTGGAGGACAAAGCCTCCTGAACCTCCTGGATTTACAGACTCTCCACATCCACACAAACAAGAAACTAGAGGTTTGGACACAATACAGACTACTTATCTTCTTTCAAGAATATTCTGAGGTAAAGGGAGATTTGAAAAAAATCCTGAGAAATCAGGCCTGCAATTTTGTTTAGGGACACATCCTGAAGCAGGTATGGAAAATAGAGGGGGGATTCCCTCCCCAACCCCCTCCCCCTCCAAAAAAAAAAATAAAAATGTTGTTTCGTCTGTGGTTATTGATCCAAGTAATGGCATATAGGTTGGCAAATCTTGATGGGTTTCATATACATGTATAGGGGATTGATACTCATCAGTGATATTGTATTATCGGTTCAAATCGTGTTATTTATGCAAAGGTTTGAAGTCTTGCATGGTAGAAAATATAATCTAGTAAGGTTTGCAGTAATTTGTTAAGTGTACTTGCTGCAATATGTTCTCCTTTGTTAACATAAACAATCTGTGACCAAAAACTGCTTTATGAATACATGTACATGTATATCTTGGCGTGTGATGCAGAAATAATTTCCTGATTAAAAAAATCAATAATTTTTTTATCGCAGTGTAAACATGCTAAATAATTTTAACTCATTTTTAATACATTATCTTGCATGGCAGTTGCAGCATTTCACAAAACTGTTTATAAAATTTGATGTATTTGTATCCAAGCAGACCTAATTTTGTTTGTAATGTGTGGCAAATATTGTGTTCGTGTTTCCGTTGTTTAGATTTGAATGTACCATGTATTACCACTAGCAAGATGCTCATTTATATTTGTATTATAATGTAATACAGTTGTACTAGGAGCAAATCTGATCAATGAGGTATTGTAAAGTCTGGTTGTGAATGGTCAATGGGTTCCTCATTTACATATTGATGGTGTCCAAGGTTACAGAATTACACAAGCAAATTGGGGCAAGAGGGTTTCAATCAGGATAATCTTCCAAGAGGGATAGTCTTCAAGGAGTTTCCTGATTGGGGCATATTGGTATCCTCATTGGGAGAATAGGGTTTCAATCAGGATAAAAGTATATCTACCAGTTGGGATAGTATAGTTGATATCAATCCTGTGAGCTTTCATATGGTGTATACCTTAATATTAAGCGTTAACAAATCTGTAGCATAACTACCCATTGATATGACATAATCATACTCTTTCATATTTGCAAACTGATGCCATTTTTGTTTATTTGAACATTGAATCATTCAGAATAATTCTTATAATTGTGCGTTAAAATTGTACACAAGAACCTTTATAAATACAATGTAAGCCCTGTGTATTACAATTGGTGACATGTAGAATCTGTAAGTAATTCATTGTTTTTGCAGCATTGGTTTAATCAACCAGAGGTAGAATATGGCATACTAAGGAAACATTTAAATATAATATTATTACCCACTTACCATAACTGTAGTGTATGTTCTCAGTACAAGCTGTAAGAATGTGAACACAGAGTCAAAAGACAACTATTTATAGACCAATTGGTTCATGCAAGCATGCTGTGCATACACGCATTCAAAGGCGTGGTATGATCACGCACAGTGCGCATATATAAACTAATGAGTGACCTTCGTTTGCCTCTGAATGAGGGCGCTCTTCATTTTGTGACATCATATGCATATATCCTCTTTTCATACGTGTAATCAACTTCCCAAATTGTGACTGACTCTGGCAAAACCCTAAACTTGGACCCAGCTTTTCGGAGTGACCTCCCAAATTTATCGTGAAAATTAACAATGTTCCCAACAACGTTTCAGGATTTTTCTTTTTCCATCAAAATCTAGAGAAAAATGCTCTAACTCTACATGGTCCCTGGTCCCTGGTCCCTGGGGTCTCATGGATGTTACGCATTATGGTACATGCCGAGAAGTTTCGTGTTTTGCCAGAGCGGGTTCACAATTAACACCAATCAAACCAATCAAACAAATCAAAGTTACAGCAAATTTACACCACAACATAATTATAGTGGTGTAAAAGAAGTATAACCCCAACTTTAGAAATACATATTTCAAAAAGTTTTTCATCAGACACATTAGCAGTAATTTAGTTTTTCATTTCTGGAATGAGACATATCTAAGTATTTCTTTTCCTTACAGAGACAATTTGAAAGCCTTGAGCCATTATTTGGAAAAATGCAAGGCTTACCCCTTGTGATTTTTCCCATTTTTTTCAAAAATTATTTTGCTTTGAATTCTGACTGGATAACTGTTAATACACTCCATATATTCAAATACCAACTGTTATCATTATATTCTTTTGTTGTGCAATATCATTATACAAATATATATTGGAAATAAATTTCAACGCTGTGAATAAAAAATATTTTTTGTTGTGTCTTATTTAAATATAAGTATTGATTGAATGAGTTAATCATAGACTATATAAGCTGTCCATCATTTCACAAAACTGCAGGCGTGGAATTTCACGGAGGCCATGGGTGTAGTCTTGGCCTCCCTTAAAAATGTTCTCCTAGACTGTATGCTTTTCTCGTGGAAGAGCCCACTCTACATCAATTTCACAGAGCTGCTAAGCAGATTAAAAAAATTGCTTACCAGAAAAATTTGCTTAGTGGATTTCTTTGGTTTCTTTCATACAAAATGTATGCATTTTGGCTGGTAGTCTGTTTTATACTACTACTAAAATATTTGCTTAGCGTAATTTTATGCTTAGCAGCTCTGTGAAATTGGCCCCAGGACAATTTGTGGCCTTTACAAGAGTGGAATTCTAGGCCTGATAGGCTCGTACATTATGTTTTTCATGTACGGTACGCATGCATGGGACGACCCACTTATCTCTATGGTAAACACCATTTAAAATGCCTGTGTGTATTTGATTTTGATTTTTTATAGAAAATGGGTATAATTTGCAAAAATCTTGATGAAAAAAATTGGCAAGACTTACCCCCTTGGGATTTTAATTTTTTGTAGAAAATGGTATAATTTGCCATAATTTAGAACACAAAATTTGCAAGACTTACACCTTGTGATTTTTTTCATTTTGTTCATATAATTTGCCAAAAGTTTGATAACAAAAATTGGCAAGACTTACCCCCTTGTGATTTTTTTATTTTTTTGTAGAAAATGGGTATAATTTGCCAAAATCTTGACAAAAACTTGCAAGACTTACCAAGAAATACTTCAAATTAATTTTTATATCACATTAAACCATTACTTAATTTAATTCATTTGGATGGTAGTAAATGATCACTAACTTAAATGGACAATATTGTCATGATCAGAGCAGACTTTCAACATGGCATGGAAATTGGTTCAAGATGAACACCGTGACTAAAAAATAACGCTCATTTATGCAGCAGCATCGGTAATATAACCTCATGTGGAGTATTATTTCACTCATCAAGTTAATCTAAAAATAGCACTCCGATTCCATGCCCTGTTGATCATCATGAAGTTTTCCCTAAAAATTACCAAAGGTGTCACTCCTTAACCCTAACCCCCTAGGTATTCTGGCTAGGAACCTTCCTTAATCCTCCAAAATCCTCCGGTGCACTTTTGGAAACATCTTCAGCACTTATGGCCTGTACTTCTTGCCAGGTAGTAATTTTGTCCCATTTGAAGAGGTGAAAGTACCAGTTTCCAAAAGTGCTGAATTTAAAAGAAAGTGCCCTTTGGAGGATTTAGGGTATTAATTATAACATTGCGTGATCATTCTATCAACTTCACTAAGTACAATTCTATGAATTATTGGAGAGGTGGACTTATCCCCCAAGATCACTACAATAAATTAATAAATTGCTTTTCCACAGTGCAGATTCGACAAGGAGGACAAGGTTGATCACCTCTCAGTTATTTTTACATGACCAAATGTCTGTGAAAATGAATCACAAGTCACAAATTTGAAAAATTGTGATTGCTATGTGGCTTATATATATTTATATTTGATTGAAATTGACATAAATTTCAAATATTAAACTCAAAGATTTTTTTTGTGAGTGTCATTTGTTTTCATTTTGGATGGCATATCTCACACACCTCTAACATACCAAATTATGGCTGATGGTGTACTCTTTCCAGCCACATAGAAATTTGCGACTTGTGACTCATTTTCACAGAGCGGGTCACAAATAAAGAATTATTTTTGAAGGGTATAATATTGGTAATGTTGGCAAAACTATTCCTAAGCATTTGTTTACTCTCTCTTTAAATAAATAAATAATATATATATAAAACAATCAAACTGTGAAAGTTTCAGCTTATTATGTTGTGTTTACAAGAAAATAGTAAAATTACATTCAGATATTTTCTTCTCGTACTAAACACCTCACAAAAAGAAAGTCCCCACCTGTATGACCACTTGGCAAATGAACATTTCAATAATGAGGTCTTTAGTTTAAAAGTGCTCCAAGACAATATGTAACAGACAAATAAAGCTGATGACAAAAGGGATAACCCATTTTTCTTGAGTTCAGGGGCGTTATTTTGAGCCACAATGCAAAGTTGTGAGAAATGAACAGGTACCCCCACACAATCAACCGAGTTGTGTGCACTGATGCGCAACGTTATCCGCACAAATCTTGCTTGCAACATGTGTGTCGATGATCAGGCTAAATCGTCATATCATGTTTATGCTCATAAGTCTCTAAAATTTAAAAATATTTTTAAAACATACAGGTGGGGACTTTCTTTTTGTGAGGTGTATATATACTAATGTGGAATTTAGGATAAAGTACGCTTTCCTAAATTTAAACTAAAAATAGTCTTTTCTTAAAAATGAAAGAACCTCAGAGAAAAATATATTTCTAGTAAAGATTAAAACCATCATTAGCCAAGTAGTACATGAATATTTTAAGAAACTAGCGAGCTAGCGAGCTAGTACTAGAGCTACCAACCAAGGTCAAAGTTCAGCATCAGGGAAAATATGGCGTAATTCACGCGAGTATCCATCGCGCGATCGCGAGAGGACGGTAACACTGTGAGTGTATGTCATTGAAAACTTTAAAAATATCTTTCTCTACGGTAAAAATTAGCATCATTTTTCTGTTGAATGCATCTATACAGTCAGTGCGCAACTTCTGAAAAGTGCTTCCGTTTAATTGCAAATATGCACGGCACGCGCACACAATATTGATATTTGCATATATAATGAGCTGTGAGTATCAATTAAAAAAATTATGTCACATCTGAACCTTTCTTTTAAAACAATATTTGATTTGATATTATTAAACCCAACGAGTGTATTGTTCGATCCCAATTATTGAAAAGGGGAATACAATTTTATTTCGAGAGATTTTATGATAAAAACATTAACGTTTATTTACGGAAATTTCGGTTTTAGAAAAAGTCACCTTTTAACATGTTATTGAATTACTGCAGTGATTTAAACATACGTATAGATAGACAGGTTATTCGTATATATTTAAAAAAAACTTATTCACCTTTTTCCAAGTGACGGGAAACAGTCAGGAGCGCGGCTAACATTTCGCTTGGGCGATCTTCAATTTATTCAATGTTGAGAAAAATAATCAGATCATAGATAAATACACTTTAACGAAGAGCAAACGTAATTGGTTTAAACTTCAAAAAGCATCGCACAGTGCCAAAAACTGACCAATCACAGGCTAGAACACTCAAAACAGTAATGTTCCGACGTGCGCCTTGTACGCGCTTAGCCATGCGTATTATACGCTCCCTTTGAATCTTGCGCGTGCAGTAAACCCATAATAGAACATAGTATAGTAACAATGACACGCGGCGCGTTAAGTATGTATTTTGCTTTCTCTGCAAGCTTGACGTCATAAGCGTGTCTTAACTTTTAACAAAAATAATTAAAAATAAGGTTTTTAAAGGAAAGAAAAAAGGTTTCTTCCGTTAAACTGCAGTGAATTTGTTTTTACATTACGATAGCGTGATACTTCAAGATACTATATTTAACATTTTTAAGTACCCAACCCACGGGAAACAGTCGGGGGCACGGATAACACGAAGGGATCGGCAAAAATATGTTGAATTTATACCAAATTATAAGAAGAGTTTTCTCCCAAATTTATCGTCAAAGCGATTATTTTATTTTTAATTTAGTGAGAACAACATTTCAAGATAATGTTCCATCAGTTTCAGTCCTTCAGTGAAAACAGTTGCTACCGAACAGATAGTTTTCGTGGGAGCACTTTCAAACACTCGCATTTTCTCGAGAAATCTAAAATGGTTCGAGAGCGCGTTTTCAGGCCCATTTTTGCAAATAAACAACTCGGACATATACATGTACATGTACATGTACATGTACATGTATGTACATGTACATGTATGTACATGTACAGTACAGAAATAAAAGCTTAGAGGTCGCGCGTTGCACCACGGGAGGTCACTGGCAGCCATGTCTTCAGCTAAATCACAACAGAACTCAGAACTGAGCATTAATTTCAATCATCTTTTTCCACTAAATAAATATACATTTCTTAAATGAAACTTCCCAGCCGGATTTATAAGGGGACGAAGTTCACTGTGACGATTTTGTGAGGACAAAAACAGGTAAAATATGTCATATCACTCATTATCATGCAGCTTCCTCTTGCTTGGGTTTGTCAATGACGTAGTCATTAGGTAGGCCTAGGCCTATGTGACCAAACAAAATTACTTTCTGGGATTCTAACATGATTGATACTATTGGAAAGAGCTTGATAAGACCTTCAAAATGGTGTTTGAATTTTGTTTTTACACCAAATATGAAGAAAATTATGCCACTTAAAGGTGGAAGAATCTGGCCGATTATGCCTTGGTCAATTATTTTACTTGAAAAACAAAGAAAGACAACTAAAGAATGTGTAGGTATGTGAATATGCATCGCGAACTCACGTTCACGTTTCGGCCTTCCAAGTGTGCACAGCCTATTAATCAGTCGGGCAGCGATGCCTTCCAAATATCGCGCATAGCTTCATTGTGCTTGGGCGATGTGGAACAAGACCTACCTGATGACGTAGCTGACAATCCCCTCTGCATTCTCCATCTTGAAATTTATTTGTGCAATATACAGAAGCTACACAAATCATTATCGATACTTATGGCTCGGAAATTTCATCAATATTTCAGTTGAAGGTGACTAACCCTAACCCTGCCAGATGCAGCACAGTGCATCAGGTAGAAAAGTCTGGTGCACTTTGATGCATTCAGCTGTCAACACCAGTGCATAAGCAGCCAAGTCTGAGGCTATTGAGAGCTGGTCCCATTGAACAATGCCAGAGTTGTATCCTGCTGCGTTGGGTGACCACAGACTCTGAGGCAGTTCGGCCTTGAGATTTGTGACCAGATGGATCTTGCTGCACTCTGCAGCCAAGTCACTTTGACAAACGATGCAATCTGATGCGTCTGGCAGGGTTTCTAGCCAAAATACCCTGGAGGGTTAGGGCTAAAGAAGTAATTTAAAACCTATAATTTATGAAATATATACATTCATTTACATTTATACCAATTCTGGTGAAAATCGAACGATTCACCTGAAAACTATACGCTCCTCAAAAAATGATGGATGCAGATGAAAATGACATGCAGTCCAATCTCAGTCCAATTACATCGTACAATTTTCCTTCAAAAAAGTTATTTTATATCGCCAGAAATATACCAAAGTTATGTTTAGACTTTTTAGAGTGTTTTAATAACTATTGGGATATTTTTAATTATGAAAAAGATGCAATTATAATAGGTATGTGAGAATCATGCACGTATCGCGCTGTCAGGAAGTGCCCCGATACATGTGTCAGCACCGCGTAACAGCATGAGCGAAGGGGTGACTTGTATTCGTTGTAGCTTGTCTAATTTTGGTCCTATCGAAACCATTTCTTTGCGATGACGTAGCCCAGACCCCCCTTAAAAGCCCTGTTTTCAATTTTTTTCAATGGCCGCCCGAAAAGAGAAAATATTTTGTAAACAAATTTGTGGTCATAAACGCATTCAAAATTCGACACAAAGGTAATTATTATTTTTAATAAAAATATAACTTAATGTTAAATCATATATTTATCCATATCTGTGTGAAGTTTGAAGTAAATCTATAGACACGAACATAGTTTTTTAGGATGCGGAAAACTCGAGGTCTCCGTCCATTATTCATGTGTTACGGCAAAAATGGCCACCGTAAATTCAGCAAAACATTTCATTTTTCTTGGCCTTCGGAAACCATTATTCCGACAATGGTTCTTGATAAAATGACATTTAAATTAATTTTAAGACAATTTTGTATGCTACGAGTATGAAGTATGAAATTGTTTTCTGAAATGGATGTTTATGGATATTTTCCGCCATTTTCTTGGCTCATCATATGGACTAAATTGCTGGTCAGATCATGTGACCTGGGTATTGCCATTTGATTGGCCAATAGCACTGTTTACGTCACAACACAGGTCATGTGACCTGCTTATTGTCATCTGATTGGCTGAGAGTTGTTTCCAACTACTAATATTACGGAAGTTATGAGGATTTTGTCTGGCAAACGGGCCATTGAAATTGCTAATTACTCGTCTAATTAATATTGATGAATGATTTAACTATTTGATTAATTAATACTTCATTTTGCTGTGCTTTTTATAGGCTCTCTGCTGGTACTAATGTCTTGCAAATAATTTCACAATTGAAGAAGTATTTTTTCTGTGAAAAATAACAAAAGCGGTCACACTTTCATTAAAACGTGTGGTAAAATTATTAACAAATTTTCGACTTCAAATTTGCATAACTTCCTTCATATTTGTCCTAGAAAAAAGATCTTTGTTTCATTTTAAAGTTCTCTTCAAGATACGTTCAATGATGTAAGTTACACTTGAATTTTTTTGTCACATACCTAATTATAAACATCCTTCAAAAGTATTTTCAATGGTCTTTCTTCACTGATGAAATCATTTCAATATGTTGAGTGTTAAGAGAGTTACGAAATATTGATTCACAAAAAGCCTCAGTTTGGGTCACAATCTTTCTTATGTTTTTCTTATAAACGGTGAGGGCAATTAATGGGTAATTATTTAACTTCATAAAATTTGTTAACTTCGTTAATATTCACTCCACAGAGAAGATTTTTACACCATTTTAAAGTATTTTTAAAGCTCTTTTCAATGGATTTTGTTTCATTCACATTGCTCAAACTTTAAATTTTGTGTCACATACCTAGAATGTGTGACCACTTTCTTAAGAAACACATTTATAAATTTTATGCTGTAACTTCTTTACCTGTTGACATAGCTCAATAAAATAAAAACCAGATGGGAGCAAATTGAAAGCACTATAAGATTATGTCAATTAATTGATTAATTAATTAATTAATTAATTTTAATTAATTAATTAATTAATTAATTTTAATTAATTAATAATTAATTAATTAACATGGTGCCGTAACAGAAAAATGCTCATAACTTCCTTATTATTTGGAATTTTTTGATGAAATTTTCACCAGTCAATAGCTTATCAAAAGCAGGACACAATGATGGTCTTGTATGTGATAAAAACTACCTATGAGAAAGTAGGAATTACAAAAAAATAAAATTATTGCTTCCCCATAGGCCACCGACTCAACTTAATGCACCACAAAGCAAACTCATGTGGACTGATTGTTGAATTCTCTTGAAAACTTGCTTACCAGTTTAATAATCTGTATTTACAAGTCTCTTTATATGCATATATAGTCTCTGTATGATAGGGTGAGATCCTCACAGATGAGATCTGTGGCAAGCGCATACTTAGTCAGGTCAAAATCTTCAGCGTCTGTCTTGTACGTTTCTCCTTCTTTCCAATATCTTACACGGTATGTTCCTCCACCTCTCTTTAACAGTTTCTCAACTTTCCCATTGTACATTGTCTTCTCTTGGGTGTCCTCATCGTACCATATATATATGACAAATCTGATGTTCCACGATTTTACCACCCATGATACTGATTACATCCTGCAATGTGCATCTATTTTTAGCCAGCAACATACTTATCAAAATCTTCAATGATCGGTGAATCTAAGACACAATATTGATAAATTTAACTGTGAATCAATAGTTTACAATCTAATTCATCATTTAAATGTGATATTTGTACGCTATGATCTGTTTAGATGGTGGCAAACAGAGCCGTTTTTGCAGTGGAATCTGATCAGATTTGGAGAATTTCTCCCCGGACATCGATTTTGTATGACCCTCAAAAACTATGTGATGATGCTCTAAATTACTTAAAATTAACCACAGATATAGAAAAGTGTATAGAGAAATAAATAAAATTAGTTTTAAAACAATTAAAACATACCTTGGGGAGCTCTACAATAATTAAGGCTTCCAAACGAAACGCAAAGACACAGCCCGAGCAGCATGCGAACTACTCGGTATGGAGTTCAGCGGACCACACTATCGGCAGGCAGATGACCTGGTTGTCACATACCTACTGTTATTACGTGTATGCCTCTGTGGTTTGATTCTGTCCGCACGATGTGATCCTGTGTCATATACCTATTGTTCCATCTGCTTAATTCACAGTCATAGGTGCAATTACTGGAGCAGAGCGGCGAACAGCACCACCGCCCGACTCAACCTTCCATAATTATGTTACTTCATCTTGAAAAAGTTTGCAATACAGACCTACGGCTGTTTCATAGTTTCATTAAATATGTTGCATGGCAGAAATTGATGGAATTAAGAATGTATTTGGAACCATTATCATTTGTCATTCCACATATGGTCCTTTGAAGTGTCATGTAAAATTATCAGAGATTTCCTTAACAAGTTCATTGAGAAGAAGTTGGGGATAAAGCAATAGCAGCATGGTGTAACTATGGGAACCGCATGCGGTGCTGCTCTGTCTCTTTCTTGTGCACAATGTCTATTGCATGTGTATAAGCAGACGACAAAATGGCCAACAGCTCATTTGATGTGCATACATTCATTGATCAAAATCTCCCAAAATGTCATTTCCATTCATCACTTGACTACATTTTTATTTCACAGATTCAGTTGGGAAGAAGAGACAACAGAATATTCTTGTTTCTGCCACCATTGACCATGATGACATGACAGAGATGCTGTGTCTATACTACTGATGGAAGGATCATTGTTTTCAGATCAACCAACAAGCGACAGCTACCACAGCTCATCAGCCTTCAACAATCTTGCCATAAAAAATATGAGGGTCAACCAGTTTCATGTCTTTTATCATGTATTAGGTAGGTTCACGGTTGTACCATGTCAAAAAGTCTCCGGTTTCTGGTCTCCGCGCATCGTCTCAGACCTGCATGGCAATATTTATAGTTTTCTTTGTTTTTGCTAAGAAACAATGTCCAATTGCAGCCAAAATTGCTGGATTGTACTGTATTTGAAACATCTTTTTCACATAGGGTTGTGAACCTTTGTCCAATTTGTGTGGCTCTCTTAGCCACTATACTTTGTGTATGGGAAATTTGGTCTGGTTCCAATAACCACGTACATTTATCACTTATTTCACTGGTTGACACCAGTCACCACACCAATTTTTGAAGCCAAACTATGACCAGAAACCAGCGACTTTTATTTTGCCTAAAAGGGACAATATTGTCATGATCAACAGTGCATTGAATCATAGTGCTAGTTTTACATTTACTAAAAAAAAATACCCCACATGATAAGGTGATGTTACCATTGCTGCTGCATAAATGAACCAGTAATTTTTAATCACAGTGTTCATCTTAAACTAATTCATCCATTCCATGCCTTGTTGAAAGTCTGCTCTGATCTTGATAATACTGTCTGTCCCTTTGAACGGAATTAGCAATTACCAGGTTATCAATTTCACAAACTTATGACATTTAAGATTAAAACGCATTGTCAGTGTACAAATGTGGTGGGCCAATGTTTCATACTGTGGGCTTCATGGAAAAGACATCACTGTACTCATTATATATTAGACCAACAGTTCACACTGATTAAACCTTAACCTTCCCAAATCCTCCAAAATCCTCTTTGCTAAAGTGAAGGATTTTGAAGGATTGAGGTTACATCCTACATGCTCTTTGCTAAAGTGAAGGATTTTGGAGGATTGAGGTTATTAGGCATACTTGCCTTTCCACGGTACATGTACATCCATGTTTGTTGTAGTGATTGCAAGGTCAGTGCTTGGGTCAGTGGACACTGTTTATTGCTCCATGCATGCAGGGGGGGTCCCTGGCCATGTACATGTAATCACAGATTAGAAGCACATGTGTGCATACATGTCGTGCTTGCTTTACTACTGGAGGATTTTGGAGGATTCAGGTTATGTGTATAAGCAAATGGGCCTAGGGAGTTAGGGTTTTAATAAATTCATTTATTCAGTTCATTACTACATATTTGCTTCCTTTGTATAGAATACACTCCTGTAATCAGTAAATTATCTTTTGTTTTATTATTAAATTAGAGAAATACAACTTGTTATGGTTTCTTGTCATATTTTGATCCTGGTGCAGTTTCACCTTCGAGGCTCTTTTGTAAACATGTGATGTCATTGGTCACATCGTCTATACTCGACTTCTAAAAACTGGCCAACATAGGTAATGAAATGATTTGTGTGTTTTTACCACAGATGATAATATGCAAGTAGATTCAACCTCCAACAGCGAAAATCACCCATTTGATGAACCCAGGCACCCACTGCAGGCTCATCAGAGATAGCTCACAGCTAATGGTATTCCCAACATTATCGGTAAGTTTTTTTTAAAGCAAATTATACCCAACTGAAATTTCTGCTTGGATTGTTCTCACATGTATTTTAGGCCAGTGACAGTTGATTTTAAAGTCAAACAATCTCCTAAAATTGATGAGGGATTTTGGTTTCATTATATACATGTACATGATAAAAGTTTGTCACATGGTCAGGATGAAGACTGAGGGTCCTGGTCAAATGACTTTATTGCCCATAGCCATGACCCTGAGGTCTGTATCCTGCATTCATAAATGGTAAAGATAGTTACAGATCTGACTGGACAAAACTTAATCATATGGGGGTGTATTAACGGATGGTAAAGACGCTTATCAAAATCTTTACCGCAGGTTAATGACCAGTTTTGGGCGTGGTTATGGGCGAAAAGGACAAAGCCGTAGACTGTACAACTTTTATTCCCAAAATTTCAATGTCCAGTGTCATTTGTATGAAAAAAGAGCCATAAATAAGGTGAAATTATACTAAAAAATAAAATTTATCCACATTTATTGACACACGAGTAAGACCGGATATTTGAGAGACTATGAAAGAAAGTACATGTATACGTATTAGGTTCATCATTTTCCATTTGCGAAATGTGTTCACATTTTGATACAAACCGTGTATACAAGTGTAAATGATTAAATATTGTTATCACAAGAAATGACATGATTTAGTACGGAAAGTAATCCAAAATATGATATTAGGAAAAAAATAGTACAGATTAAAAAATCCAAGCCTGGCACAAAACATCCTCTGAAATTTCTGGTTGTATTAAAAAAACATTTAAAAATGTACATAATCAGTTGAACTGGGAATTGTGATATAAAATTAGCAGGCCCACTTGTCGCACTTAGTGAAATAAAAAAACATTGTGGAGATGGAAGCTTCTATTTTTTTAATGTAGGATTCGTTTACACGTTTTGTGAATTTGAAAACATTCAGTGATTTTATTTTCATGTAGGAGGAAGAAAGTTATGAGTATTAAACAGTTCTAAACATTTGAGATTTTCAATTTCAAGTAAAGGAGTAGTTACATGTATAGTATTCTCATGGAACCCAACCTAGTTTACAATGCGAACTGCTCATTTTTGTAGAATAAACGGTGTGTAGCTTGTTACTAAAGTGTATTTAGATGATTTACATAATTCAAATCAACAAGAATAAAATAATTTTATAGGACCTTGTTCAGTATTTGTTTCAGTCGATTTATTAGAAATGTTACTTGACAAGATATTAACATGATCATTCCATGAGAGATTCTATCCAAAATACATGTAAATATTATGTTGAATTTGCTTCTTTTGATTATGAACTTCATGTCATATTTTCTGCTGTGATATTAAAGCGTGGAGCTAATTAACATGTGTTGTGACACGATCTACGCGTTCAAAACTATTATGCAGAAAAAGGCATCGAGTGTGTCATGCATTGTGCGTTTATATGTAGCATATATTGTGCTAATGTGCCATCTACAATTACAAGAATTATCTTACATGTATGTCAAAGAAGTGAAGATGTAAGGCTGAAGTTTGTGCCATTACTCTGGGGATTGAGATTACTTTTTAAAATGTTGATCCTCTTTAAAAATCTTTTACCAATCGTGCATGGGCTTAAAGGATAGAAACAGGACACTATTTAGACCCCAAATGAATAGCTAATTGTCTCCAAGTCCCTCCCTGCCAAATACATTTACATGTATTCCTTGAAAACACATTGAAAATTGTTTTGCAACAATACTATTAACAAATATTTTTTTCATAATTTATAGATGATGCAACGGCAAGGAGTTTCAACCTCCAGCAACCTGTCACTGCTAGCTGACGTTACATCCCTAACCATGAGGAATTCTAAAGCAACAGCTAGGAGGCAGCTGACACCCATCGTTAGTCCTCTAGGAGTTTAGTCTTGAAGAGTGAAACTATGGATACTTGATGCAGTGGTTTGCCATGTAAGTGTAAATCAGCATTGTAGAATATTGGGCACAGGACAATAATGTTATTGGATGGAGACTACAACATTAAAAGATGGAGACTGAATCCCTTTTGAACAAGTTTTTTTCTGCAATGTTTTTAATATCCCTAACACCCAAGGCCCATTTGCTTACACATAACCTGAATCCTTCCTAACTCCCTAGGCCTAAGCTGTTCGTTCGATCTGTTCGTGTATACATATGTGTTTCCATAGAGGTGTTTCTAATCTGTGATACATGTACATGCCCAGGGACACTCCCTGCATGCATGGAGCAATAAACAGTGTCCACTGACCCAAGCACTGACCTTGCAATCACTACAAAAACATGGATGTACACTGTACATGTACCATGTGCCTAATGACCTCACTCCTCCAAAATCCTTCACTTTAGCAAAGAGGATTTGGGAAGAATATTTTGATATTTAAAAAATGTAATTTTGTGTAAAAGTTACCAAAAAAAACAAATATTCAAAGGCATTAACAAATACTCATGACCCACATTATTATTGATTTTTTTTATGTTTGCAAAACTGCTTCTAAAAGTATCCTTAACGTTCTGTGAATCAAATTATACATTAACCCTACATGTAACTACCCCATCAAAACCCACCTGCTTGATTCAGTAAGTGTACTGTATAGCCCAGCAAATTATGAACATGATGCTGTGTGTACAAAATATACTGAACAGCAAAAGAAACGCAAGTCCGAGGTCTTGTCAAGTTTTCAAACAGAAGACAAACCATTTTTATTCTAATCACTCATTTAATGAAAAATGCTTTCAATTTGTGAGCTGAAAGTGACTGTTGAAATTGCATTGCAAGATTTTCACATTCAACAGTCACTTTCAGCTCACAAATTGAAAGCATTTTTCATTAAATGAGTGATTAGAATCAAAATGGTTTGTCTTCTGTTTGAAAACCTGTTTGAAAACGGACTTGCGTTTCTTTTGCTGTTCAGTATACGTCAAACTCCACCAGCTGTTTTTGTTGGATTCAGGATTGTGTATAGCTAAGCCTTAGATGCTTTGTATTTGCCACTGTACCAATTCCATCAAAGTCCAACAATTGTGGGTACCTTTTTACTGCATGTTGATGAATTATGGGATAATTCCTAGCAAAAATACCTAAACAATAAACCTGTAAAAGTGTCAGCTAAATATTTTCACAACACTAGTCATTTTTTAGGACTAAGGAAATAATTTCACTTTTTCTTAAGAATAATAGCACTGGGGCAAAACTATTGCTAGATTATAATTCTGCCTGAATTGTTATAAAAACATATCCCATTTCCCTGTAAAAAAAAAGCCAGAGTTGGCATGATCTTCCTTTGAGTCTTCACAGATTGTTTCTATGTAGATTCATTAATGAAGGCACATTGTATAATATTTAATGCAGACCAACATTTCATCCAGTGAATTGACAAGTGCCCAGTTATTTACCTTTATATCTTCTTTGATGTTATAGATGATGGGGACACCCCTTCCCCCACACTTTTAACATTTGTGGTTCTGATGGCGACGCCTGTGTGTGGAAAAAATTATGTTGTGTATATTTACTGTTTTTTTCTTTCTTATTGAACGTAGTGCGGATTTGCTATTGATCATCAATCCTGCTTTACAAGATAAGCGTGAGACGGATGATGTCCGACCTACAACCTTGAGGAGACTAAACCACGTCTATTCTTGGATTCTTAAGGAGAATGCAACAGACAATAGACTTAAATCCATCTCATGTAGCAAGTGTTGGCGTACGACGAAGTGCAGATCAACAGAGTTTCTGATCCCAAGATAATTTGGAGACGTATGGTGCCCTACAACAGACTAAATCTCCTCTTCTCTAGTCTTGGAAAATACAAGCATATTGCTGTGCAGTCTTCTTGGAATTGTAAGGAGAATACAGCGTGTGAATGCAATGAACAATAGACTTGAACCCATCTCATGTGCGTCTCGAGGAAATGTGAAAAGCAAGAGTTGGCATGGTCTTCCTTTGAGAGTCTTTGATGCGGGTAAGTTTTATAAATGATGTTATGAGAGGTAGATTGCAGTTTTTGTAAGTGTACAATTTGCAAGCACAATCATAGAATGCGCATTCAAATGTCCATGAGACCAGAATCAAACAATTTGAAGGTGATTCCTTCTTTTTTTGTAAAGGGGCTCGCAATGGTACCCCTGCTTTAGATTAATCTTACCAGGATGGTAGCAAAATTCATATTCAATATGAAAAGTTTGCAATGGTGCAGTAATACTATATAATTCATTTCCATCAAATGGTGTGTACCTAAACAAAAAAGTACATGTATGAATTTTCTATTTTTTGTTAGATTTGAAATGTAAACCACAAATTTGTCATTTTAAATAAACTCGAGTATAAAAACTCTCATGTTACAGTAGTTTCTAATGACGTGTTTTTGATAAAAATCCTGCTCGTCTTGAAAATGCAATAATTTAATGTTAAAAAAAATGATCATCTTGAAGTAGTTTAAGTAATCTTACTTTTTTATTCTATCTGTTTGTAAACAATGTCCCTGCAGTTGTTCAGCAATGTTCTGTCACTATTACACAACCAAATTCTAATGAAGTGTTTTTGATTAGAAATCATGTAAGCCACTAACAGCAATTTGTATTTTGTCTTGAAAATTTAACTGTATATAATTCATGTTCAAAACATTTTAGTCTGTTTGTAAACAATGTTCCTGGAGCTGTTCAGCAATGACAATCTCTATTACACATGTATTTTAATTATGTCTACAATAGTTTGAGCAATCTTACTTTTTTATTCTATCTGTTTGTAAACAATGTTTTAACTATTTGTCTACAGTGACCAACAACTTTGTCTAAAATATTCCATTTGTAAACAATGTACTTTAACTAGTTTTATCTCTAATGTACAATGTTCTTTCTTTACTTATCTATTATATTAACTGAATGTCCTTTTATATATTAGACAATACTTGAATAAATAACAGTAACAAACCAACTTCTATTGTATAAAGAAATCTTTTATTCTGTCTTCAAGACTAAGTACAGCAAATGAAAGCAATGGGGATTTTGTACACGTTTTGGAAAAACAGTACCAAAAAGCCTATGGGGTTTTGTACAGGTTTTGGAGATAGCCCAGATCACTGCCTTCTGCACCCATTTAATTCTACCCTCCCTTGAAAAAACATGCGTGAGCATGTTTTTTCAAGAGAGGGTTACGTACCTGAAATAGAAATACAAGATATAAGGAAGGTTAACATACATGTTTAAAATGTACAATTTTAATAAAATTAGCAAAAACAACCTTGTATATAATAGCATTGGTAATTTTCCATTTGAAATTAGGAAAGAGTTCTTTCTTAAATTCCACACAAAGCTGAAAAAGTACAAATTGGTCCAACATTCTGTAAAATAAAATAGAGAAAGCATAGCATTGCTAATTCTCTACAATTAACATTACTGACATTTTAAGTGAAATAATTTTGTTTGAATTTAGGAGAGTTGTCTTTCGTAAAAGTACAAATTGGTACAAGATCGTCGGAAACATCAATCATACTGTAGAATAAGATAGAAAAAGCATCACTAATTAACATTTCCCAAATAATTTGAATTCAGGAGAGTTCTCTATATTTAAAATAATAAATTGGTACAACATCATCGGAAACGTACCAATCATACTATAAAATACTTTTAACAAGATAGAGAAAGCATAGTATTTTCGAAGTGAAATAATTTGAATATCGGGAAAGAGTTCTCTTTCTTAAATTCCATATTGCAAAACATACAATATTACAGAATTATTATCTGAAAGAGTTCTTAAATTCATGTAGGGTGATCAGCCACTTCTTGAGTAAATATAAGATGTCCAGTTTTAAAAATCTGAAACTTTGACATTCAGCAATATTACAATATAAGAGTAAAATATATTGTATAGCACTAGTTACTTTCTGTTCAGAAAACACAAGAGAAAGGCATAGCATTGGTAATTCTACATTACTGTTAATTTTCTGTTTGAATTTAGGAAAGAGTTCTCTTTCCACACAAAGCTGAATATTTCAATGGATATTTTTCTGTATACAATTAAAATTCACATTAGAATGGATCAAGCTTTGGTTAGGCACTTTGTGGATCCTTCATCGCTGCTTGTTGGTCATATGTTGTTAAGCAGTAGGTATCCCAAGATGAAGCGAACATATTTAAGACTGGGTCATCAGTAGGTTACAGCAGGAAATGACTCGTCTTGGAGGTGAAAAGCATCCCTACAGGAAAAAAACCAAAATGAAAACGCATTTAAAAAGATAATTCTTGAATAACATTGGTGTCCAAACAACTTTTGTCGTAATTTGTACATATCGTTTGAGTCTGTTTCACGGAACCGACAATAACGTTGATATGTGATGAAATTTAAGACAGTTTATCAAGAGGGAGGTATACAATTGGTTATTCTCTAAAATTAATGGTAAATTTCTGTAATGTTTAAGATTTTTGAATTTGTTAGACAAAGTGTACTCAGTAATTTAAGACAAAGTATTTGAGGAACAACCATCATGCATGTTACTATTTGGTCTTCATAGACAACCTGGACTTAAATCGCTACATAAATGTGACCGTCCACCACGAACGGGCTGTAAAGTCGCACATGTTGATTTAGCAGTACGGCTTGAAATGCATGAAAAATTTGCCATTTTGGTATTTTTTTAGAAATGAAAAGTTTGAAATTTCAAAAATCATGAAAACCACGTTTTCTTTCAGGCAATGAGTTCATAAATCTGTACAAAATGTAAGTTTATATGAAAGTGTAAGTAACCAGTGTAATGACTTTGATACACCATAACTTTGCGTAGGAATATAGGAATGACTTGTGTTTGGTATCATTTTAAACCTTATGATATACTCTTTCCAAAAATATATGAACCTCCAAATGTGAAATTTTCGACATGCCAACAGGAAATAAATGTATTTCTTAAGAAATTATTCTACTGTGTGCCAAATACCAAAGTCTCTGCTAGTGATGACTACACCTGCCATTTAAAATATCTTCTAAAAACCAAATGGCTTTTAAAACAGACATGTACAGTACAGGCCACAAGTAATTCCAAAACCGTGTACGGGGCTACTCGATGCACTGCGGGGGCCTTTGCGTGCCGGGGGCACACGAAGCCCCGCAACAAAACCAAGCACATCTTTACGCTCGGATGAACATGAATACCTGATATGTTAACAGCATAGTGTGCTATAGCCGAACACTGTATGATCATGGTTGGCGGTGTGGTTTTTCTACCATGTTTGTTATGGTCGTCCGCCTTATTTTGCGTATGAATTTTCCTTATAAAATAATTCTAAATACATGTTGGTTCGGCCAAATTTCGATGTTTCTTCGACTCCACGTGTTTCTTGACATCGTTAAGGCCACCATGGCTAATGCAGAAATCCGTGCTGCATATTTTACAAAATGCGTGAAGTTCCCCAAGTTTGGTGGCAGCAATAACTGGGTAGCTTTCTGAGTATTTATCTCGAAATTTCTGCACCATTTTTATTTTGCTGTTCCGTTCCCGTATCACTATTTTACGGCATTCGGGAATGTCGAACGTAGTCCCGCTGGTTGCCTGCTTTCTGCACAACGTACATGTAATAACGGCAACCAACGAAACGATGACTCATCGCCTGCCACGCGTAACGAATTTTCCTATTGGCTCCTTCCATAGACTACGATATATCGAATTTTCCCATTGGCTCTCTGGTACACGCATGGCATAGACTAAGATCTACGTAGTGGATTCTGATGTCGCTGGCGCTAAACGTTGCAATGGTTTTTTCAGAAGTTTTGAATAAATCTGTGTGTATCGCATCGAGGTCCACTCACTAAAACTGACAATGACCAGACCATTTTCGCTACGAACAATAAAGGTTTTTAGGTTTCTGTTTCTTTACCAACGATTTTTGCTTAATTGTGCATTGTGTTTTGTTCTTCAAGATTCATACCTCGGCGTATAAGCCGCACCGCGTATAAGCCGCAGGCAACTTTTGCCGTGTCAAAATCAACGTATAAGCCGCGGCTTATATTCCGGAAATTACGGTAGTTACTTCTTGCCTTGGTATGGGTATACGACACTTCCCTGATCACTTGAACCCACGCAACAACCAAGTTTCACGCGTCAATGATTGACAACAAAGCCCCCCCTATCAGTCCACGAAGCAGACTGTGCGGGCCATCTGCGTGGCCCCGCATTTCTTCTCACCAGGCACGGTACTTTTTGCGGGGATCCACGGCACCTACACGGAAGCCCACGCGGGTTACTCGAAGGGATTTGTAATTACTTGCGGCCGGTACTGTACAGATTGATTTCTAAACAATTCATTCAGGGGTTTATGCTCAAAATGTGGGCCACGAGAAAACTTACATTTTTTCACTCCAATCCGTTTATACAGCACTGATGTCATCTAGGCGTAAGCAGGGTAGCAAATTGCATTGTAGTCATTTCTCTCGACAATCTGTACAAAGATAAAGTTGCACACTCATTCTCATGGTTGATGACCACAGAAGTCAGCACCCTCCTGTGCCATTGCTGCATACAATCAATTTTCTTATTCCCCGATAGTCTAACCCTAACCTCACTGAATACTACTTGAGTAAACTGCAGTATGGAGTACTTTTACTACACTGGTCTATGAGAATTGAGTAGTATTTTGTAGTACAGTGTACTGGAACCCAAATGAATGCCTAGGACATTAGGGTTAAAACAATAAAACATGCAGATTTCTACAAATGTTTTGAGATTTTTCCCTTGAAAAATAGCAACATAACTATTAACATAAATCTACCTAATGGGCATTTGACAGAGGTTAACAAGAAGTCTTTCTAAAGCTTTAATAAAAATCTATACTACATGTACATGTACATGTAGGTTCCAACAACTAAACTATGTAAACATTAGTGTCATTTAAAGCCATTTCATTTATACAAAAAAACTTTTGCAGGGGAATACATGATTTTCGGAAACCCTTAATACTAACTTCCATCTTTGTGATTATACTTGTAGGTAAGACATTATTCCTGGAATCTGGGATTTCAAATAACTGTTCAACTCATTTCAATGTGTTCATTAACAAGAACATTAAAAATGCTTTCAGATTTGTTTGCTTTCATATTTATCATGGCCATGAAGCGCCTAGGTTTTTTTTACACATTTTGTAACAACAGTGGCCAACACTGCATTGCTTAATCACATTAACCCTAACTCCCTAAGCATTGTTACTGAACAATAAAAATCCTTAAAAATCCTCCAACTAACTGCCTTTGTTGTCTAAGGAGTTAGGGTTAAGGTTTGGGTCGATTGCAGACAAATTTCAAAATTTTGTCAAACAACTATTTGTGAAAAGTCTCGACTCCAGACTGGTTTCTTCAAAGAGAGAAAGTATATTTGTACAAGCAGCTTTACTGACATTAAAATACCCATGTCATACCTTCCCTTTAACTTGCTAAACCTGATAAGTAGAATGTTAAATATAATTGCCACTTGTCTATCCAAATATGAAAAATATCAGATTTTCCTTTGAAAGATGATAGAGGACACACTTAAGGAGAGGAAAGTGTATAGTCCTGCGAGGATTGGAAATGATATTTTCGGAGATTTTGCTTCCCTCCTGTTTTTGTTGGTAAATTATCAAAATTTATTTAACTTAGGTGATAAAGCAAAACAGAAACATCTGAATATGGCGACTAGCATTTAAAGGGAAGGTGTAGTATTGGTCATGACCACATTATCTGAAAGCTAACTTGATGTGAAGTTGGTAAATATACTGAAAAACAATGGGGTAAAACATGACAGATATGTAACAGTTTTGTTCTTTTCTCAACGGGGGAACCTATTGTGATGAAACTTTCACAGGTTAGTTTTATGATTTATATTTCTTGAAAACTGGAGGATTGCAATGGATGCGCATTACCAATGTTGTACCTTCCCTTTAACTTGATAAAAAATCTGAAACTTACCACTACGTTTCACAGAAATCCCTCAACAAGTTGACACATCCTGTAGCATGCTACTCTGTTGAAAGATTACAAAACCAATTTAACTTCATCGTTTAGATTCAACTTCAAGCCAAAACAGTACAGTTGGGATGTTTACAAATGTAGACAAAAAATAAATTCACTCAATTTTTTTTTTAATTTTTTTTTAATCACAAAACTTTAAAAAAAATTGAACCTTTCATTCCACAATATTTTGCTGGTGTTATTTCACGGAGTGCATTCAGTGGGCCAGCAATTACTATATCACGATTCTCAGGAAAATCAACCGATACATTTGTTAAAACTCACCCAGAATTTTTGGAAGATGTTTTGTGCCAGGCTTGGATTTTTGAAATACACTTTTCTCTAAATCCATATTTTGGATTATTTTCAGTACTAAATACAGAAATACCGGATGTGGTCTTGAGACATATAACACTGGTTTAAGGTTGTCATATGAGGAACAAATTGTTAAAGTTGAACTTTTTTTAAATTTTGTTTGAAATAAAAAGGGGTAGAATGTTGTATCTGACCGCCGCTTTTTCTCATTCAATATAACCAATAAAGTAATCTTACCTACCCAGTAAGGTGGAGAACATAATTATTAATGATGAAGGACATATACTTATATCGTGAAGGCGTTAACAGTTGCAGGTGCTGATCGGACGGAGTTTACCATACAGTTTTAGCGCGATGCGACCTTTTTTGTGAACGACGTACACGGGACTAAGACTAAGATTTGTGCTAATGATTATAGCGCACATACTGGTGGAAATTTGGTAAAAACTTCGTTTTACTGATGTGGATGATTTGGAACTAAATTTGTTTGGTGGAAATACCTTTTTTGGGTCGTATCTGGCCGCCACTATTTATCATTAAATATAACCAATAATGTAATCTTACCTACATGTACCTGGTAGTGGTAAGGTGGAGAACGTATGGATGATGATGGACATATACCTCAAATTATTCCAGGATATTTATTTCATGAAAAATTAGGCATTTTTGGTATACAACAACTTCCTCATACATGTCAGTCTGATCTTATCAACTCCCCAATTACTGACCAACTTGGTTGTGCGCAATGGTGTCGGGTCAACTCGTACCCACGCAGTACTAATATTTTTTTATACGCAAAAAGAAAGAATACTTTAAGGACATCTTCAAAAGGCGTCTTACATTTAGGGACGCAATGCTGGCAAATACATTGTTTGGACATCATGATGGGCATGGTGCACATCTCGGTAACAATGCATCATTACGTTCACCATTTAGTGTTAATGGAGGTACAAGTTGTTTGAACCAAGAGGCAAAACTGGTCAATTTGCAGATATGCGACTGTTTAAAGAGTCCAAGCTAAGCCGGTACCAGAGGAAACACTAAAAAAGACCATGCAGGGGAAAATATTCAAGTTTTTTATGGGGCAAGTACCAGTCTGGGGAGCTGAAGACACAGGCCTCGACAATTTTTTTCTTCTTAATTGCCCGATCGGGCAAGCTTTGGTCGCAGATTGCTTGCCCGAACTTGCCCGGCAAAAAGAGACCCAATTGAGACATGCATTTTGAATCAGCAAATTAAGTGTCAACATTGCCAAACCTGGACTTATGTATTTTTATTTTTTAATTGACAACATAAGCTTACTATCGTAGAATAAATAAGTATGTCAAATTTGAACTTTCCTACATGTAAACTCCGTCATGCACGTCGCACGCACTCGCATGGAACCGGCGCGCTGATGACATGACATCTTTATGCTTGCACTGTGCGTTGAACACGTGATGCCGAGTAGCGGCTATAAGCCAGGCACTTCGTGTATGAGGCCCAGTTACGAATTCTCAATTCGTCAAAAAATGACATCGTTTTGTAATATTTACACGAGTTGTCACAGCTACAATTCAATTAGCTGACGCGCTAATGGTCGCGCCAAAAGTAAACACAATCAAAATGGAGTGGATCCCCAGCTGTTTCCAAGAGAGGAAACACAAAGGAAACTACATTTTGGCTTGGCAAATGGGTTCTCAACTGGGCGCCGCGCGATACCGGATCAAACACAGTGACGTCAGACACGAAGTGTGCCTGGCTTATAGCTGTACTCGAGTACCGGCGATGTATTTTTCCACAATGGGTTCACATAAAATTGTGTTGCTATGCTGAGTGCAGCAGCCGACTGCAACGTTACCAAGTATACTTCACTCGGTCCACAGCCTTACCAATACAGTAGGGCCGAGCGAACCATGATTACAAGATTGTTTCCTTGGCTCCCCTCGATTGTGCAGACAAATGCATGTATAAGGAAATCAGTGTCAGCTAACCAGTTCGCGTCGGGAATAAAAAAGTTTTTCTGGGCCCCTGTGCGGGATTATTTTCCCCACACAAATACGTTTTTGTTTGCGTGAATTTTTTTTGGTTACGTCAATGATACCATGGAGGAAGAAAACAGAAGGAGTCACATCGCCCAGCCTCTTATGTCATAACCAATTACCACTTCGGAGTGGCCCATTGTAAAATACATTACGGCCACCCGCTGCGCTTACAAATTTAACGACCGCGATAATCCCCTTGTGTACAATGTCTTTTGCCGCTCGGCATGCTCGCGACCAGCATACATAATTGGAGGGTAGAAATCTGTAGCAAACGAATAAACACAAAACGTATGCGCACTACTTTTCGCGGGCTTTTTATATTGCGCAGTTCATTGTCTTCAATAGCGATTTTTCCACCAAGTATTTTGGTGTTTTGATCGTCGAATTTGGCGAATCCGAAGCTGACTTACAGTAAATATAACATTCAGATGTTACAATAAAGTGTCTTTTTAGCAACTTGTTTTAAGGATATTTCCGGTTATCTCCGGAAGTCAACAAATTGTCAAATTCAAAGACGTGTTGTTTAGCTTTTTATCATTTCAATCCTCATATTTGTACGATGCTGTACAATGAAGATATTGCAGTGTTGGATTCGTAGGTCGACTTGGATTGGGAGCCAGCCTTCCGTGTAGTGCAATAGGACAACGCGTCAGCAATGCGCGCAATGCGCATGTGCAAAGAAAGCCTGGCTGTAGTTCTCCTCGATAATCGGATTAAACGATTAGCGCTGGCTTAGAAATTTTACGACCGCGGCAAAAGACATTGAACCTTTGATATGCCTTCGTTGTGACTCCTGTTTTCTTCCTCCATGATGATACTAAGACGGGACACCCACATTTAGCTTACAAGCATATAAATCGGCGAGTTTCCCTTGGGAATTATAGCCAGGAGGGCGTATTTAGTGTTGCGTCTTTAGAAGTCCACCAAGCCCTCTAAAGAATTCTTCATCGTATTTACATGTCATCCGTGTATGGAGGAAGGATTCCTTCCTCCATTACCTGAGCGGCATTGTACTGAGTAACAATGGGACAATGGTGCACGGACAATTGGTCTATAGAAATCTTGATTCGCCAGCTTTACAGATTTCAATGGAGAACAAAGAAAAAGGAGTGGAACAGGTTTACGAATGCCCAAACCCCCCAACCACCAATGCGAGCTTGTTTACACGGCCCCCGCTATCGTACCAAACAATTGTTGCGCAATAACACGTCGACCGAAGGACAATGGAAGCTTCCACAGTGTGTGGCGACGTCTTCCGAGCATGGCACTTTACGCACGTGTCTCGTTATCGCGTCAACCGAGCATGCATACAAAGCTCTCCGATCTGCGGTACAAAAAAAAAATTGCGTGTATACACGGCCTCTGACGAAAACTGGTTTTAAAGATGGCGCAACCACGACATGCATGACAATTTGAGTGGATTTTTATAAGCTTAGATTTTATTAAATGCTTTGAACACTTTGTAGGAAATCACCAGTGGAATTAAACGATAAAAAGAGCACTTGCCCGATCGGGCAGACCATTCAGACGTCCAGGTTGCCCGACAAAATTTCACCGTGTCCCAGGCAATCGGACAGGCGATTTGTCGAGGCCTGGAAGACATCTGGCCTACTGTCTGCGAAAATACCAAAACTAGTCAAAATAACGACAAAAGTAGGCCTACTTATCCAAAATTATATCTTTCCTTTACTTTTTTAAAAGAATTAGCCTACTTCAGCAATAAAACGAAAATATAGCCTAAATAACGCAAAAAATTACATGTTTCCTTTATTACTTTTTTCATTGGATGACTTGGGTACGAGTTGACCTGAATTAGTGCACAATGGCTTCTATTTTTTGAAGGGAAGGATTTTTTATAACTGAAATAAAGCCCGCCATACTAGATAGATAACGGTTCTCGCATGTCGGAGAACCAAATTCGTGCAGCGACCAACATTTTAAAATTCGATTGATAATTTTCCCCAATTTTAAAAACTAATTAAGTATGAGTACTTACCCAATAGATACTTTTGATGAGAATGGTTTTCGTAGACTTATTAGCTCGATGTTTGTCGATTGATAATAATGACAAGTCCGTCCACTCCTGTGTGTTCTCTAGTTCATACTGAGGGCGCCAAATTTCAACAACGTGGCGTTGTAGTCTAGTGACCTGATTCGCACCGTGCAATACATGCAATGGAGACAACTGGAACCTGTCTAAAATACAATAATCTCTTTTTTGGCAACCACGTCCCCAGGGGGTAGGCCTAGTTCTTACTTCGGTCGTGTCCACCGGTACAATCAACAAGATCTAGGTATTTGCAAAGTATTATGTTGGTGTTTGGGAACTATTTATTTCTGGTAATCTAGATATTAAATACAGTCTTACGCTTGGTAGCACACCTTTATCCTATGTAAATAATGCAGTAAATATAGGTTATATTTTTGACAAGTTCTGTAAATCTTTTATAAAGCGCGCTTGGAAGACAAGAAATGTATTGAAATCGAATAGTGACTAGTTATGTACTACAATCTACGATGCTGTGTTATTATTTGTATATTACATGTAAATATCTATTTTATATTTTTGTTTCATCTCATATTTTGTATGGGTATGAGTGTGCAAATGTCGCGCATATGTAGGCCTGTGTAGGTCTAAGTATGTGTATGGTATGTTTTAAGTTTAGATCGCGGTTTCAACGCGGCTGGTTTCGTGGTGTGCGGAGGGAGGCGGAATATATTCAAAACAAGTCACGGCAGAGTGATTTTGAATGGATTTCGCCGTTGTCGTATACGTGCGAGCTAGCCGTATAACGTCGCAATCTTATTATTAAAGTACCGGTATTAAATTAGTGTGCTTGTAAGTGTTTGGGACTAAAATGCATTTTTTTACGGGCCTGCATGTTTATGTTTACTTTTCTGCACTTACCTTGTAGGCTTGTTTGGGTTCTGAACATTTTTTAGCTACGGTGATTTCTAGTGTTTTTCAAGTGTTTGGAATTGGAACGTGTTTGCAGGGTGGGAGGAGTCGGTGGACCATGTAGGACCGTATGTTTTTCCCTTTCACATAATAATACTATTAATATTATAATATTGTTGGTATATTTTGTTTTCAGTAGTTCTTTTTGATGTATTTTTGAACGCACCGCCGGGTAGGCGTGTGCCACTGTTTTAAAAGTGTATGTTCAAATAAATAAATAAATATGGGTGATCCTTAAGCCGGGCCGCGTTTTCGCGACCCTAACCAGAAACTTGTTTCCGACGTCATATTCTTGACCAGAAACAAGACAGCGTAGGTACGCGAAAACGCGAACGTAACCAGAAAAATGTTTTCGGTTTACAACATGTTCAATCATCAACGTTTCTCAAAATATACGATGTAATTAAATTTTTTGGCAAAATAGAACTTACTCGTGAGTGCTAGTAATAAAGTTGAAAGACGGTGTACCAATCAAATCATCATGTTTTAACAAATAATTAAAAACAAAATACGATCCGCTAATTTCCTCCTATCACAAACTTTGGTTCACGGTTTGGTCAGGTCAATGACGCCATCGCAACACGACCGAACTCGCGAAAACGCTTCTTCACCAATTATGACCAAGGCCCAAACATGTTTCTGGTTACGGTCGCGAAAACGCGCCCTGATTGCTTATCGTGAACACACACAAAGATACTACAAAAGGAAGATAGAACTCTCTGTGTGGAAACGTGAAACGCAAAATGGCTGGGCATGGAAGTGCGCCCGCTGTTGTTAGGTAGGTAAAACCAAAATCGTTTGCGCGGTGCAAAATATGCTATGACTAGTTTCTATACCAAACTTCCAACCAATTAGCCACCAACTAAACAAGTGATGGCGAGCAGATCGAAAGTTTGGTGTTCTGCCATAAATTGCACCAACAATCCCAAACGGGATTGTAATCTTCATTTTTATCGGTTTCCAAGGTGCAAAGAAAGGTAAGGCGAAATTTATGGTAGAACATTTTGATCGATAACGATTGAAACATCAATGTTCCAGGCAGAAATCCGGGGTTGTTTTTTTATATTCTTCAAAACGTTAAGGTCGTTGTTGTACATTTATATGATTAAAATGGCATGATATAATGTTAGTTTGTTATTTGTTATTTTTTTCATTGCCCAAAAATGGTAAGCGAATATAGGATCAGGAGACAAATAGTCCTGGCCCAAGAGTGGAGTAGTTAAGGGTGTGAGGGTGATAAGTGAAAGAGTTGTATCCCAACCTTTGGCTTTAGAAAAAGAGAAAAGGCAAACAGTGTTCCTTTGTTATTTATTTAAGCTATTTATGTTTTTTTTTATTGACTTGTTACTGGGTTTGTAGTGTTATGATGTTAGTTACGTTAGCCCTAACATTTATGTAAATGTATGATGAAAGTCTTTAATTGTTGATTTTTAAGTTTTGATAAATCAGATCCACCCCGGCCCATCAAGATGGGGGGTTTTATTACTATTAGGCCTATTTGTTTTGCTGTTTGTTATTTATTGATCTATTTATTTATCAATTTATTTATTTATAACCATCTTTACAGATGAATGCTTGTGTACTATTTTTATATGTCTATAGTATACTTACAAGAATTTATTAATTTATTATTTGTTTATTTATTTATTATTTATTTATAGAATTTATTTATAGAAATCTTTACAGATGGTTGCTCATCCAGCACAGCTGATCATTAATTGGGGCCTTCTTATTGTACTGTTACCTTTTGCAAGTGATGATTAAAAGTGATTGATGATATACAGGACACGATCTCAGCTTTTGCTTCCACTTTGTTGGTTTAATTAAAAAATCTATTGAGATAGGAAACCTTTCTTAATGCAGAGACAAAAATAAAATAAAAATCCAAAGGTGATCACTTGTATAAATAGATTATCATGACTTGGGTAGCAAAAAAATCATAGTTTTTATACTTTTTATATCTTTGCCTGTGCACATATAATTAACATCAAATGCACTTTTAGTAATGCGTGTGAGTGATCTAGTGGAAAAACTTCATTCTCTTGTTCCAGAGTTCATGGTTTCAAATCCCCCTCATAATTTGTACTTCAAATCCTACTTGTAATGTATTCTTTTTATATCTGCCTGTGTCCATTCTAAGGGTTATAATTAATGTCAGATACAAATTTCTTAACAAGAATGAGTGGTCTAGTGGAAAGACTCCACCTTTTTGTGACAGAGGTCCTGGGTTCAAATCCCATTCATAATTTATGCTTCAAATCCTACTTGTAATGTCTTAATTTTATATCAGCATGTGTCCATTCTAAGGGTTATAATTAACGTCAGATGTAGCCTTATTAAGAAGAGTGAGTGGTATAGTAGAAAAACTTCAACCTTTTGTTCCAGAGATCCTGGGTTCAAATCCCACTCATAATTTATACTTTAAATCCTACTTGTAATGTATGTCAAAGAAGTGAAGATGTAAGGCTGAAGTTTGTGCCATTACTCTGGTGATTGAGATTACTTTTTAAAATGTTGATCCTCTTTAAAAATCTTTTACCAATCGTGCATGGGTTTAAAGGATAGAAACAGGAAACTATTTAGAGCCCAAATGAATAGCTAATTGTCTCCGAGTCCCTCCCTGCCAAATACATTTACATGTATATTCCCTGAAAACACATTGAAAATTGTTTTGCAACAATACTATTACATATGTACATGTATATTGGGCACAGGACAATAATTTTATTGGATGGAGTTCAATATTGAAAGATGTAGACTGAATCCCTTTTGAAAAAAAAAATTTCTGCAATATTTTTAATATAGAATATTTTGATATTTAAAAAAAGGAATTTTGTGTAAAAGTTACAAAAAACAACAAATATTCAAAGGCATTAACAAATGCTCATGAGCCACTTTATTATTGAATTTTTTTATGTTTGCAAAAGTTCTTCTAGAAGTATCCTTATGTTCTGTGAATCAAAATATACATTAACATTACATGTACCCCAAGTCCATCAAAATCCACCTCCAGGTTTTTGCTGGATTCAGTAAGTGTACATGTATAGCCCAGCAAATTATGAACATGATGCTGTGTGTACCAAATCCATCAAACATCACTGGCTGTTTTTGTTGAATTCAGGATTGTGTATAGCCAAGCCTTTTTTGGCATTTGCTACTGTACCAATTCCATCAAAGTCCAACAATTGGGTACCTTTTTACTGCATGTTGATGGATTTGGGATGGTTCCTTGCAAAAATACCTAGGGGGTTAAACAATAAACCTGTGAAAGTGTCGGCTAAATATTTGGAAGAAAATATAATTTTTTCTATCTTGATGTTTTCACAACACTAGTCAATTGACTTCATTTTTTAGGACTCAACTTTTTACGACGAAGGAAATAATTTCACTTTTTCTTAAGAATAATAGCACCTGGGGCAAAACTATTTTTAGATTATAATTCTGCCTGAATTGTTACAAAAACATTGTCCTCTCTCGCCTGTTGTTATGAAAAGTGACAAGTGGCCAATTATTTACCTTTAAATCTTCCTTGATGTTATAGATGATGGGGATTCCCCCTCCCCCCACATTTTTTACATTTGTGGTTGTGATGGCGACGCCTGTGTGTGGAAAATATTATGTTGTGTATATTTACTTCTTTTTTTTTTCTTATTGACCGTAGTGTGAATTTGCTATTGATCATCAATCCTGCATTACAAGATAAGTGTGAGACTGATGATGCGCCCTACAACCTGGAGGAGACTAAACCACCTCTTTTCTTGGAATCTTAAGGAGAATACAATGTGTGAATGCAACAGACAATAGACTTAAATCCATCTCATGTGCTTCTTCAGAAAATGCATACATGTAGCAAGTGTTGGCGTATGATGAAGTGCAGATCAACAGAGATCCCAAGATGATTTGGAGACGTATGGTTGCCCTACAACAGACTAAACTTCCTCTTCTCTAGTCTTGGAAAATACAAGCATATTGCTGTGCAGTCTTCTTGGAATTGTAAGGAGAATAACAGCATGTGAATGCAATGAACAATAGACTTGAACCCATCTCATGTGCGTCTCAAGGAAATGCGAAAAGCAAGAGTTGGCATGGTCTTCCTGTGAGAGTCGTTGATGCGGGTAAGTTTCATAAATGATGTAATGAGTTAGATTACGTAGATTTTGTAAGTGCACAATTTGCAAGCATGTCCATAAGACTAGTGCAGTGAATCAAAAAAATTTAAGATGAAGGTGATTCCTTCTTTTTTTGTAAAAGGGGCTCGCAATGGTACCCCTGCTTTAGATTAACCTTACTAGGACGGTAGCAAAATTCATATTCAATATGAACAGTTTGCAGTAATACTATATAATTCATTTCCTTCAAATGGTGTGTAACTAAACAAAAAAGTATGGTACATGTTAACATGTATAGGAATTTTCAATTTTTTGTAAGATTTGAAATGTAAGCCACTAATTTGTCATTTTGGTTGGTAAGCAACAAGTAGTTTCATATTGATTTCTGGTTTCGATTTGACATGGTTGTATTCTCACATTTTGAAAAAAAAACCTAGTACAAAACTGTCTCATCATCTTACAGTAGTTTCCAATGCAATAATTTAACTGTATATAATTCATGTTCAAAACTGCAGTTAGTTTTAAAAGCAATCTTACTTTTTTATTCTATCTGTTTGTAAACAATGTTCCTACAGTTTGTAGTTTCACCAGTGATGACCATTTTCTATTTGTTCCTAGAGTTGTTCAGCAGTTTCAGCAATGATGACAATGTTTATTTTAACTATTTGTCTACAGTAGTTTCAGCAATCTGTTTGTAAACAATGTATTTTAACTATTTTGTCTACAGCAATCTTACTTTTTTATTTTTTATCTGTTTGTAAACAATGCTCCTGGTAGTTTTATCTCTAATGTACAATGTTCTTTAATTATCTCTATTTTATTAACTGTAATGTCCTCTATTATATGAGACAATGCTTAAATAAATGAAAGTACATGTAACAAAGCAACTCTTCTGTATGAAGAAATGTTTTATTCTGTCTTGAAGACTACGTACACAAATAGTACATGAAATCACTACAGAACCAAAAAGCAATGGGGATTTTGTACACGTTTCTCTGCTTACTGTAAGCTGACTATTGTTGCTTACTTTTAAGCAGTTCCCAGTCTGGTGTCCAAGTCTTCAGACTCATTTGCCTTTTATTGTCCAATACCTTGAGCGTAGCGTTGGAGTGAGCAAAATATTCTAAGTCAGACTTTCCTAGCCTGATACATGTACCTGTATGTCTAGTGACCAGACTAATCTGCCTGTTACTGTCCAGTACATTGTGGTTTATTTTCAGAGCTAAATTTACTAAGTATAGATTTCTACATGGAAGAATTTCCCATTTCATTATCCAGTGTGTAGTAACCATACTCATCTGCCTGTTATTGTCCAGTACCCTGAGCATATTTTCAGAGCTAAATTTACTAAGTATAGATTTCTATGTCCAAGTCTTCAGACTCATTTGCCTTTTATTGTCCAGTACCCTGAGCCTAGTGTTGGAGTGAGCTAAATTTTCCAAGTACAAATTTAAGCTTTATATATTAGAAACAAACACATTTTCATGGGGTGGACCCAATGGCTCAACAGGTTAGCCTGTGCGATTGAGATCCAAGAAACCTGTGTCCATCTCCCCAGAAGGGTTCAAGCCCTAGGCATGACATCCACCAGGCATGACTGATCCACCCGGGTCCTGAGTCAACCGGAACTACATGTAGCAAGCTAGCTTAATAACCAAGCTAGAATAACAGTTTTGCATTTATTTTATTTAAAATAACCCATTTGGTAAAACAAAATCCTCTCTTGCACTCAGCTGGGTTTGAACCCACAACTTCCACCTTCATAGTCCTGAGTCTTTCCACTAGACCACTCACTCTTCTTAATAAATTTGCATCTGACATTAATTATAACCCTTAGAATGGACACAGGCAGATATAGAAAGACAAAATTGCACATGTGATTTTAACCCAGGTCCTCTGGGACAAGAGCCTTGAGTCTTTCCACTAAACCACTCACTCTTCTTAATAAACTTGCATCTGACATTAATTATAACCCTTAGAATGGACACAGGCAGATATTAAAAGACAAAATTACAAGTGGGATTTGAACCCAGGACCTCTGGAACAAGAGCTTTGAGTCTTTCCACTAGACCAATCAATGGTGTTAACAAATTTGCATCTGACGTTAATTATAACCCTTAGAATGGACACATGCAGATATAAAAAGAAGACATAACTAGTAGCATTTGAAGTATAAATTATGAGTGGGATTTGAACCCAGGCCCTCTGGAACAAAATTCTGAAATCTTTCCACTAGACCACTCACTCTTCGTAAGACAGTTATATCTGATGTTAACTATAACCTTTAGAATGGACACAGGCAGATATAGAAAGACAAAATTACAAGTGGGACTTGAACCCAGGACCTCTGGAACTTGAATCCCAAGTGTTTCCACCAGACCACTCACTCTTCTTAAAAAATTTGCATCTGACATTAATGTTAAATATAATCCTTAGAATGTACAGAGGCAGATATAAAAATAAGACATTACAACTAGGATTTGAAGTATAAATTATGAGTGGGATTTGAACCCAGGACCTCTGGAACAAAATTCTGAAATCTTTCCAGTAAACCACTCAGTGTTCTTAATAAAGCTGTATCTAATGTTAAATATAATCCTTAGAATGTACACAGGCAGATATAAAAAGAAGACATTACAAGTAGGATTTGAAGTATAAATTATGAGTGGGAGTTGAACCCAGGACCTCTGGAACAAAATTCTGAAACCTTTCCACTAGA
Organism: Zoroaster sp. YZ-2022; assembly: GCA_029582265.1. NCBI lineage: Eukaryota > Metazoa > Echinodermata > Asteroidea > Forcipulatida > Zoroasteridae > Zoroaster > Zoroaster sp. YZ-2022. The sequence goes on from CM055837.1 coordinate 16,778,948, forward strand.
CCACTCAGTGTTCTTAATAACGCTGCATCTAACGTTAAATATAATCCTTAGAATGTACACAGGCAGATATAAAAAGAAGACATTACAAGTAGGATTTGAAGTATAAATTATGAGTGGGATTTGAACCCAGGACCTCTGGAACAAAATTCTGAAATCTTTCCACTAGACCACTCAATGTTCTTAATAAGGCTGCATCTAACGTTAAGTAAAATCCTTAGAATGTACACAGGCAGATATAAGAATAAAACATTACAAGTAGGATTTGAAGTATAAATTATGAGTGGGATTTGAACCCAGGACCTATAGAACAAAATTCTAAAGTATTTCCACTAGACCACTTAGTCTCCTTAAAAAAATCCATTCGATGTTAATTATAATCCTTAGAATGTACACAGGCAAAGATTAAAAGTATAAATTATGAGTGGTATTGAAACCCAGAACCTCTGGAATAAAAGTCTGAAGTTTTTCAACTATACCACTTACACTCATTATTATAAATGCATTTGATGTTAATTATAACCCTTAGAATGGACACAGGTAAAGATAATAAAATAACAACTCAGAAGAAGTATTTGAACCCAGTACCACTGGATCCAAAGTCTTGCATCATCCCACTGGATCACTCAGATCTTATTAAGAATGGGTATCAGTTTAATTACAAACCTTTCAATGGGTAAATATAAAAACAGAAGAAGTTATAAGACAGACTCCAAATCCAGTTGCTCTGGGATTCAGAACACACTATCTTTCCACATACAATACTTAAAATTTTGCATTTGACTTACATTATAACCTTTAGACTGGACACAGGCAAAGATTAATTAAATAAATGCACTGCGCAGAACTTGAACCCATGGCTTTTGGGTCCTGAGCTGTGAGTCTTTCAACTGGACCACAGATAGGTTTTATAGTTTGAAATGTTTATTAAAAACCTTAAAATGAACACAGGCAAAGAAAAATATTTATGGATTTTTAACACCAGACCAAGATAGAGAATTTTCTACTTGGCTGCTTGCTCTTATGAAAATTTGAGTTGAGAAGTTTTCAGGCAAAATACAAATTTTGACAATTATTAATGGATTTTGAATGTCTAGACTTCGTGTCCAGACCACTTGCTCTTCTAAAGAAGAAAACCCTAAAATTGGACCCAATTTTTAAAAGTGAGATTTTAGTATAGTTTGATTCTCTAGATTTTCCTCTTTCATTTGATACCAGATTTATCCTGATTTCTACAAATCTGTTATCAAATGAAAGAGGAAAATCTAGAGAATCAAACTATACCAAAATTTCACTTTTAAAAATTGGGTCCAAGTTGAGGCTTTTGCCACATTTGCTGGGTTTGAACCAGTAATGACCAGGTCAATATTCTAGGTCACTTCACCAGATGACTTGCTAAACCCAAGTGTTTCTTGTTTTAAATTAATTACAAACCTTGGCAGTATGTTTATTTTGTAACCTAGGATGCAAAAGGTAATTTACATTAATTTAGGTTCATCACTTATTAAAAATTTACAATATAAACAAATCTTCTTAATACAGTAACATCTGACGTTAACTATAACCCTTAGAATGGACACAGAGAGATATAAAAAGACAAAATGACAATCGGGATTTGAACCCAGGACCTCTAGAACAAGAGTCCCAAGTCTTTCCACTAGACCACTCACCCTTCATAAAAAATTTGCATCTGACGTTAATTATAACCCTTATAATGGACACATGCAGATATAAAAAGAAGACATTTCAAGTAGCATTTGAAGCATAAATTATGAATGGGATTCGAACCCAGGACCTCTGGAACAAAAGGCTGAAGTCTTTCCACAAGACCACTCATTATTCTTAAAATAATTGCATCTAATGAATATCAAATGTTCAATGTGTTGACTTACATCATGTACATGTAGTTGGAATGTTGTTCAGTATGGGAAAGAACACCAACCTCTGTGATCTTGTATTGGGGATCGTAATTTGAACATGAGTATTCCCAATTTCTTCCCTAATATGTGGTTTAATTGAGCTAAAAAAAATTACAGATTGGTTGCTATACACATAATATTGATCCTCTTCAAGGATGGAGGTATACATACATATAAAAAAAAATCTTTTACCAATTGTGCATGGGCTTAAAGAATAGAAACAGGAAACTATTTAGACCCCAAATGAATAGCTTTTTGTCTCCAAGTCCCTCCCTGCCAAATAATTTACATGTATTCCTTGAAAACACATTGAAAATTGTTTTGCAACAATACTATTAAAACAATTTTTTTCCCCATAATTTATAGATGATGCAACGGCAAGCAGTTTCAACCTCCAGCAACCTGTAACTGCTAGCTGACATTACATCTCCAACCATGAGGAATTCTCAAGCAATAGCTAGGAGGCAGCTGATGGTCAACATTAGTCCTTTAGGAGTTTAGTCATGAAGAGTGAAACTTAGGATACTTGATGCAGTGTTTTGCCATGTAAGTGTAAATCAGCATTGTAGAATATTGGGCACAGGACAATAATGTTATTGGATGGAGACTTCAATATTGTGCACAATTTGCAAGCACAATCATTCAAATGTCCATAAGACTAGTGCAGTGAATCAAAAAATTTGAAGATGAAGGTGATTCCTTCTTTTTTTGTAGCAAAATTCATATTCAATATGAAAAGTTTGCAATGGTGCAGTAATACTATATAATTCATTTCCTTCAAATGGTGTGTAACTAAACAAAAAAAGTATTGTACGTGTAGGAATTTTCTATTTTTTGTTAGATTTGAAATGTAAGCCACTAATTTGTCATTTTGGTTGGTTAGCAACAAGTAGTTTCATATTGATTTCTGGTTTTGATTTGACATGGTTGTATTCTCACATTTGAAAAAAAAACCTAGTACAAAACTGTCTCATCTTACAGTAGTTTCCAAAAGTCAAATTCTAATGTGTTTTTGATAAAAATCCTGCTAGTTCATGTAGGCCACTAACTGAATTTTGTATTTTGTCATGAAAATGCAATAATTTAACCGTATATAATTCATGTTCAAAATTGATCATCCTGCAGTAGTTTAAGCAATCTTACTTTTTTATTTTATCTGTTTGTAACAATATTCCTACAGTTTGTACATTGTAGTTTCACCAGTGATGACAATGTTTTATCTCCATTACACATGTATTTTAACTATTTGTCTACAATAGTTTCAGCATCTTACTTCTATTTGTTTGTAAACAATGTATTTTAACTATTTTGTCTACAGCAATCTTACTTTTTTATTCTGTTTGTAAACAATGCTCCTGCAGTTGTTTGGTAGTTTTATCTCTAATTATCTCTATTATATTAACTGTAATGTCCTTTTATTATGAGACAGTGTTTAATTAAATAAAGGACAGTAACAAAGCAACTCAACTGTATAAAGAAATGTTTTATTCTGTCTTGAAGACTAAGTACACAAAGAATACATGAAATCACTACTAGAACCTTAAAACAGTACCAAAAAGCAATGGGGATTTTGTACACGTTTCGAGGTACACATTTCGAGGTTTCGAGGTTCCGCCTCACGGCTCCTTCCTTGCGCGGTTGACATACACTCCCTGTACAAATCAATTTTACTTGATTTGTACAGGGAGTGTATGTCACCCACAATATTTTCAAGATAAGAGTGTCTTATGTACCCAATTAATTCTATACCCTCCCTTGAAAAAACGTGCCCACACGTTTTTTTCAAGAGAGGGTTACGTACCTGGAATAGAAAACAAGATATAAGGAGGTTTATCATACATACTAAGTAAATAATGTTTAAGATATACATTTTTAATAACAAATTGGCAAAACATAATCTTGTATAACATTATCAGAAACATACCAATCATACTGTAAAATAATACTTAGATAGAGATGGCACTGGTAATTCTTTCTAATTGACATTTCATAAGTCAAATAATTTGAATTTAGGAAAGAGTTCTCTGCTGAAAATTTCACTAAGTAAATGTACAACATCATCCGAAACGTACCAATCATACTGTAAAATAATACAAGATAGAGAGCTGCACTTTAGTGGGAAGTTGCTATAGAGGTCAAGACCAGTCAACTGCCTGTTTTGACTGTTGACTCAAATGTGCACACAGGGGCATTTTTGACCACCCTCAACAATACCAGACAATGCTTTTTACCAGTCAAAAACAGTTGACTCATTTTTACCTATAAATGTAGTTACTACATGTAAGGTTTGACAGTGTTTGACTTTTAAGTGTACTAGATAAACCTTGGGAAGTATATCAACATTAAAAACCTTAGAATTGACAAATCAAAGTAAAAATAAGTATAACTAGAGATTCAGAGTTTGTCTCGACACAAACTCAAGGTGTTCGGGAGATGTAAGGTCAAATTGGGGTCAACTTTGTTTAAATATTTTGTGACAATTAACGATCTGTACAATGGAGCAACAAATTTTAATTTACCTCTTGTGGTTGCTGAGATGATTTTTTGAAATATTAAACTTTGACTTCCGGTTTGGACAGGAAGTAAGGTCAAATTGGGGTCATCTTTTTGTAAATATATTTTGACAATTAGCGATCTGTACAATGGTACAAAAATTGTGAATTTACCTCTTGTGGTTGTTGAGATATGATTTTTTTAAATATTAAATGCTTGACTTCGGTTTTGACAGAAGTAAGGTCAAATGGTGTCATCTTTTGTAAATATCTTTTGACAATTAACGGTCTGTACAATGGTATAAAATTGTGAATTTACCTGTTTTGGTTGTTGAGATATGATTTTTTAAATATGAAACTTTGACTTCCGGTTTGGACAGGAAGTAAGGTCAAATTGGGGTCACCATTGTGTAAATATTTTTCGACAATTAACAGTCTACACATTGGTAAAAAATGTCAATTTACCTCTTGTGGTTGTTGAGATATGATTTTTTAATATTAAACTTTGACTTCCGGTTTGGACAGGAAGTAAGGTCAAATTGGGGTCACCTTTTGTAAATATTTATTGACAATTAACGATCTGTGCAATGGTACAAAATTGTAGAATTTACCTCTTGTAGTTGTTGAGATATGATTTTTAAATATTAAACTTTGACTTCCAGTTTTGGACAGGAAGTAAGGTCAAATTGGGATCACCTTTGTGTAAATATTTTCGACAATTAACAATCTATACAATGATACAAAATCAATTTACCTCTTGTGGTTGTGGAGATATATGATTTTGTTAAACATTAAACTTTGACTTCCGGTTTGGACAGGAAGTAAGGTCAAATTGGGGTCACCTTTGTGTAAATATTTTTTGACAATTAACAATCTGTACAATGAAACAAAAATTTCAATTTACCTCTTGTGGTTGTGGAGATATGATTTTTAAACATTAAACTTGACTTCCGGTTTGGACAGGAAGTAAGGTCAAATTAGGGGTCACCTTTGTGTAAATATTTTTTGACAATTAACAATCTATACAATGATACAAAAATGTCAATTTACCTCTTGTGGTTGTGGAGATATGATTTTTAAACATTAAACTTTGACTTCCGGTTTGGACAGGAAGTAAGGTCAAATTGGGGTCACCTTTGTGTAAATATTTTTTGACAATTAACAATCTATACAATGATACAAAAATGTCAATTTACCTCTTGTGGTTGTGGAGATATGATTTTTTAAACATTAAACTTTGACTTCCGGTTTGGACAGGAAGTAAGGTCACAATTGGGGTCACCTTTGTGTAAATATTTTTTGACAATTAACAATCTGTACAATGGTGCAAAACTGTCAATTTACCTGTTGTGGTTGTTGAGATATGATTTTACGTGCATACATAATTAGCACGACCAGAGCTGATTTACATTCACCAAATTACGTGCATACATAATTAGCACGACCGGAGCTGATTTACATTCACCAACAGAGGGCGCACTTTTTTAGCGTTGAAAAAGCCGTGTAGATCTTTCATTTGCAACGTAATCAAAACGTTTTAACTAATAAAGAACGATTGATCGAAATTCGATATCTGATGACCTAATAATGACGTTACAAATTATGTTTCATCTACGTGTTATGTTCTAAGTATGTGCCAAGTTTCAAGTTCATATGAAGTTTGCAAGTATGTGTTTTTTTGTAGACAATCGATCCGGAAAAGAAGAAGAAGGAGAAGAAAAAGAAAAAAAAACTAGATATAAGTTTTTGTCATAACAAAAACAAGGTGTTCGGTTGAAGTTAAAATGGTTACGTCATAAATTCGAAGTGTTGGAGAAGTCAAATGTTAACGTCTGTTGAAGTTCTCGCGAGAAGTTTATTTGAATACAATACAATACTGAATTTAGAAATTATTTTAATATTAAACTTTGACTTCCGGTTTGGACAGGAAGTAAGGTCAAATTGGGGTCACCTTTGTGTAAATACTTTTGACAATTAACAATATGTACAATGGTACAAAATGTCAATTTACCTCCTGTGGTTGTTGAGATATGATTTTTAAATATAAACTTTCACTTCCGGTTTGGACAGGAAGTAAGGTCAGAATTGGGAGTATAAATATTTTTGACAATTAACGATCTGTATAATGGTACCAAATTTGTGAATTTACCCTCATGTGGTTGTTGAGATATGATTTTTTGAAAATATTAAACTTTGACTTCCGGTTTGGACAGGAAGTAAGGTCAAATTGGGGTCACCTTTGTGTACATATTTTTCGACAATTAACAATCTGTATAATGGTTCAAAATTGTGAATTTACCTCTTGTGGTTGTTGAGATATGATTTTTAAATATTAAACTTTGACTTCCGGTTTGGACAGGAAGTAAGGTCAAATTAGGCTCACCTTTTGTAAATATTTTTCGACAATTAACGATCTGTACAATGGTACAAAAATTGTGAATTTAGCTCTTGTGGTTGTTGAGATATGATTTTTAAATGTTAAACTTTGACTTCCGGTTTGGACAGGAAGTAAGGTCAAATGGGGTCACCTTTTGTGTAAATTTTTTCGACAATTAACAATCTGTATAATGGTACAAAATTTTGAATTTACCTCTTGTGGTTGTTGAGATATTATTTTTGTAAATATTAAACTTTGACTTCGGTTTGGACAGGAAGTAAGGTCAAATTGGGGTCACCTTTTGTAAATATTTTGTGACAATTAACGATCTGTACAATGGTACAAAAATTGTGAATTACCTCTTGTGGTTGTTGAGATATGATTTGTTTTAATGTTAAACTTTGACTTCCGGTTTGGACAGAATGGAGGTCAAATTGGGGTCATGTTTTTGTAAATATTTTCGACAATTAACAATCTATACAATAATGCAAAAAAATGTCCATTTACCTGTTGTGGTTGTTGAGATATGATTTTTTTTATATTAAACTTTGACTTCCGGTTTGGACAGGAAGTAAGGCCAAATTAGGGTCATCTTTTTTGTAAATATCTTTTGACAATTAGCGATCTGTACAATGGTACAAAAATTGTGAATGCAGTAAATCACTAGTTAATGTTAATTTGTGCACAAACTGAAGATTTTGAGCCACAAACATTACAAAATATGGCATAAAATTTCTTCTGAAAAATTGCCATAACCTTAACAACTGAATTTTCCTATCCTTATTTATATTCTAAATACATTTTGGTGACATCTGTTCATATTTTGTTAGAAAACTGGAGTTGTTTACTGTCCAAAGTATGTTCACGTAGCCCCTACGTAGGCCTAACTAATGAGCAGTAACGTTAAGTTAAACAGGTACAATGCAACGACGAACTCTGTAGTCCTCTAAAGAAATGGCCTTTCTTCTATAAAACACGAAGATAAACAGGAAATCCTCTTAAAAATTAAATTCAAGATACCTACCCTTTATGACTGTATCTGTGTTATGGCGATCCATTTGTACACGAAATACAGTAACACACTGTAACAAACAGTGCGCGTTGATTCGATTGTACATGGAGCTCCATTGTAACCAAAGATCGTTGGCAATCCATTTTCACACGAATTCCAAGACCCAACACTAACAGCGTCGATTGTACATGGAGCTCCATTGTAAACCAAAGATCGTGCAGCGCCGCGTATACATGTAGCTGCTTGATTCATGCAACGTAAGTGAAACGTTTTAGCTAATATCTTTTGATTTATCGAAATTCGATATCTGATGACCTAATAATGACGTAACAAATTATGTTTCATCTACGTGTTATGTTCTAAGTATATGCCAAGTTTCAAGTTCATATGAAGTTTGCAAGTATGTGTTTTTTTGTAGACAATCGATCCGGAAAAGAAGAAGAAGAAGAAGAAGAAGGAGAAGAAAAATAAAAAAAAAAAAAAAAAAAAACCGAACAATAACAATAGGTGTTTCGGGCGCATACCCGAACACCTAAAAAAAAACCGAACAATAACAATAGGTGTTTCGCGCTGTAGCTCGAACACCTAAAAAGCTGTTGTAGGGGTTTGAACCCAGGACCTTCTATTCTAGAGTACCAATCCCTTCCACCGGGCTACAAACTCTTGTTAATAATATTGTGTTTGAGTTTAAAGGTCCTATGAAATAGGTGTTTTTTTTCATTGTATACAATAAAGTATGTCTACTGGAACATATATTTGTCATTTGTAAATTTTCCCCCTCACGTTTACACCATAAAAATATTAATTTTTAAATTTAGGGGGTGCTTTTCGACACGCCCATATCCCCTCATTAACATAAAATTCGTGACGTACACTTAGGCGATTCCCGATCTGCGATCCACAGCACTTGCCCAAGTATGCGTCGTATACAACGCACCAATGCTTTGAACGGGGCCTTCACAGCCAGTTCGGTATGGCTTAAAAGGCCATGCTGCTACCAGATGCAATTCCAACGATATTCCCGCTAAGTATTAAGAAGGCTGGGAAGGCTCCAACGAAGAAGAGAGGTGCTTTTAAAAGCGAGAAAGACTCAGGGTAAGTGGCCATTTAGTTATACTCCCATGCATAACCCAGTCCACTTCCGTGCAAACGACATTCAGTGTTCACGGCATTAATAAAAACATCGTGTCTGATTTTATATCCTGGCAAGACAAACATAAAAACATTAAACCTTTCTCATTATGCCTGCGCTTGTTTTGAGTTTTTTAAATGATCAGAACTTTGACTGTTTCTGTTATTTCATAAAATAACACCGTAATGTTAGCATTGCCTTCGGTGTGTGTTCCGACCGCATGATGGGGCTTGCGCTGCTTAGAAATTCTCTGCCTTTGTGTACGTCACGAACGTTTCGTTAAAACTTCGACAATTCGGGGGGGTCAATTTTTGATTATTAGATAAACCATTAATAATCTACTCGATTAAAAAAAACATTTAAAATTGTTTTTAATTCATACCAATCAATATAACAGCACCAAGAAATAAAGTTTGGTAAATACACTCTTCACAGGACCTTTAATTATAAACCTTAGAATTGACAAACTCAAAGTAAAAAAAAAGTACAAAAGGTGTTACTGGAGCTTGAAGCCAGAACCTTCTCATCTACAGTCTCAATCCAATCCACTGGTCTACAAACTCTTCTTAATAATTTTGCATTTGAGTTTATTTATAAACCTTAGAATTGACAAACTCAAAGTAACAAAGTATAAATGTTCTTAAACGTTTTTAAACCCAGGAACTTTTAGTTCAGAATCCTAGGCCCTTCCAGTGGGCTACAAACTCTTCTTAAAAATGTTGTGTTTGAGATTAATTATAAACCTTAGAATTGACAACTCAAATTTAAAAAAAGTATAAAAGCCGTTACTGAGGTTTGAACACAGGACCTTCTCATCTGGAGTCCCAATCACTTCCACTGTACTACAAAGTCTTCTGAACAATTTCGTGTTTGAGTTTAATTATAAACCTTAGAATTGACAAACTCAAAGTAAAGATGTATAACATATTTTACTGGGCTTTAAATTTGAACCCCGGACTTTTTTATCTAGAGTCTCAATCCCTACCACTGGTCTACAAACTCTTTTTAATAACTTTGTGTTTGAGATTAGTTATAAACCTTAGAATTGACAACTCGAATTAAAAAAGTATAAAAGGTGTTACTGGGGTTTGAACCCAGGATCTTCTCATCTAGAGTCCCAATCACTTCCACTGGACTACAAACTCTTCTTAAAAATCTTGTGTTTGAGTTTAATTATCAACCTTTGAATTGACAATCTCAAAGTAGCAAAGTATAAAAGGTGTCATTGAGGTCTGAACCAAAGACCTTATCTAGAGTCCCAATCCCTTCCACTGGGCTACAAACTCTTCCTAATAATTTTGTTTGAGTTTAATTATACACCTTAGAATTGAATAGTAGTTGCAAAAATTCCCCAAAAAAACTCTTAAAAAGTGGCAGTCGGATACGACATTCGTTCCCTTTTCCACATAACATGTATGTTTCCACAGAAAGAATGTCGTATCCGACCGCCCCTTTTAAAGGGCTTTTTTGGAATTTTTCTGCAACCACTAACCAGTTAAAAAATTATTCTATCGATTTTTGGTGGTACAGAAAGCGAAAACTATCTTTAAAATCCAATTTTATGATGGTTTTCGGACTTTATTTCCCTTCAAAAAAAAATCCTCCCCTTCAGAAAATAGAAGGATCCTATTATAGTTGCCACTGCGCATGTACAATGACTGTGTTGGTCACTAATTGTGGAGTTTACAAGATCAGACTTACATGACTGAGGAAGTCATCGTAGGTTAACCAAAAATGCCCGATTTTTCATGAAATAAATATCCTGGAATAATAAAGTATATGTCCATCATCATCCATATGTTCTCCACCTTACTGGGTAGGTAAGATTACTTTATTGGTTATACTGAATGAGAAAAAGTGGCTGTCAGATAGGACATTCTACCCGTTTCCACATATGCCTACTTTAAAACCGGCAAAACCAGCATACAGGTTTATTGTTATGTAACCTGCTCACGAGCTTTTTATCAGCCAGGGAATAATAATGAATTTAGGGCCTACATGTTTTTGACGGAAATGTTTTGACAAAATGAAAACGTTGGGAGGCCGTATGGCTGCGGTAAGTCTAAGTAAGTGGCCCTCTACACATCACTTTGAAGCAGGCGACCATTTTCGAATTTAGATATATAAAAAAATTATGGACGGAATATTTGTCTTATTTTCAACACTAACGAATTATAAATACTTACTAATTAGTCAGATTTTGATTTTTTTACTTGTCGTCGGTCCTACTAATTGCCGACCCCTGCCGACATCTACCGACAACTCTTATGCGCTCGAGATACGACATGGACTGTACCATTATACACGAGGGTGATGGTAACCAAGGAGAACAATAAGTCGGCAGGGTCGGCAATTAGTAGGACCCAATGAGATGTCGGTAGGTTTTTAAGAGTTGTCGGTAGATGTCGGCAGGGGTCGGCAATTAGTAGGACCCCTTGTCGTTTACTTATTTTTTCGATGTTTATCGATTGATAACATACCGACGACTTACCTGTTCACTCATGGCAGTTTTCCAGTTTGTATAATGCGCGCCAATATCACGTTGTCCTGCAGTCGAGTGACTCGACTCGACTCGCTGCGTACCATGCATGTAGAAAAGGAAGCCGGAACCAGTCGAAACTAAAACGCCCTCATCGAATAGTTATCAAACTGTCAACCACTTGCGCATGTGCAATGCTGTTCCCACGTGATTTGTTTTTAGTTTCGTATAGGATGGCAATAGAATGTGGGGTGCCATGGTCGAGCGGTTTAGTGCATCGGATTTGTGTTCTGATGGATAAGTCGTCAGAGTGTGTGGGTTCGAAGCCTTGCCGCGACCATGGTGCTTGTGTCCTTGAGCAAGACACTTTACCAAGCCGGACACTTTACCGTGGAGTGTCGTGGCCGAGCGGTCTAGCTTACCGGACTCAAGTTCTGGTGTTAGCAGCAGAATGTGGGTTCGAATCCCGGCCGTGACACTTGTGTCCTTGAGCAAGACACTTAACCGTAATTGCTTCTCTCCACCCAGGGGTTAAATGGGTACCTGTGAGGGCAGAGTTGGTTGATTAGCCCTAATGCGCTGTAATAGCAGCACTTGAGATGTATACTCCCCAGGGAGCTGAGATGGTTTCAGGAATTATTTATGAGCCTGATGAGCAGGGAAAATAATACACTGCGCTTCGTATCCTTAGGAAAAGGCGCATTATAAATGCAAGTTATAATTATTATTATTACCATAATTGCTGCGAGGGCCGAATTGAACCCAGCCACTGGGGATGTACAAGCTAGTGCATGCTTAGTGCCGGTCCCAAGTCCGGATAAATTGGAGGGTTGCGTCAGGAAGGGCATCCGGCGTAAAACCTATACCAAATCAAATATGCGGATCATGATCCGCTGTGGCGACCCCTAACGGGAGCAGCCGAAAGAAGACAACATAGGATGGCAATAGAATATCATGAATTATTCATTTTTACAAATTTTATTTAGGGTAAAATAATATCAAAATACAGCCTTAAAGGAGCAAAATCACTCCCCATATGTTACAGATTTTATATTAATTTAATAAGATACTTAAATTGTTAATATTGGTTGCATGATTGCATCTAATTGGCAAGGCCAAACAAATAAAACGTATTTTGGGGATATATTTTGTGAAATGTAATATTTGATGGAAAATTGTTTGAGGCAATTCTGAAACAATTTTGGGACATTACTTTTTCTTTACACGGTCACAATATTGCGATGTATTGACAACATTGTTGGAGTCTTTGCATAAAATTGAACTACCTATTACTTTGCCAACATTTATAAATACATTGGTTATCAATATTTCAGTGCCTAAAAATATGATTCCCAAGTTTTTATTTAAAAACTTACTTGGTGTAAAGTTTGAGGAAAAATAATTCTATCTGAAGACTGAAGTGCTTTTCCTATTGTGATAAAACTTTCACAGGTCACTTTTATTATATATTTTTTGAAAACTAGAGGTTTGATATGAACATACATAACCAAATTGTTGTAACTTCCCTTTACATTAAAAACAAAAATTTCAAGGCATATTTGATTTATTCCTACACTATACTATCAAATGTTTCTTACAGTTCAAGTCTTCTTTATAAATTATTATAAAGTTCACAGTATTTCATAAATATAAACATCTGTATTGACACACTGGTAAAATGTAAACCACCAATATTGCTCTGGCAATAAATATTTGTCCAACAGATTATGAATATTAAAAATATAGACAATTAATATTCAATAATTAAACAATGAATATTAGGTATAATAGATAATATTCAAAATATAGACACCGAATATTCAATATGTAAACCATGAATATTAGGTACATATATACAAAGAAAATCAATACAATTATTATACAGACTGTCTTCATAGAACAAGTAAACCTTAGGCATAAGAAATAAATGTGTCTAATTGGGAAAGATTAATAAACATGGTTTTGCCAAATAATATAGACACTAAATTTTTACTTAAACACTAATTTCACCATGCATAATTCTGTTATTAATTTGAAGATCACCCTAAAATAAATTTTCCTGTTTAGAAAAAAAAACAAGAAACATCCAACAAATGGAATATTGTTTCTTCTTTACTCAGTCATTTTAGTGTCATGCTGGGAACTATTTATATATTTTATTTCTTTAATTTTTAATCTGGGTAAACCGTCAGTGAAACACTGAATATTTGCTAACCGTTTAACCAAAACTTTCACGGTCAGTTAACCAGTCAGCAAATGGCACAATGTGTATAAGTTTTCAATCAAAAAGCATCAATAAACTTCCCGCAATGATTGTTTAATAACCAATATGGCAAAAAGACTGTAGTTTCGGTCGGTTAACCATCGCAGCACTATTTTAGTGATTTGACTCAAAGCTGAGAAGTGGCATTAACAAAAGTTTATGAACAAATGTAAATTACAAAATGGTCAATAGCAAAAGTTGTCAATTACCAAACCTTATTGGTCAATCCATGCTGTTTGATTGACAGGTGTATTACATAGTACATCAGGCAAAATATATATAGCAAAAAGGTATAACGCGTAAGTCACAACAAATGTTCACTAAAACATGACACAGCTGGTATTATTTTTCCAAAAGAAATATTTACAAATACTGTGAAAATGTATTGTTGTCCATTCATTTTGAAAGACATTATCTTTGAAAATGTTATCACACACATAAATATATACAAGTAAATAAAATGAACAAATTAAATGAATATAACACTATTTAGGAATGTATAAATGCCCTTTGAATCTTTGGTAAAATAGTTTTATATACAGAGTTAAAGCTGCACATTTTCTCTGCTTCCACTTCCCATAAGTGTTAGCCCAGCTACTTGTGAATAAAGCTACAAGGAACTGAAGAGGATATGAAAGTCGCTTCATTTGTAAAAGTTTTTTCCTACTGCATTGTACATCCTTAAGAAATGGACATAGCCATTGTCAAATCCAACAATAGCACTCTGATTATCAGGAGAGAAGTCATAGGATGTGATCTTAGCTAACTGCTGCATGAACTTGCCGACAGGCTGACCAGCACCAGCCTTGAAGGAATGTAGGGCACCATCAGTGACATGATTCACCATGATCCGGTCTGCTGGGGTTGACGTAGCCCTGCGCAGGAACCAGCATCCCAGCATAAGCTCCTGGCATGCAAATCGTCTCCAATGGCTTCTCCAGATTCTTGCTGAAAACTTGTATGATGCCATCAAAAGACGACTCCTCTGACCTTTGACCTTTACCATGGAGCATATTCTGCATTTTGGTGGCAGCTCCAGTACTCCTGCCACGCCTCTGTTGGAACACAATGCAGCTGTCCAGCAGAAACCCAACTTGGTGAAATTGACTGACACAAGTTTCCATACTGTATTTCCTGAGGACACGTTGTCGGTGGACATCCCATGTTTGGAGCAGCGGCGAAGAGCGACAATATTCTAACTTGCTGAAATTCACAATAGAGGCCCTTTTCTGGTCATCGGTCATCTGGAAGGACAGCGTGACCAACAAAGTTCTTTTAGCATCCAATGCAGCAGAAGTGACCTGAGTATAAATATTGAATAACAAAAGGATTGTTGAAAGCAAAATGTGGATAACATTATCCAAATGAGGAATTCCAGATGAAAAATAGAAATGGGGAGAAGAGGGACCTCTGAGGGGGCTACTAGTAGATGAGGGCCACTGATAAGGAACGACCTGACCTCTGGGCCTACTGGTTAGGGAGGGACCAATTTAAGGGGAATGCCCACTTGGAGGAAAGGTCAGAGAGGGGGGAAGACCCTCATCAGAGAGGTAAGATATGGCCAACTGAGAGGGAGTGCAAATTCAAGAGACCTTGGTCCCCGAAGAGGGAAAGAGAAAGCCTTTTGGGAAGACAGCACCCTTTCACAGTGAAGAAAGGTTAGGCTCAGAGATAATAGACCAAGCTTCAGTATCTGTGTGTTCCGACTATGATGACCTTGTTCTTGGTGGGAAGCGGGGGACCCTTTATGTTCCAGATGTCAAAGTCATTCCCCTTGCAAGAGCTGGCGATGAAATCCTCAGACATGCATAACACTTGTCTTTGCTCTAAAAACAGAATCAAACAGATTGATTTTTTTAAATAAAGACTCAAATGATATGCACATGACAACACATCAATGAGCTCACTGGCTGACAGGCCTGTTGTGGATGCAGTCAGATAGCCCAAGGCATGACGCACAAATATCTCACCGTGTTTCACCTCCAATCTGTGAAAATAATCCAACTTTTGAATGTTTCTTTTTTTCAATCAGTTCAGAGTGAAAAGACTTCAAGGTCATTTTGTTTGTGCATTCATAATTCATGAGGAGCAAAATATGTTTGGAAATCAATCTGTGAAAGTTTCAGTTCAGTTGCTTAAATATTTTGTGAAAAATCAAATTTCCACTGTTTCTAGGTCTAAAGTGGTCAAAGGTCACGAAGTAAATAAATGCCAGTCTGAGCATACGCTGTTCAATTAGCCAGGGACTGGAAAAAGGGGGCGGGGTGTGTGTGGGGGGTGGTGGGTCGTTATTTTATTAAGACAAGTTCCAATCAGCTGTTTTTAGGGGGTGATTTCATTTAATTTGTGTAAATTATTGTGGGGTATTTCTTCTTGCGAACTAAATCATTTTAAAGTGAATGGACTGTATTCTGTTTATCAAATTGGGACACTTTATTTTACTCATTACTTACTTAACTTTTTTTCCAAAATGGTTGTGCTTTTATTTAAGAGAAAACAAAACAATTCAAAAAGGTTTCTAGCAGGAACTTTTCCCTGTACCAAGTGTTTTCTGTAAAAATTGTGAATGTTTTTTATAATACTCTGTATTGAGATGAACTTTGACAGGTTGGTATATCTTGATTCAAGTAACAGTATGCATGCTCATAAATGCAGTTTAACTAACATTCCCAATGATGTACCTTCCCTTCAAACGTCTTCATAAAATATAATAATCACAAATAAAAACCACACTGTTTGTTATGATTGTCACTCAATTAATTCTTTATTGCAATTCCAATTCTGGGAAATATAGTTTTTCACAAAGTTTATCTAAATATTAAATCTAACTGAATAAAAAATAAATAAAACTAATAAAGCAGAAATATTTATTTTAATGCATGCCAAAATGTTGATTTCAAACAACAAAAGCCTTGAAGAAGAAAAAACAGCAATTATTTGAGACGAACATTTCAGACATTTTGTTATGTCCAATTTCACAAAAGTTTAAAGATTGTTTTAAATTCATGGTTTGTCATAAGTTAAAAAAATGCATTTTCCACTGACAGATTACAAAAAATTGCTTACCAGAAAAATTTGCTTAGTGGATTTCTTTGGTTTCTTTCAAACAAAATGTATGCATTTTGGCTGGTAGTATACAAATATAACTGATAACATGGTTTATTTCGGGTGGACAGTCGATATTAGCTCCCCGAGGTATTGGAAGTTGACAAACTAGTTTGTCAACTTCCAATACCGAGGGGAGCTAATATCGACTGTCCACCCGAAATAAACCATGTTATATTTGTTTTACTATACCTCATACATATTCAGTTGCCATTACAATAATAAGGAGCATCATTGAGCTCGGGAAAACGCGAATTGACATTTACGTGTGCCGCCATCTTTTCATGTGTATGTAGCTAGGGCGATGTTCGCGCGTGCGTACTACACCCGTGCGACTGTTCCCCGATTGCTTCGTAAAGCGCATGCGTAGTAGACTGTCGCATCTGCGACAGTCTACTACACATGCGTATTTACCCTGTGCGTGAATACTCGCGGGCGCTTGGTAAACAGCCAAAATAGCATCTGGCACGTGATGGTGAATGGACCAGTGAGAATTCGGCTCTCAATCATGAATATGTATGAGGTACAGTAATCTGTTTTATACTACTACTAAAATATTTGCTTAGCGTAATTTCAAGAGTGAAATTACAAGAGTGGAATTCTAGGCCTGAAGTCCAGTATAACTGGTGCTTTCAATAGTCTGTAGAAACAAACCTTTAAGGAAGACCTGAGCTGACGATAGGTTTAACTATTGGTAAGTAACCTCTTCACGTGTTCCTGGTTGTACTTATGCAACTTTTCATCATCACCATAAGCAAAGTGTTTGCTCATATCAGCACTGTACCTGGATGCAGGAGGGGTCCGGCCAAGGCTCTCGCTAAGGGAGCGGGTGTAATGCGCAGCGTTACCACAGCACAGTCCCACATACTGTATACCCATGTCCTTACACTGTTTTCCGAATGAGCCTATGTCATCCCGGGTACAAGCAGCACAATCCAAGTTGGTTGGAAAGAGTCGTTTTCCTATAAAAACAACCAATAAACTATACATTTATTGTCACATTTCAAGATTCTCAGTGCAAAAGGTTTGGTTTCTGAGTGTTTCACTGGCAATTTTTTGACATTTTCTTGATAATTTCATTTTAGAAAGGAAAACAAATAATTTGAAATAAAAAGTTTACAAAAAACTGACAAAATGAATTTATGACGGGACCCACCATAAATTCATTTTGTTACATACTTACTGTGAAAATCTTGCTTCAAATTTTTTTGGGAAATTTGTAATTTTGACACATTGGATTTTTCTAATGTAAAATAGCAATGTTCAGATGAAAAAGAAATTTCCAAAAATGTTGGTTAACCCTAACCTTCACAAATCCTCCAAAATCCTCTTTGCTATTAAGTGAAGGATTTTGAAGGATTGAGTTTTTACATGCTTCATGCTCTTTGCTGAAGTGAAGCATTTTTGAGGATTAAGGTTATTAGGCATACTTGTCTTTCCATGGTACATGTACATCCATGTTTGTTGTAGTGATTGCAAGGTCAGTGATTGGGTCAGTGGACACTGTTTATTGCTCCATGCATGCAGGGAGGGTCCCTGGCCATGTACATGTATCACAGATTAGAAACACATGTGTGCATACATGTCATGTGCTTGCTTTACTACTGAAGGATTTTGGAGCATTCAGGTTATGTGTAAGCAAGTGGGCCTAGGGAGTTAGGAAGGATTCAGGTTATGTGTAAGCAAATGGGCCTAGGGAGTTAGGAAGGATTCAGGTTATGTGTAAGCAAATGGGCCTAGGGAGTTAGGAAGGATTCAGGTTATGTGTAAGCAAATGGGCCTAGGGAGTTAGGAAGGATTCAGGTTATGTGTAAGCAAATGGGCCTAGGGAGTTAGGAAGGATTCAGGTTATGTGTAAGCAAATGGGCCTAGGGAGTTAGGAAGGATTCAGGTTATGTGTAAGCAAGTGGGCCTAGGGAGTTAGGAAGGATTCAGGTTATGTGTAAGCAAGTGGGCCTGGGGAGTTAGGAAGGATTCAGGTTATGTGTAAGCAAGTGGGCCTAGGGAGTTAGGAAGGATTCAGGTTATGTGTAAGCAAGTGGGCCTAGGGAGTTAGGAAGGATTCAGGTTATGTGTAAGCAAATGGGCCTAGGGAGTTAGGAAGGATTCAGGTTATGTGTAAGCAAATGGGCCTGGGGAGTTAGGAAGGATTCAGGTTATGTGTAAGCAAGTGGGCCTAGGGAGTTAGGAAGGATTCAGGTTATGTGTAAGCAAATGGGCCTAGGGAGTTAGGAAGGATTCAGGTTATGTGTAAGCAAGTGGGCCTAGGGAGTTAGGAAGGATTCAGGTTATGTGTAAGCAAATGGGCCTAGGGAGTTAGGAAGGATTCAGGTTATGTGTAAGCAAGTGGGCCTAGGGAGTTAGGAAGGATTCAGGTTATGTGTAAGCAAATGGGCCTAGGGAGTTAGGAAGGATTCAGGTTATGTGTAAGCAAGTGGGCCTAGAGAGTTAGGAAGGATTCAGGTTATGTGTAAGCAAGTGGGCCTAGGGAGTTAGGAAGGATTCAGGTTATGTGTAAGCAAGTGGGCCTAGGGAGTTAGGAAGGATTCAGGTTATGTGTAAGCAAGTGGGCCTAGAGAGTTAGGAAGGATTCAGGTTATGTGTAAGCAAATGGGCCTAGGGAGTTAGGAAGGATTCAGGTTATGTGTAAGCAAGTGGGCCTAGAGAGTTAGGAAGGATTCAGGTTATGTGTAAGCAAGTGGGCCTAGGGAGTTAGGAAGGATTCAGGTTATGTGTAAGCAAGTGGGCCTAGGGAGTTAGGAAGGATTCAGGTTATGTGTAAGCAAGTGGGCCTAGAGAGTTAGGAAGGATTCAGGTTATGTGTAAGCAAATGGGCCTAGGGAGTTAGGAAGGATTCAGGTTATGTGTAAGCAAGTGGGCCTAGAGAGTTAGGAAGGATTCAGGTTATGTGTAAGCAAATGGGCCTAGGGAGTTAGGAAGGATTCAGGTTATGTGTAAGCAAGTGGGCCTAGAGAGTTAGGAAGGATTCAGGTTATGTGTAAGCAAGTGGGCCTAGGGAGTTAGGGTTAAGCTGGCAGTTGGTTGGCAAAATCTCTCCTTCATATGAATATAATGACTAATCGATAATTGATAGTTTCACTTACCAGTCAAGGGATCCTTCAGAGCTTGCATGTTTGGGGCGTCCTCGGATGTACGATACACAACAGGAAGAGCAGCGAGGGGTAACTAGAAATTAAAAAAAATTCAATAATTTTATTGAAAGGGAACGTAAAACACTGGCACCTACCAGATAACCAGATTTGTAGTCAAGTACTGTATTTGTATGGAAAAACACTGACACTCAACGCAGACAGTCGGCATAGTTCTCACAGACCAGCATATTAGCCATGGTTTGGAAATATGGCATACAAATTGATTATTGATGTAGGATTTGAGGCTTTGTTTTGATTATAAATAAACATAAGGTTTATTCAGCCCTAAACATATCTCACGATATGCAAAAATGTTAATTCTATCACCGTGGACAAATGAATTAAAACTATTCCAAGAAGTGCGTAGAATGAGAGTGACGACTGATTATAAAGATTCAAACTTTGTCAAACTCGGCACGAAAGGAAGAAAAAATTATACATAAAATATAGAGGGTTGTGGATATGAATATTTAATGCTGGATGTGAAAAAAAAATTATATAATAATAAATAAATAATTAAATAAATAAATAAATAAAAACAACAAATATATGGTATCGGGGTTACATATTTGAGGCTTTGCATGGTGGAGACAGATGTTATTGAGTTCTTTTCAAGTACACCATGTAATAATCTCTTCTTGGAACAAGTGATGGCTCTGAGAAGAGCCGGTTGGTTTGTTCTCAACGTTTCGACTAGTCTGCTCTAGTCATCTCTCTTGTCATCGTCAGGGGACTAGAGCAGACTAGTCGAAACGTTGAGAACAAACCAACCTGCTTTTCTCAGATCCATCACTTTTTTCTAAAAAAGAGATCATTACATGGTGTACCCAAAAGAACTCAATAACAAATTGATTATTCTTTGAAAAACAGGGTGTCGAAAAGTTTAACTACGATCTGCATGTGTTTTACAAATAAAACTGACTTAGCAAACTGGGCGTCCAAAAGACACACAAAGGTATTGGTGGCTAACACTATGCCACAGACACTCAAAGCATTATAAATTACTTTATAGAAACGTCAGTGAAGGGCACAAAGGAAATCACTTGATGTGTACCTTCAAAACTTTCTTTAGCTCTTTCAACAGTGGCAAAGTGGTTGCCGGACCACGGGCGCAGTTAAGACCAAGTACATCTGCCCCAGCACCCTCTAACAGTTGGAAAGCCGAGCACATTTCCATGCCATCCAATGTAGCTAACTTGCCGTCAACCATGCTCTGGTAGAAAGACATTGTAATAACGGCAGGAAGTCCTGTGAAGAAATGTCAATCTCTTTAAAATGCAGGTGGCAACTTGACATTCACTATGGCTACCTACTGAATAGCAGTGTTGTAGTGAAGACCACAAAGTCCAAGACTGAGACCGAGACCAGCTGTCGAGACCCCATTGATCCAAGACCGAGATGAGACCAAGACAACAGGGAGTCAAGACCGAGACCAACAAAAAGTCTCAAGACCGACACCAGTCTCGAGACCTACAACACTGCTGAACTGATGACAGTTAAACTTAATAATTTAATTTCTCAGGATGATTGTAGGTGTACCAAATTTACACCAAGTAAGTTTTAGATAATTTGATAATCTGTTCATTTTAAATGATGTACCCTCCCTTTTAAAACAGAAAATAAAGTGAATTTGCACAAACCTTGGCCGTATTTCTTAATCGCTTCCAGTGCTATCATTGCTTCCCCGACATCACCAAACGTCTCTCCAACGATGAAGTC
The DNA here is from genome assembly GCA_029582265.1 of Zoroaster sp. YZ-2022. Lineage (NCBI taxonomy): Eukaryota > Metazoa > Echinodermata > Asteroidea > Forcipulatida > Zoroasteridae > Zoroaster > Zoroaster sp. YZ-2022. The sequence continues at coordinate 16,800,595 of CM055837.1, forward strand.
TGCACCTTCCTCCACAGCCCATTGGATTTGTTCCTAAATTATGACCAAAAAAAGTTCAATAGACCATATTCCTTTCGTTATGAACCTGCTTATTAACCCTTCTGCAACTGCAAAGGTCAAAAACAGTCAAAATGTTGATATACATGCCAAGGTATATCTACTATCTAGTGCACTTAAAAGTCAAACGCTGCCAAACCTTGCATGTAATAGTAAGTATATTTACAGGTTAAAAATGAGTCGACCGTTTTTGATTGATGGTAGAAGCATTGTCTGGTATAGTTCAGGGTGGTCAAAAGACAGTAAAAACCAGTCAAAAAAAGCCCCTGTGTGCACATTTGAGTCAACAGGCAAAACAGGCAGTTGACTGTTTTTGACCTCTATAGCTACTTGCCACTAAAGTGCAACTATAGTACTTTTTTAGTTGGAGGGTTAATTTACCGAAAACCTTTTTTAATGCCCTTTTGGCAGTTACACTATTGGTAATCTCAAAAAACATAAATAATCACAGCTTCACATCAAACTTACATGCAATTGGTGTTAATCCATGCTTGTTTCGTTCTTGTACGCAGATTTTTTAGTTTTTGTTTTTTCGTTGTGCCAGACCTCTCATTTTTGACAGACGTGGCACATTATAAATGTTTATTATTAAGTTCATGATAGCCAGCAATACCTTTGGGTGTCTTTTGGACGCCCTGTTTGCTAAATGGACACCCCGGTTTTATGTGTAATACACAAACACAAAGTATTGTAAGTTAAATATTTCAATTAACCCTCCTACTTTTGGTAACTTTTTCATACAAGTTGATGCACCATTTGAAACCATTCGCTTTTGTAGTTTTGAATGGTGAAATAACTGTGTACAGTATTGATTTCCCCAAATGGTTTTGAATGGTAGGTCAGCTAATACAAAACCTTGTTTGGATCTTTCCAAATGGTAGTACAGCTAATACAAAACCTTGTTTGGATACTTCTAAGTGGTGAATCAATGGACCCTCTATGCATTTGAATGGATTTGAATGGTAGTAAAGCTTGCTATCAACACTGTTCAAATGGTATCACCATGTGTGTACAAAACCAATGGGCATTTTGGTAAGTGGAAATTTTGAATGGTTTCAAATGGTCAAACAGTAGGAGGGTTAATAACCAATTTGGACGCCCTATTTCCAAGGCCTGGCTTATACTCTGGTACATGATGGTGGCGAACACCCTTTGAAATATTTCAATCTCAAAATTTGTGAATTAATTTCCAAATTTAATTTCTACCATCTGAAGACAGACATTCCATGCTGGAATGAATGACAATCTGAACACAACACAATGAAATGACACAATGAAGAATGCATTTACAGACATTTTGACAAAAGTGGATCTCTTAAAGCCATCCTACATGTAAATTATTGGTAATTGCTTCTTAAAGTACTTTCTTTAACCATCCTACTACTGCAAAGGTCAAGGTATATATAGTGTATTTCAAAGTCAAACACTATCAAACCTTACATGTAGTAAGTACATTTACAGGTCAAAATGAGTCGACCGTTTTTGACTGGTAAAAGCATTGTCTGGTATTTTTTAGGGTGGTAAAAATGACAGTAAACACTTGTCAAAAATGCCCCTGTGTGCACATTTGGGTCAACAGTCAAAACAGGCAGTTGACTGGTTTTGACCTCTATAGCAACTTCCCACTAAAGTGCAGCAATAGTAGGAGGGTTAAATCAAGATATACAATAAACAACCAACCTGTGAAAGATTCAGCTAAACACATGGTGTTTTAATCAAGACAATAATGAAAACGCAATTCAGATTTTCCATAATTCACAACAAAAAACAGTCGGGAAATTGTTTTACTTATGTTACAAAATGATAGCACCTCGGACAGAAAGAGTTTGATGTTTGATGTTTGATACCATCCTATAAACTTAACACCAAATGAGTTTCATGTAGATATGTGAGTATTTATGTATATTGAGATTACCAATGGTGTATTATAATTATGGACTTTTTAATAAGATTTGTTTCTCCAAGATTATAACCCCTTTTTAATCACCAGGCATGTAAATTTACAAATTACAATACCTTCTTTTGTGGCCATTCGTGGGGCAGTTGGGGGACCCCTTACCCTCAAAAATGCATGTACACGCCTTGAACTGGGCATCAATTACATATTCATATCTTCAACTATAGGCATTAATTACATATTCATTCCTTGAACTGGGCATAACTACATATTCATGCCTTGAACTGGGTGTCAATTATATTAATTCCTTGAACTGGCTGTCGATTACATATTCATTCCTTGAACTGGGCATTAATTACATATTCATTCCTTAAACTGGGCATTAATTACATATTCATGCCTTGAACTGGGCATCAATTACATATTCATGCCTTGAACTGGGCATCAATTATTCATTCCCTGAACTGAGCATTAATTACATATTCATGCCTTGAACTGGGCATTAATTACATATTCATTCCCTGAACTGAGCATTAATTACATATTCATGCCTTGAACTGGGCATCAATTACATATTCATGCCTTAAACTGGGCATCAATTACATATGTACATGCCTTGAACTGGGCGTCGATTTTGGGCACACAGTCTAGGTCCTGCGAATCAAACATTGTTGTGTTGCAGATGTTACCAGCCATGAGGGTACTTGTTTGGTCCGCTACTTCCCTGGCAATACGCAAGGCTGCTCTGTTGATCCGCTCCAAGTCTTTCTCCCGGTCGATCAGGGCCAACTTCTCCCGATGGGTGTAATACTGTGCACAGGAAATAAAAAAGTGTTACTGTTTTCAATTGTCTGAAATACACCTGTCCAGCTTTTCAATTAGTGCTGGGACAGTTAACCAGTTAACCGACAGAAATTACACTAACCGTTTAGCAATTTGCTAAGCGGCTAACAAAAACAACAATTTTGTAAGAATTTGCCACCTGTTTTGTTGTTCTAGACTTGCTTTTCTTTCTTAGTTTTCCCCTTTCCCTTTCTACAATTGTTTTTATTTTTAGCATTTTTTATGGGGTTTACAACCGCACTACTCAACCCAAACCCCTGCATCTTGTTTTTTTGTATCCCATTACCGTGAATGCCAGCACAACATCACTCCCAGCATGGACAAACTCTTGGTACTGCTGACGGACAAGCTCCGGATTCTCCAGGACAACTTCTGGGACAAAAGCCCCGGCCTTCAGGTACCCTCTTCGCTCAAAGGCAAAGAGGTAGCCCTCCGCACAAAGCACTGTTCCCCCATTACGCAACCGTTCTAAAAGCCCTGTAAATGAGACAAAGGAATATTTTTGACAGGAGAAACCTTTATGCAAAAAGTCAGCTTAGCTTAACATGGAACGTAAAAGTTACAGTGCTTGAATAGATTCATACGGTATGTGGTGTGGGAGTTTCGATCTTGGTCACAATTAGTTAGATCACCACCCCCTCCCCCTCCCCCCCCCCAATAATAATTAAGGCCTCTTCCTTTTAAAAACAAATTCGGACAAGAAACACAATTTAAATTTTGTACTTGGCCTTAACAAACCTATACAATAAAAACATTTTCCATAATGACCAAAATCTCCAAACTTGCTGGAATTGGGCCAGGGGCCATATTTTTTAGAGAGCTGCTAAGCATCTGGGCATCATTAAATATTCATGCCTTGAACTAGGCATCAATTATTACTATATTCATTCCTTGAACCATGGTCATGGAGGTAGATGAACTAGGTAACATGACATAATATTCATTCCTTGAACTGGGTATTTATGCCTTGAACTGGGCGTCAATCGTCGATTACATGCCTTGAACTGGGAATCAATAAACCCTTTCACGGTAATATGCGCCATGTTTTTGACGGGGCAAAAGTGTTTATTTCGAACATTCGTTGCCTTCTGCTGCGACCTTGCCCCAACAGTGTGGCACGGACACGCCCCCTTGGCCTATCCTTAGCCACACGTTGGTCGTACTTCGGCTAACGGCGGTTTTTTCTAAATTCCAGGCGCTGAAATTGACGATATTTGCAACCATTTTGACAGACTAGATACGTTCCTTACATGTTTAACTATCTAGGCGCCCATAAAAAAATGGTGATTTCACTTACATTAAAATTTCGTGACATTTTGGCCCGAAAAAATTACAAGACGATCGGCATTGTGCAGGTTTCAACGAGGACGGTCATCTTGAATGTATGAACTATGTGAACGGGAAAACAACTTGCGCGCGCAACAATTTTACGACGGCTGTTTTATGTGTGCACATACTTGCTGTAAGCCGCGCAGAGATATGATCACGCGATGTCGCCGATATAAACTTTCAAGAAACTAACATCGAGCAGTTTTATCTAATTAACCGTATTGCATTGTAAGTTCACCCCCTTTTAACTATTATATACCAGGTTATTTAACTGTGCTTGCATTGCACATAAAACAAGAGAGAATGTTCATTAAAATAAAATGATAATGTAATAAATAGTCTATTATTAATTACAATAGTTCAATACTAATTTTAAATAGTAATTTTAAACAAAATAAAAATTTCACTAATAATTTAAATATATGAAATATTATAGTGTTACGATACTATTACTATAAATAATAACAATATTATATGCTTCCACCATTTTTGTAAATCCATAAAAAAATATATAAAAAAATAAAAAACACTCAGAATGATTGTTTTATCTGACAAAATATCTATTTATTTTTATTATTAATATTTCATTTCAATTATATATATTTTATTTTTAAATTTTAAATCACATGTTCAGCACAAAAAAATGTTCTGACTACCGACAACACGTGCAACCCTGAAACGGAATACTTCGCGCGCTAAAATACAGCAAGTATGTGCACACATAAAACAGCCGTCGTAAAATTGCTCGCGCGCAAGTTGTTTTCCTGTTCAACATTCAAGGTGGCCGTCCTTGTTGAAACCTGCACCGTGAATGCCGATCGTCTTGTAATATTTCGGGCCTATGTCACGAAATATAAAATGTAAGTAAAATCACCATTTTTGGGGGCGCCTAGATAGTTAAACATGTAAGGAACGTATCTAGTCTGTCAAAATAGTCGCAAATATCGTCAATTTCAGCGCCTGGAATTTCGAAAAACCGCCGTTAGCGGAATGAGACCAACCTGTGGCTATTAAGGATACAGGTCCGTGCCACACTGGTGGGGCAAGCTGCGACCCAGCGCTCGAACTTCACGCAAGCGTCTGGAATGTACGTGAAGTTCGAGCGCTGGGTCGCAGACGGCAACGAGTGTTCGAAATAAACAATTTTGCCCCGTCAAAAACATGGCGCATATTACCGTGAAAGGGTTTATTACATAATCATGCCTTATGTCATATTTGGATAGAGAAGTGTTGGTTGTATTCTACGTTATTTCCAATATACGTACCTTTTTGGGAAGACATTATATACTGCAGATCCTACAGGCAGGGGACGGGTACATGTACGGTAGGCGTAACGCTACAAAGTACAAGTCAAAAGTGTACGGAAGCCCATTGGTGCCACGGTGCGTTTCTCTTTCAAGTGGGAGTGTTTCTCTTTCACAGCAGTGCGTTTCTCATTCAAGTGGGAGTGTTTCTCTTTCACAGCGGTGCGTTTCTCATTCAAGTTGGGGCGATTCTCTTTCAAGTGGGAGTGTTTCTCTTTCACCTGGTTGCCGCCCCTTAAATAACTGGCGGCCGCCACTTAGTTAACTGGCGGCCGCCACTTAATAACTGGCGGCCGCCACTTAATTAAGTTAACTAAGTGGCGGCCGCCAGTTATTAAGTGGCGGCCGCCAGTTAACTAACCAGATGAAAGAGAAACACTTACACGTGAAAGAGAAACGCACCGCTGTGAAAGAGAAACACTCGCACTTGAATGAGAAACACACCGCTGTGAATGAGAAACACTCGCACTTGAATGAGAAACGCACCGCTGTGAATGAGAAACGCATTGCTGTGAAAGAGAAACACTCCCACTTGAAAGAGAAACGCACCGTGGGACCAATGGGCTTCCGTAAAAGTGCACTTGAGCAACCACCCACGTCATGATATGATATGATCATCACAATAATAATTGTTTATAAGAGCCTAGTTAAATCGGAATTGAGCGCGCAATGAATTATGAGAGTTGATTTTTGGAAAAACGTTGTCAACAAACGAACGCACATGTTTGTGCACAAAATCAATGGAGCTGAAGGTGGTCGACCAGAAACTGGAAGGTTTTTTAGGTTTTATAGCAAAATTATAGAGAAAATTTTTAAGAAATCAGTTAAATTATAAACACAACATTTTTGTTATTAAGAAAATAATTGATTTCCCCCCGAAAACTACGCAAATGGAGGAATTCTCAACTAATTTCTAATCCCCGGGTGCGACGACCATATTTTAGTCTCTTATTCATTTTTGTTTCTTCTTAAAAATGGGGTAATTTGCAGATAATTTCATGTTTTGTTTTTTTAAATTAAGAATTATGGTCAAACCGTGGTTAAACCCACAATAGATTTAAAAATAATGATGATTATAAATTTGTGGTGTCGGTCGAGCGTAAAATTAAAAACCGCTTAAAAAAATAATAAATAAAAATATATATATAATAAATAACTTTAAAAATTAATCAATCAATCAATCTAAAATCTAAAATGAGACTTGCCTGTTTTAATCCCCTCGGATGAAATATTGTATTAATTTTAGCTTTTGACAATTAAACGCTAACGCTAATCAGATTGTATACAAAATAATAGCAGTTGAATATCAGGAAGGTATAACAAAAAAGGCAAGTGGCACAAGGCACTGTTTTCTCCTTTTTACCATACTTTAACATATGCAATATATATTTTTTGTCGATGGGGATAATATTTCTAAAAGAACTTATGTGCTGAAAACCGACATGAAGAGCTTCTTGGCCGTTAGTAGTGATCGAGTTTGCCTAAAAAGTACCGTTGCAAATTGGAATATAGGCCTAACAGTCATCCAGAAATTCTCCAAATTGTTGCGTGGTTTCTGGAAATAACAAATTATTCTTTTCTTAATTGTACAAATTTTATGTATGTAATTTAACTAATTCTTAATCATTTTCTCCATAATTTTGCTATAATACGTAAAAAAAACCTAAATTTTCTGACCGACCACCTTTCTCCTCCATTAACTTTGTGCACAAACGTGTGCGTTTGTTGACAATTGTTTTCCAAAACCCAATTCCCATAATTCATTGCGCGCTCACCCTAAATGCCGGCATAAAAGCTTAATCCGCAATTGTTACGAATCTTACCCTGATTTTGATAAGTATTAGGCCAAGTAAAACAAATACCAGTTGATCGTCCTGGTTTTTTCAAAAAGAGGAGGATGAGGGCCTTTTTATTTTTTATTTTTTATTTTTTTCCAAGATGGCCGCCAAGCATTTAAATTCAAAATGGCCACCAATTTTTCAGTTTGAAATCACCGCCAACTTTTTTTTATAGCTATCGAACAAGTAGTTGAGTAAAAATATTCATGTTAAACAATGTTTGATGTATTTTGTTAAAACCAAGTAAAAATACACTCTTTTTGTGGACAAGTATAAAAAATAAAAAATAATTTAAATTTTTTTTTTTAAAGGATGCGGCCTCAAAAAAGGATGCGGGCGGGGACGATCAACTGGTATTTTTTTTAACTTGGCCTTAGCGCCCTCTATTTCACTCCTTTCACTATTAAATATTTTGCTTACGATGCAATTTCTAGTCCTCTAATTCCCAGGGATTGTTTCCCCTGACCCTTGATTATCCACTATGAATATGCAATCCTTACAAGGCCGCTACTCTTATAATGTAAAAGAGTGAAAACCGCTCTTTCAAAGAGCTATATATATGGCGGACAGGTCTTTTTGGAGTGGATAAAGAGTAAAATTGGTAGTGTATAAAGAGTGAATTGGTAGCCTTTTTGTATTTTTCACTCGAATCAGAGTGAGTTTCACTCCAAAAAGACTTGTCCGCCCTTTAGCTCTTTCACTCTTACATTAAGAGAGTACTTTTGCTCATGCATATCCAGCGCCAACGCAATGCATAATGCAACACCAGCGAGAGCCTTGTGTGCGTACTACACCCTCCCACCACGTGGCTTTGGTCTATTTTCGCCTACTTTCCTCGGAGTCCACCCAAAACACCGAAGACGGTTCGTTGGTGTAGCACGGTCAAACAGTCACCACCGTGACTGACCGTGTTCTATCACAGGCCTTGGTCCGTGTGCCATGCTCCCATGCGCAACCGCTGCTCCCCTCATGCACAGTGGCGCACCCAGGATTTGATTGGGGGGGGGGGGGGGGGGCGCAAAATATTTTTATTTGAAATCCAATATGGGGGAGAGGCATGGCTGACCCAAACCATAACCGGTGGCGCGGCTGCAGCTATGTCCCTAGTCGTGCTCGTCAGTGAACCTACGGCACATGTTAAATGTTTCCTGGTGGTTTCTAGTCATAAAAAGAAGACATTATGGCATGATTCGGACTCGTAGGGTTTTACCTTCCATATAATTTCCTCCTCTTGATGTAAAGAACTTGAGCTTGTTTCGTCTGCAAGATTTCTATAGTTAAATACTTTCATTGCGTGGACGTAAAGTTTGTGATCATTCCGGGCGGAGCTAAATTTTTTCAAACACGAATTTGGCGGCAAAACCAAATCCCAATATTATCCAATCGGTGTTTGCTAAAAGAGTGTCACATAATCTTTGTAAATTAAAACCCAATCCTGGGCCATTGTGTACAAACTGGAAAGGAGTTGATTATAATGCGGGCGTGTTTAAATTTTACGAGTAACCTCAACGACAGTCAACGACCTCAACAAGAGAAACGGACAACAGAAAATGAAAATAAAATATAGTAAAGCTGCTCCCTGATCAGGGTGCACCATGGCAGGGGGGGGGGGGAGAATGTGTAAAAATGCTTGTTATATATACTGGTGGCCCTTCAAGCTTACATGCACATGCATACGCAACGCCGTAAAATATAATAGTGAGTGGAATAAATGAAAAACTTTTGGAGGGGAGCTTGAGTCTCCTGAGTCCCCATCCCTTGTACCACTGCCCTATACTCCTTGCCGAACTCCTCTGTAGACAAGACTTGGGCTCAGATTTTGCTCTCTTTCCTGGCTCCTTCTTTAAAAAAAAAACATCAGCGGGCCCTTGGGGGGGGGGGCTCGAGCCCCCCCCTTGGGTGCGCCACTGCTCATGCAATAGCTTAGCACCCCAGTAAGCATTGTCCCCTTGGACACGCCCTCCTTTCTGAGTTATCACTCACTTTACTTTCGTCAAATACCTCATGACAGTGCGATATACCAAACTATGACAGTCCAGTGCCTCGTTCGTTGAACCAATGGTGCAGTGCGTCGATTGACCATTGATTCACCTAGCTAGTGCGGTCTGATACACACTCTGGCCCCGTCCAGACACCCCGTGTAGTCAAGCCCTGGTGGTCCCAGTTGTCGAGACTGACCAGCCGTCTGTCTCTCGGTGTAGCAGTGCCCGTACCGTATACCGAGTTGACAAGCCGCATGAACGAATGAGTGTCCTACTGACTAGTATCCGATCCCTTTATAGTTGGTACTCGTACATACCATTTGCAACTCGTATATGTAAAGTACAAGACAAGTATTAAGTCTAATTATTAAACTACACTACCACTCTTGTCATACATGTCATTAGTGCCTTTTATTGTTGTTGAATTCAACTCAGAGAATTTAATAAACCAACCTCATTTGATATTGTCACAACAAAGTTTGTGTGCGCCCTTATTATTTTGTTGACCCACGACAGTGGGAATGCAACAATATCATATCAATAGATAACTTTGTACATTATGATCTTTGGTATAATGTGTGTAAGCTGCATGCAAAACCTTCCTATAGCTGAACTATAGTGGCAAGTAGCTATAGTGGTTGACCCAAATACACACGGGCATTTTGACTGGTTTTTACTGTCATTTTGACCACCCTCATCAACAATACCAGACACGATGCTTTTACCAGTCAAAACGGTCAACTCATTTTGACCTGTAAATGTACTTACTACACGTAAGGCTTGATTTGACAAGAAACTCTGTAGTGCATTAGATATACCTTGGAAAGTATATCAACATTTTGACTGATTTTGACCCTTGCAGTCACAGAATGTAACTCAATTAACATAGCCTACCTCCGTTGCATTTATGAAATAATTGGCTCCATCGGATGTCATAATATGCGCCGCGTGCCCACAGCTGGCCGAATACTGCAGGGAAAAATGCTAGATCCGGTCGTACCGTCCATAACCACAGCGGTTACGTGGGTTGTCCCGTGGATGCGTACTGTACATGAAAAACATAATAATGTACTTACCTATATGGACCCAAAGACGTACGCAAACAAATAAAGTAACGTTAAGGAGATCATTATTGTTAACATATATAATTATTTGAAAACATCCTTACTTTGTAATGGTGATTTTAGCTATTGAGAGAGTCCTCCCAAAGGGGGAGAGGGCGAGATTCGTGGTGCAGCCTTACCAATTTGAGCCACTCGACGCCAGGGTGACGTTCGAACGACTTAGTATCTCGTTCGAACGCCGACTTAAAAAATATTTTTTATCCTTCAATTTGGCAGCAATGAGCTTCCGTAATAAACAAGGTAGGCCTATAAACTCCTCTTCAAGTGTGGCTTTAAAACAAACATAAAAGACGGTCCTTTACGAATAATTATGAAGAAAAAAAACAAGGATTTATCCTTTTGACAAAAAAAGCAAATACTTTGAAGTGAGATATTTCACAAGATATTTGTCGAAGCTCAGATGACGCGGAACCCACCATAAATCGTGCAGTTAAAAATAGCGAAACAAACACGGGGATCAGCGGCGTAGCCACGGGGGGGGGGGTGCCACAAATTTCCAGTGCCCCCAGGTCCCCCACGAAAAATCCTCATAGTGCCCCAAAACAGAAAAGAAAAAGAAAAGGGAAAAAAACCATACCCCTGGGGCCCCCTACCCCACTGAAAAGCAATGCCCCCTGTGCCCCCACCCCCACTGAAAAAGTCCTGGCTATGCCGCTGACTGGGATACACCTGTAAGTACTGTTGCATTCCCACTATTGTAAGTCAACAAAAATAACAAGGGGCGGACACAAATTTTGTTGTGACAATATCAAAGGGGTTGGTACGGAAGCTTGAATTGCCTTCACGTTACTGCAATACTGAGATAATTTATCTCGGAAACAAGGTGTGTTTTTTTCATGGAAACACAGAATACAACGATAAAATATCTCAGAAATACATATTTTTTTAAAAGAAATGTGGAATTCAATGATAAGGTATACCTTATCATTGAAAGGTATACCTTATCATTGAATTCCACATTTCTTTTAAAGAAATATGTATTTCTGAGATATTTTATCGTTGTATTCTGTGTTTCCATGAAAAAAACCTTGTTTCCGAGATAAATTATCGCAGTAACGTGAAGGCAATTCAAGCTTCCGTAGGTTGGTTTATTAACATTCTCTCTATTCAACAATAGCAGGCACTATTATGTATGAAAAGAGTGGTAGCGTTGTTCAGGTACATGTCAATAGTAAGACTTAATATTTGTGCGAGTTCCGAAGGGTGTGTACGAGTACCAACTAAGGGATCGGATACAGTCAGTGGGACCATCGTTCGTTCGTGCGGCTTGTCAACTCGGTACCGGTACGCGGGGAACTGCTACACCGAGAGACGGACGGCTGGGGATGGTCAGTCTTGACGACGGGGACCACCAGGGCTTGATTGACTACACGGGGTGTCTGGACGGGGCCAGAGTGATGTGTATCAGACCGCACTAGCTAGACGAGCCAATGTTCAATCGACGCACCATTGCTTCAACGAACGATCGAGGTACCATTGGTTCAACGCAAATAGTTCGGTATATCGCACTGTCATGGATCGAATCGCACTATTATTCGGAACCGCACTTCTCCGAGATCAGGAAATCTCGGGGTTTGTATAGGAATCTGCGGGGCCGATGAATGAATAATAAAGCAAATGAGAAGCTTGCCTTCCGCGTCTAAGAACGTGTGTAAAATCAGGTTATACAACAGATCCTCGTTCCATATAAGGAAAGGCATTTGACGAAAATAAAGTGAGTGACAACTTAATAGAAAGGAGGGCGTGTTCAAGGGGACAATGCTTACCGGGGGATGCTCAGCTATTGCATGAAGGGAACAGCGGCCGGTTGTGCATGGGAGTATGGAGGAAGGAAAATAGATTCTACACTGAGCGGGTCAGTCACACAGTGACTGTTTGACCGTACTTCACCCAACCGTGTTCGGTATGTTGGGTGGACTCCGAGGAAATTATGTAAAAATAGACCAAAGGACGGGCTCCAAGCCACGTGGTGGGAGGGCGTGGCATGCACGCGGGGCTCTCGCTGGTGTTGCATTATGCATTGCGTTGGCGCTGGATATGCATGAGCAAAAGTAGCATCCTTGTAAGGATTGCATATTCATAGCGGACAATCGAGGGTCTGGTTCATGCCATGTAAAACAAACCTTGGGAATTAGAGTTATAGAAATTGCATCATAACCACTGAAGATATTTAGCAGTGTAAGAAGTGAAATAGAGGGCGCTAGTATTATCAAAAGCAAAGGGTGCGTTACGGACCTACACATTGAACTTCGGCAACACGGATTGTGGGCCAGCACTTCATCACTGACACTGGACGGAACAACATCACACCATAAACCATGCCTGGAAAAGTCAAAGGTATATATATATAATTTAATAGGCCTATATATTATTTTCTTATGTGGAAGTATATCATTTGGTATTATGTTGGCAAAACAATTTATAGGCCTACTCTCTTTGAATAAATTTCTTTTTTTCAGGTGAAGCAACCTTCCTTGGATACAATTATAATAATTTCTAGGCAGCTAGGGAAGATTGATGCCATCATCAACCGGCTTTACACCAAGAAAGCTACTCTCTTAACGTAAAAGAGTGAAAACCACTCTGGTAAAAGGCTATATGGCGGACAAGTCTTTTTGGAGTGTAAAACCCACTCTGATTCGAGTGAAAAATACACATTAAGAACACACTTTCGTACAGATTGTCCTCTATAACAGTGTATTTGTGACAACCCCATAGGAGTGGGGTTTGTAAAGAAAAAGTTAAGCACGTTAATCACCCTTCAATTCGCACCTTCACCCAAGGTTTGTTTGAAGGCCTGGTTGAATAATTCACGTTCCTCATTCATGGGATTGTATTAAGCTGGTCTATCATTTGAAGCTTTTGGTGGAGCGACCTGCCCCAGATCGATCACCACCGCTTATATTATATGGATCAGTGCTGTCAATATTTGTTCATAAATTCAAGTTATCCAAGTCCAAACGCATGGTCTTCCAGTTACTCTGATGTGATGTCAGTCGCGTGAACTGGGGTTGGTTTATATAGATGTGTCACTTGGAGGCTAGGCACCTCTCAAAACTGGTAAATTATTCATATTTACGTGAACACCAATGTCCATTTTGTGCAAAACAGGATTTCCGAAGTTATTTAATTCCAAAGGTTAAGTAGCTTTGTTGAGATTAAACCAGTTCTGTCTGGTTTGACATCACATGATGTTCCTTGTTTATAAGAGTCCAAAGGCCAACCTGTGTATAGACTTGATTTCAAGTCTGAGATCGCGGTTATTTTTTGTCTACCAGCACATCAGCCACGCAAAACGCCGTTTATCCCTACTGGCTATCACAGCCCTAACTCGCGATCTCAGACTTGACCCTCTTGTGTTTGTGGGATATTCATGTATTAATTGCTAAAATTTACATAATAATACGGATGCTAGAGAGATGGCCAATCAGGAGGCCACAAAAACGTTGTAGGCCGCGTCTATTACCAACAGGTTACACTCGCTTAAAATTCTTTCTGTAATATTCATTCGATATTAAATTTGTATAGTGCTTGGTACGTAAATAGTATTTGAAATGATAGGTAAATTTAATGAGATCTTAGAGTTGTAAAAAAGCACAAAATAAAATACATAATTCCTTCTCTACAAAAAACGTCTTACCTACAATTTAAATGGAATCGTTGAGTACATCTCCTCCAACTGCATGTAGAAGATTTAGTTTGAATATTCATGTTATGGAAGGCTTTCCGACCAATCAGATTGTTCCGTCCACTTTTGGACTAATTCGCAATAGGGTATGTACAAACCGACAAACAACATTCCCAAGTCTGTGATCGAAGGTTAATGTCGGAGGTTAATACACAAGAGGGCGCTATTTAATGCGATACTGTATTGGCTTCAGGCAGACAAAAAACCACGATCACAGACTTGGAACCAAGTCTAACCTGTGTACAGCTGTGTACAGTAAACATATAAATGGCATTGTATTTTTAAGTAAAGGCACTACATCTCACATTGTATTTATCTGTAATGTTTACAATACTTAATACAACACGATCTTATATCGCCCGTAATCATATCCTCTGCATGCTGGTGAAGAGGATAAGACTAATTGCGGTGACACCATATGGAATTCTGTAAAATTCTCTATTGAGTAGTAATTAGTTCTGAAAGAACTGGAGGTTACAACTCGACGTTTCGATCAGTATGCTCTGATCGTCTTCAGGAGAATGATTATCGCCCGTGTTTGGACTGATTTGACGTTAATAGATTTAATTGTTGAATTGCTATTTTTCTGGGGTTAATTTAAGTTAGTTATAAGCTTTCATCTGATATATTGAACGAAATAATCCGCCCACAATTAGGCCTAGTAACAGTTAATTAAAATACAAATTAATAAAATGATGGGTCATCGTATTAATCCTCGGCTTGCACGACGAGGGTGTATACAGTCTTCCGATATTGGTCAGAGCGGCTGTCAATCAGAATCAAGCGCGTATTATCTAAAAATCATTTTCTTTTTAAATTATATTTTTGGGGGTCTCTTGAGCCAAACACTCTTTAAAGTAGCCCCGGAAAATATTTTGATTTCTAACAACTACTCCCCTCCCCTTTAAGGTTAAAGAAACAAAACAAAACAACCGGCCCAAAGGGGCGGCTTCCCACTTGTGCATGGTGACGCCTAACTAGACTAAAAGTAAAAACAATTGTGATTTTTGAATTACCAATTCTAGGGGTCTACCTTACAATTAACGTTACACTCAAACCTAGGCAAAAAGTCCGGTTTCTGGTCATCGGTCGGCTTCAAAATCTTGCGGTTACGCGTTTTTTTTAAGTTTTTGTTTTTGTTTTTTGTTTGTTTTTTGTTTTTTTGCCAACACGTGATACACGTGATGTACAAATGCCGAGGCGCAGGTCTGATTTGACGCGCGCGGAGACCAGAAACTGGGGATCTTTTTGTTTGGCTCACATACTCTGACATAATTACATCTTATATTTTTCTGTGTTTAAGGATTGATGGAGCGTCTCCGTGATGGGGAGACTGTGGTCATCGCGGAGGGATATCTTTTCGTCTTCGAGCGACGCGGTTACTTGAAAGCTGGGGCTTTCGTGCCTGAAGTGGTCTTGGAATATCCCGAGCTAGTACGCATTCAGTACGAAGAGTTCGTCCGGGCCGGAAGTGACGTCGTCTTGGCTTTCACTGTAAAGGACCAGTATAGTATAAATGCAAAATAATAGTTGATGGCCTTACGTTTCGAACCTAGCAGGTTCTTTCACATTTTGTCTTTGAGAACTTGGAACCTACCAGGTTCGAAACGTAAGGCCATTCATTAACTACTGTTTCGTAATTTTAACTATTTCGTTGATTTTGTGAATAAATCAAAATCAAGTATTGACCTCACAATTAGCTCACAAAATCTTGAAAATGTTCATCACGTGACCTAAGGTCAAAGGATAAGATAAATGCAAAAGTAATGATAAAGAGCGCTAGCATGCAACGAAAGTTCAAACCTATTTCAAGTTGAAGCCTATAATACAAAGGGCAGATCTATTATTTTTTTAAAGGAGGGGGTTCAGATGGTGGGAATTAACTGGGTCATAAGAAACAGTACCAACAATTAGCCCCGCTGCTTCCTAAACAGTTTTAGAGAATAAAAATATATTAGCCACTCTGTCTTCCTGGTCTCTCCAGGAAGCTAAAAATAAATTTGGAAAGACAAAAATGGCAGCTAACGTGTGGGGTAGGACCCCTTCTGGATATGCCCCCATATATACACATTTTGTTATTGGTTCCATAGTACTACGCCCATCGAGAGAAGGTATCACTGATCGATCGCGAGTCGGACATTGAGAAGATGAATCGGAATGCACTGCGCATGGCCAGAGAAGTGGCAGACGAAACGGGCACCCTTATGGCGGGAAATATCTGCAATAGCAACATCTACGTCCCCAATGATCCAGCCACCGACGCCAAGATTAAGAACATGTTCAAGGTAATAAAACAGTGGGAAGATAAGGCCAACTTAAAATAGGTGCATTTGAAAAGCTTGGAGGTTTGATCACGGGGCGTCAGTGGCTAGTAACTAGGGTCCAATTTTCAGGGGGGCACTGGGGGTGCACTAGGGGTGCACCACTTTTTCTAGGGGCATGTCAATACTTGAATCCTGCAGTCTCAAATAGGGACCTATTTTTCAAAATTCTGAATGGGGGTACACGAGGGCACGAACCTCAACTGGGGGACGTCCCCCCCCCCATAGTTACGCCACTGCGGGGCGTGGAAGTCTTGTACGAGTTGCCTTATGGGTGTGGTCAAATGGTGATAGGTTAATATTGAACTGACGGAATTGAGAAGATGAAAAGAAATTTTAGGAAGGGACTGATCGAGCGCGTTTTAAAAATATTGAAGATAAGGCTATTGGGATGGGAAAGAGGGCTTGCTAGTCTTATGGCGAGTTCATTGATTGAACTTCAAGCACCCAATCCATTAACATATCTCCACAAATCATATTTCCCCAAAAACTGTCCCTTGGAGGATTTGGGAGGATTTGGGGTGGTTAGGGTTAATGATAGAGGAATTGAAATAGCAATCCAGAAATGGCAGCGTGTGATTAGTTTGTCTTCACTTCATGCACATAGGAACAAATTGAGTGGGCCGTTGAGGCAGGAGCGGACTTCATTCTTGGGGAAACATTCAGTGACTATGGAGAAGCCCTTCTTGCTTTGGAAGCGATTAAAGAATACGGCAAAGGTACGGACAATAACAGGTAGAGCTATGACGTGAAAGGTATTCGATGCCGGCTTTCAGAAAGCGCACGAAAACGTGTTCACGTTTTGGCGCTTTTTTTACAAAGCTAAAATGCGCTGTGGCGTTCTTTTCTTTAAAAAAAAAAAAAAATTAAATTAAAAAAAATAAAAATAAAAACGTTAATTTGTTTGTGCGTTAATATTTATAACAGTGTGACTTTACTGACTTGTTCATTCTGTTTTATTTTATAAAAAAGGTCTCCCGTCCGTTATAAACTTGGCCTTGCACAAGAAGAAAGTGAATGGGCTACCAGCCACCATAGATGATGTTGAGATGTGTGAAGCATTCCGCAAACTGGAAGCGGCCGGGGCGGATGTGCTTGGCCTGAACTGCGCCCGTGGACCGGCCACCATGCTCCCGCTGATGGAAGAGATTAAGAAATGCATTAAGGTAGGTAGAAATCACGATAAATAACGACAGTCGTTTCTAAAGTAGGACATCCACTTCATGCACATGAAGTCCTCGAACAGTGAAATGCACTTTGGTTCTCAGGGCGGGAGCATTTCGCAGCATAATATTATGGTAGACCCTATGTCGTCCGTACCTAATGTATACGCACAAACGTATGAAATAAATATCCCCTCAGTTTTGCGCTTATTTAATGGGCCTAATTAAATAAAATGATTTTATATACAAACCGGAAATGCCTCCTACTGCATCCCATCCTCTCACACACCTCCTTCCAAATATAAACTCCGAGTCCAACAAGATTATCGTATGAGGAGTTTATTTTACCTGAAAATAATTGTCGGCCATTTTGTTTTATTTTATTTATTTTGCCAATACTTGAATGTAAATGGAACCAATAGCGCACGCTTGTGCCAGTGGCATGGTGAAAATTACACGTTTGGCCCTCTTTGAGCCATGCACGGAGTCAATATCTACAATTGTGCACAATGCTGCGGTCCTTTATCAGGTCACGGGCGGATGTATAAAACGAAATTTTCAGGGGCCAAAATATGCTGGAGGGCCAAAATATGCTGGAGGGCCAGGGGCATTCGCGACGGGGGTTCAGAGCCCACTTAAGGGTCCCGGAAAATTACAGGCAAATTATTCTTTGATGCAATAAATAGTATGCCTTATAATATATAATGTTATATTATATAATGTCCATTCTTGGGACCGAGTTTGCGAATTTTTTTGGCTTGATAAAGTTGTAAGCAACCTTTTAATTTCCTCAACCAAACCGACTACAATATGGGGGCGGGGTGTGGAGAAAAAATGGCCAATGCCTCTTCTGGCTCCCTGCACCCTCCCTTGTTCCGTGTACGCATTTAAAACTATTTATCATAGCACAAATTCTCAATAATTACGTGTAGCTTAATTGGATTTCAACCTATATTTTGAACCATTTTCGCAGGTTCCGTTAGCCGCGGTTCCAGTGACACACCGAACTACTGAAGAGCAGCCCAACTTCCAATCTCTCACAGATCCACTGACTGGTATGTTGGCTTATTGTTCAATTTATTTCTGCATTAAGTGCAAGGGCCAAAGAAAGTGACCACGCCCTTGACCACGCCCCTTTGAGAAACAAGCTTGAGCAGCTGTGGGGTATTATTCACAGCCACCGTCTCGTCTCCCTTTTCGAGCCATATACATTACTGTCACTATTTCTGCTCCTAAAAGTATCCTTACTTTCTTTAAGTTATCTTTACTTTCTTTAAAGTATCCTTACCTTTATTGCATCAAGATAGTCTTCATCTGGGAAAGTTTCTGCTTTTTATGTTGTGTGGTTATTAAGAAAATTTGTAAAATGCATTCATAATGTTTGTATTCATTCTCACATGGAATTGTTGTCCCTTGAAGACGAACAAATTCATGCAGCAGGGAAACATTTCAAGTAAATGGGGTCTGGGTTACAGGTCGTTACTCTTAAAATAATTTACAAGAATGTTTAAAAGTTAGACAACCGCTATAAGAAATTATTATAGTGAACTCTCTCCCTAGTAATTGGCGGGCTGGATGCAGGTCGGAACTCGGAATTTACAAGAATTGTTTAGTCGGACAATCGCACCAAGTAGGCAAGAAGTTTCGTATAAAACTTCTCATGGCTGAGCGGTTAAGTGCATCGGACTTGTGTTCCGATGGCCGAGTCGTCAGAATGTGGGTTCGAATCCTGGCCGCGAACGTGGTGCTTGTGTCCCTGAGCAAGACACTTAACTATAATTGCTTCTCTTCACCCAGGAGTATAAATGGGGATCTTTGAGGGCAGAGATAGTAATTGTGTTTGATTAAGCTCATTGCGCTACACATTTGGCAGCATGGGCTGCATACTCCCCAGGGAGTTGAGATGATTCTAGGAATGATATAACTTGCCCGATGACAGGGGTAATAATGTTCATGCGCCATGAGCGTCAAACTTGGCGAATACCGGCGCAATATAAGTGTCCGTTTATTATTATTATAATTATTATTTATTCGAGATTATAGTTTTACTTTCAAGTTTGCATTTCTGAGCTAAACGTTCCATCATTCTGGTGTTTTGTTTCAAGGTAAGCGATTGTTCCACCAGGATCTGGATGCAGCACTGTGTAGCCGCTCAGACATCGCCCAGTTCGGCAAACGCTGCCAAGAACTCGGCATTCAGTTTGTCGGTCTTTGCTGCGGTAACGACAGTCACTACACCCGGACTCTGTGCGAGTCGCTGGGCCGCGCTGTTCCAGCTTCGCGTTATACCGTTGACATGTCCAAGCACTACACCTTCGGGACGAGCGAAAAACTCTGTGCTCGTTTCAACCAGGGCGAGGGTAAACAATTCACGGCCTAAAACAGAAGCACTGAGGTATAAATATGGGTGTCCTCTTGTACAGCAAGGATCATTGCAATAAATTAAAGATAATGTATTAATTGGTGATTTCAAAATAAACTAGAGCTCAGGTGTTTGTTGGAACAAACACACGGTGTTCGTGTGAACTTCCGGTTCAATCAAATTATCATCGATGTCAATATCATATTTTTTGCAAAGGTGTACCATCTTTTACAATAACATTACTTTCACATTCAAAAGACATCAATTTTGCGTTAGAATTTGTTGAATTTGAACTATCTGTTTGGACCGGAAGTAAAGGTCAGATCAGGTGATTTAAAGGTCATATATGATCTACTCATGTTCATGAAAAAATAACGTCAGTACCTGCTTTGGTTCAATTTCTGAGATTGGAAAATAATCCCTATTTAAAACTGCCGCTAGGGGCGCTCTGAACTTTGATGTCATCAAACATATTTGAAAAGATAAGATGTCACTAGTCACTTTATTCACAGAATTCATATTCAAATTTCCTATGGTCTTTTAGATAGAAACCTGTCGCCAGAGGGCGCTGTAACAGGTGATGACGTCATCAGTCATATTTTAAAAAGGTCACATGTCAATAGTAATTTCGTCCACTGAAAGCATGTTCAAATATATCACGGCCCTATAAAAGTGCTTTAGAATATTTGTTCACTTAAACATCCGGTTTCGACCGGAAGGAGAGGTCAGATTGGGGTCATGTCTATGTACGAAATATCACATAATTCAAGATCTTTAAGATGCTACAAAGATTGTGTGAATATCTTCTGTGGTTCATGAGATATGATATTTTGAAATATTAAAATTTGATTTAGTGTAATTTGATATCTGATGACGTTACAGCTTTACCTGAAACCATATCACAACTTTATTGACAACTACATGTTGTAGTCTAAGTATGTGTCAAGTTTGAAGGATCTGTGAACTTTGCAACTATACTTTTTTGTTCGATAAGTTTCGCGAGGAAGAACTAGAGCTCAAGTGTTTCTTGGAAAAAACACATGGTGTTCGTGTGAACTTCAATCAAATTATCATCAATGATGTCAATCATATTTTTCAAAGGTGTATCATCTTTTATTATAATATCAATTTTATATTCAAAAGACCTATCAATTTTGCGTTAGAATGTGTTGAATTTGAACTTCCTGTTTAGACCGGAAGTAAAGGTCAGATCAGGTGATTTGAAGGTTATATGACACAATAAAACTTCCTCATGATTATGAAAAATAACGTTAATACCTGCTTTGGTTCAATATCTAAGATTGGAAATTATTCCCTTTTAAAAATGCCGCTGGGGGCGCTCTGAATTTTGATGACGTCATCAAACACATTTATAAAGATAAGATGTCACTAATCACTTTATTCACAAAAGTCCTATTCAAATTTCCTATAGTTTTTGAGATAGAAAATTATTATTTTACTAAACCTGCCGCCAGAGGGCGCTGTGACAGGTGATGACGTCATCAGTCACATTTTTAAAAAGGCCATATGTCAATAGTAAGTTTGTCCACTGAATGCATGTTCAAATACCATGGACCCTATAAAAGTGCTTCAGAATATTTTTCACCTAAACTTCCGGTTTCGACCAGAAGAAGAGGTCAGATTGGGGTCATGTCTGTGTACGAAATGTCACATAATTCAAGATCAAGGTGATGCAAAGATTGTGTAAACATCTTGTGTGGTTCATGAGATACGATTTTTTGAAATATTAAAATTTGATTTAGTGTAATTTGATATCTCATGATGTCACCATGACGTCACAACTTTACCTTAAACTGTCACAACTATATTGACAACTACATGTTATGGTCTATGTATGTGACAAGTTTGAAGGATCTGTGAACTTTACAACTATGTTTTTTGTTCGATAAGTTTCGCGAGGAAGAAGCATAAAAACGAACAATTTCAAAGCGCAGTCGCACGCGAACACCTAATCAGAAGAATGGAGATAGCAGAAAGACGATGAATTGGACGATGAATAAGACGATGAATTGGAGAAAGAAAACATGTTACATAGTACAAGTACATGTAGCTCAGATACGTTGAAAGTAAAATCAACTGGAATAAATATAGCCTAACATTTGTTTTTACTTGACAGTTTTTCATATATACATATGTATGTCTTTTGGTTATATTTTTGGAACAACAAATGAGCACTAATTATTCACACGTTAGTTTTACGGAGGGTTGAAATGAAAGTATGTTTCCAAACACCAATGCACTTGGTTAGTTTTACTTACATTATACGTTGAAGTATACTCTTCTGTCCTTAGATCCCTAAATCTTTTCCATATGTTAAGACATCCGACATCACCTGATGATTAAATGTGGTAAGACACCAAACGTAAGTGTAAAGAAATTGATGTGCAATTACTGTATTTACCGCGCCATAACTCACTTCCGCCTTACTTGGTAATTTCTACAATACCAAAACAATATATTTTGTTTTCATCGGAACATTGAATGGGGGATTATCCTTTTTAGACAAAAAATGCAAACACAGAGTGTGTCAAAAAAGTGCAACATTGACCAAAAAAAATTTTTTGCAAGGCAAAAAACACTTTGATGGAAACCTGGTGTAATGTCATAGGTAGAACAGTTTCTTAGCTACATGAAACATTTTCCCCGGTCAATTCCGATATTATTTTAAGGAAACTAGAGCAAAATTGCGGAAGCATGTCCGGCAAATTCTCGTTGGGCCTCTCTGTGTGTTGGGAACCTTATCAGGGGTGTGAATGCTGTCATTGCTGTGGAAGTATATGAATGCACACATGATCAATGTGAATCAATATTTTCTTTTCAATACATGTATAACATAACAATATGATCTATGATCGCAATGATATTCACATGGCGAGTTGCATTTTTTGCTGAAATAATACTTTTGTGAGAAAATAATTAAAGATATTGCACACTTTTGTGTTATTTACACAGATATAAAATAATCTTTGTAGATATTTACAAGTAAAGCGCACATCAATAAATACATTATGTCTTTGTTATCAATAAAGAAATTCAACGTAAAAGTATCACTTACGTTTCTGGCATCAAATTAAAATGTCTTCTTCATACATCACGAAATTCAAGTTCATAAATACATAACCCAGATTTAGCATGTCCAGATGAGAGTGGCGCAAGTAAAATTTACACCCTTTCACCTAATTGATTGTATTTCTGGATCTAGGGACCCAAATGGGATTGGGTAAAAGGGGTGGATTGAGAAATAGTCAGGCTTTATTGTAAAATGTAATTTCATTGAAGAAAAACATTAAACAGTTTTAATTATTTGTTTTCTGAATGTTGCACTTGTTTTGGCACACTCTGTACTTAGAAGTGAGATATTTCACAAGATAATTGTCGAAGCTCAGATGATGTGGAACCCACCATAAAGTTTACGGTTAAAATAGCGAAATAAACACGGGGATAGCCTACATATATTAGTCACGAGACCTACACATATTGAACTTTGGCAACACGGATTGTGGGCGTGCACTTCATCACTGACACTGGACGGAACAACATCACGCCATAAACCATGCCTGGAAAAGTCAAAGGTATATATAATTTATTAGGTCTATATATACATAACAGCCTAAAAATATTTATTATTTTCATTTTATAATTAATATAATTTGTTTTATGAAGAATATTATGAGTATGGAGTGTAACACGAACACAATGTGGCAAATTTGGTTGACCTCAAAATTCGTCATGCATGACGTCTGTAAGCTAAACATGTTTTCAGACTTATCAAAATTTAGCGGTGACGTTTCTTTTGCTGTTATGTATATTTTCTTCTGTGGAGATAGATATATCATTTGGTATTATGTTGGTAAAACAATTTATAGGCCTACTCTCTTTGAATCATTTTTTTTTCAGGTGAAGAGAGAGGGGGAGGGGAGGGGAGAACGCACTCCCATTCCCACAGTCTGCTTTGTTTTTCTCTCCCTTTGATTATTTCATTGTAATTTTTGTAGTACTGAAAAATAATTGTTTTTGATTCTCAGCCCCCCCCCCCCCCCATAAAAAAATGTTCTGAATCCGCCCATGAGCAACCTTCCTTGGATACAATTACAATAATTTCTAGGCAGCTAGGGAAGATTGATACCATCAGCAACCAGCTTTACATTAAGAAAGCATAAGTTTCTTAAAACAATTTTCTTATTGTTGAATTGCCAATTCTATATACCTATAGGGCTATGTCTGTACCTTTACAGTGTACGGAAAACTCGGGGGTAGTTTAGATGGGAATATTTATTCATAGTTGCGATTATCATAACTCAACATTACACACTTTTTCACCACATAGTCATCTTCGGCTGTATATGTTACCAGAGCTATATATTAATTGGATAGAGCTATATAGGCCTAGTTGAATAATTCACTTTGTTCCTCATTGCTGGGACTGGATTACGATGGATTGTCACTTGAGTATTTTGTTTTAACGAGCGGCTTTTCCCCAGATCGATCACCACCGCTTATAATAATATGGACCAGTGTTGTCAATTATTTTTGTTCACAAATTCAAGTTTTCCGACTCCAAACGGATGTTTTTTTAGTTATTCTGATGTGATGACAGTCGCGTGAACTGGGGTTGGATATGGAGGGGGCCACTTGGTATAAATTCATATTTACGTACAGCCAATGTCCATTTTGTGCAAAACAGGATTTCTGAAGTTATTTAACTCCAAAGGTTAAGTAGCTTTGTTGAGATTTAACCAGTTCTGTCTAGATTGACATCACATGATGTTCCTTGTTTATAAACGAGCCCAAAGGCCAAGCTGTGTACAGCTGTGTACAGCTGTGTACAATAAACACTGTCAATATTTATGGTATTTTTATCTCACATTGTATTCATCTGTAATATTTACAATACTTTAATACAACACAATCTTATATCGCCTGTGTTTGGGCTGATTTGACGGTAATATATTTAAATGTTGAATTGCTATTTTTCTGGGGTTAATTTAAGGAAGTTATAAGCTTTCATCTGATATATTGAACGAAAAAATCCGCCCACAATTAGGCCTAGTGACAGTTAATTAAAATACAAATTAATAAAATGATGGGTCATCGTATTAATCCTCGGCTTGCATGACGAGGGTGTATACAGTCGTCCGACATTGTTGGTCAGCGCAGCTGTCAATCAGAATCAAACGCGTTTTAAATATCGCTTTTATACAGTTTCCGAATTTCATTTTTTTTAAATCGTTTAATAATAATTTCTTTCAAAATTCGCTTTTTAAATTATATTTTTTGGGGGGTTCTCTTGAGCCAAACACAGGCGATATATTTTTAAAGCAGTCCTCGGAAAATATTTTGATTTCTAACAACTACTCCCCCACCCCTCAAGGTTAAAGAAATGGGGTAAAATTAATGTTTCATTGTGGGGCCAGTTTGTTGTTTCAAGAAACCAACAAACAAAATAAAACAACCGGCCAAAGGGGACGGCTTCCCCCCTTGGTTACACACCTGGCTAAAAAGTTTTTAATTTTTAAATGTGATTTTTGAATTACTAATTCTATAAGCTACTTTACAATTCAATTAATTTACATGTTTTTGTTTTTTGTTGTTAACACGTTATACATGTACACTTAAAATGGCGACGCGCGCAAAGACCAGAAAGGGACCTTTCTTGTTTGGCTTAAGGTATGGCTCACACACTCCTATATAGTCTACATCTTTTATTTTGTGTCTTTAAGGATTGATGGAACGTCTCCGTGATGGGGAGACTGTGGTCATCGCAGAGGGATATCTTTTCGTCTTCGAGCGACGCGGTTACTTGAAAGCTGGGGCTTTCGTGCCCGAAGTGGTCTTGGAATATCCCGAGCTAGTACGCATTCAGTACGAAGAGTTCGTCCGGGCCGGAAGTGACGTCGTCTTGGCTTTCACTGTAAGTACAAACATAATGGACCACAACAGAAATATTTGTTCTTCATAAAACCTTTCGCAAATTTGTATTTTATTGTATTGTAATTTTAACTTAAAAGGAGAATTAGCTGTTGCAAACTGCTCAACAACCTAAATGACCTGTATAGTATAAATGCAAGTAGTTGTGGCCTTACGTTTCGAACCTAGCAGGTTAATTCTTTCTCATTTTGTCTGCAACGGAAGTTCAGACCTATTTCAATGGCGCCAAAGGCTGTAATTTTATTTCAAGTTGAAGCCTACAATGGGCGGATCCATTATTTTTTTAAAGGAGGGGGTTCAGATGGTGGGAATTAACTGGGTCATACAGTACCAACAATTATCCCCGCTGCAATTGTCCCCGCTAACAAAAATATTAGCCACTCAGTTGTTAAAACCATCTTGTATAGTCTCTCCAGGAAGCTAAAATTAAATTGGGAAAGAAGACAAAAATGGCAGCTGAAGTGTGGGTAGGACCACTGATGTCTATACTAACTGGATAGGAGATGGGCGCTGATTGGCCTATAAAAAGTTGAAGTAACCGGCCGCCATGTTGGTTCCCCCAAAAGGTCAAGAGTCAAATGTTAGCATACAGACAATAATAACAACCAGTTTAGCAACACTTGGCATTGTCGTTGGTCGGGAACCTGTCCGGTCGTCACGCATGCGCCTTCTTTCTCGGGGAACAAAGATAGCGGACAACAAGCTTCAGCCAATCAGCGCAATCTCCTATCTAGTTACTATAGAGATCAGTGGGTAGGACCCCCTTCTGGATATGCCCCCATAAATACACATTTTGTTATTGGTTCCATAGTACTACGCCCATCGAGAGAAGGTATCAATGATCGATCGCGAGTCGGACATTGAGAAGATGAATCGGGATGCACTGCGCATGGCCAGAGAAGTGGCAGACAAAACGGGAACGCTCATGGCGGGAAATATCTGCAATAGCAACATCTATGTCCCCAACGATCCAGCTTCAGACGTCAAGATTAAGAACATGTTCAAGGTAACAGTAAACTTAGTGGGAAGATAATATGGTCAACTCAGAGTAAGTGCATTTTAAATACCTTGATGGGGTCCATCAAATAAACATTTTCTGTTTACATGTATTGTTATTTCTATTAAGTATAATTATAGTATAATTATAATTTTGTCGAAAAACGTAATCAAAATAATGCAAGTTGCTTAATAATGTATCGCCAGAGCTTTCGCTAATTTACCGGCAATTTTGTTTTAAAACTAAATGTTAACAGCCTATTGTCCTTAAAGAAATTTAAGGAAAACCAGTTCTTTAATGTGAAATATTTCAGTGCCTAGATGGATTTATTTATGACGGGACCCGCCATTAACTTGATTACTGTAAAACCATTATTCTGACCAATATTTTGTGGAATAGGTAAAGTAAGCCATTTGTTTTCCTTAATGAGGAATTAAAATAGCAATCCAGAAATGGCAGCTTGTGATTACAGTATGTCTTCACTTCATGCTCATAGGAACAAATTGAGTGGGCTGTTGAGGCAGGAGCGGACTTTATCCTTGGGGAAACATTCAGTGACTATGGAGAAGCCCTTCTTGCTTTGGAAGCGATCAAAGAATACGGCAAAGGTTCGGACAATAATAGGTAGAGCTAATGATGCGGGCTTTCAGAAAGCGTCATAAACGTGTTCACGTTTTGGCGTTTATTTTACAAAGCTAAAATGCGCTGTGGTGTTCTTTTCTAACGAAAAAAACTGAGGCTGTGCATTTTCGGATATTTTTGGAACCGGATACCCGTTTTCATTTTTGTTGAAACATGTCTCCGGTGGTATACAAATACGTGTACTGTAAATGGCAAAATAATTTACCTTTATAATACAGCGGATACCGTACTTAAACCAATCTTTTCTTTGAACACACTACGCCCTGAAAAAGTGGTCCTAATTTGATTTCAAGCGCAAGGCCTTTTTTTGTAAAATGGCTGCTTTTCAGTGTGGGCGTTTTCACTATACTGTAGAAGGTGGTTTTCATTGGGATGAGAATAACTCCCTGGAAACCTGGACTTTAGACAGTAAATAGAGAAGAAAATAAAAGGTTATATATCGATCAATATTTTTTCTTTTGGTTTTAAAAACTGTGGGACTTCTAAGTATTTTTTAATGATTTTTGAATATTTTGTAATTAGCACTGTTTACTATGGGAGTTTATTTAGTGGGGTGCACCCCTATGATCACTGCGCTATGGTCACTGGTGTGTGCGTGATCACAGCGCTGGTTAGTCGTTCATGTTCACAAAACACGTGTTGAATTACGTAATTGGTTAAAGGCGATGTGGGCGGAATCCGTTGGGGAAAACAATTCATGTGCTTGCGCCTTGCAGCAAGTCGTTTACAGGCAATTGGAACCGGAAAATGGAACCGGGTAATGACAGTTTCGGTCGGGCACCCGGATACCAGGCACAGTCCTACAAAAAACGTGAATTTGTTTGTGTGTTAATGAATGTAAACACAATGGCACATGAAAACGAATGACGTAGCTGAAATGGGCATTTATAAATTAACACAAAGTCTCGTTCATAATAACCAAATTTTTATTTTTATTTTTTTAAAGTTTAAGTGTGACTTTACTGACATGTTAATTCTCTGTTTGTTTTATTTTACAAAAAAGGTCTCCCGTCCGTTATAAACTTGGCCTTGCGCAGGAAGAAAGTGAATGGGCTACCAGCCACCTTGGATGATGTTGAGATGTGTGAAGCATTCCGGAAACTGGAAGCCGCCGGTGCGGATGTGCTTGGCCTGAACTGCGCCCGTGGACCGGCCACCATGCTCCCACTGATAGAAGAGATTAAGAAATGCATTAAGGTGGGTAGAAATCACGATAAAGTTATATTACTGACAATTGTTTCTAACGACAAAACAATTAGGACATAGACTATCCGCTTAGTGCACATGAACTCTAACGGTGAAAGCATTTCGCAGCGCCATTTTATGGCAAGTCCAACGTCGTCCGTACGTATAGCCATGGCATAGTGTACCCACAAACGTACGAAATATATCGCCTCAGTTTGGCACTTGTTTAATGGGCCTAATTAAATAAAATAATTGTATTTACTATACCTCATACATATTCATGATCGAGAGCCGAATTCTCACTGGTCCATTCACCATCACATGCCAGATGCTATTTTGGCTGTTTACCAAGCGGCCGCGCATTCTCGCACAGGGTAAATACGCATGCGTAGTCTATTACGCATGCGCTTTACGAAGCAATCGGGAACAGTCGCATGGGTGTAGTACGCACGCGCGAACATCGCCCTAGCTACATACACATGAAAAGATGGCGGCATACGTAAATGTCAATTCGCATTTTCCCGAGCTCCTTATTATTGTAATGGCAAAGTAAATCAACATGGTTTATTTCAGGTGTACAATCGATATTAGCTCCCCTTGGTATTGGAAGTTGACAACTTCCAATACCTCGGGGAGCTAATATCGACTGTCCACCCTCAAACCATGGAGGAAGGAAATCCTCCATGCTCAAACCATGTTATATTTGTATAATACAAACCGGAAATGCATCCTGCTGCACCCCGGAAAGGTCCTGGAAAATTCTTGGCAAATTATTTGATGCAATAAATAGTATACCTTATAATATTATGTTATATTATATTATATAATGTGCGTTCTCAGGAGTAAGTTTGCTCAGTTTTTTGGCTTGATAAAGTTGTAAGCAATCTTTTTCCTCAACCAAACTGACTACAATATAGGGGCGGGGTGACGAGAAAAAATGGCCACTGCCTCTTCTGGCCCCCTGCACCCCGCCCTTGTTCCGTGTACGTATTTACAACTATTTATCATAGCACAAATTCTCAATAATTACGTGTAGCTTAATTGGATTTCAACCTATATTTTGAACCATTTTCGCAGGTTCCGTTAGGCGCGGTTCCAGTGACATACCGAACTACTGAAGAGCAGCCCAACTTCCAATCTCTCACAGATCCACTGACTGGTATGTAGGCTTATTGTTCAATTTATTTCTGCATTAGGCCAAAAAAAAAAAGATGTTGAGTTGCCCTCCACCGACCGACCCAAAAGTGCTGAAATCTCGGGTCGGTTTGTTTGTTTTTTTTGTTTTTTTTCCCCGTCATTCATAGGCCTATTTATTAATGAAATTTACCAATTTTCTTTGTATAAAACACAATACGTTTGATTTGTGAAATTGTCCACTTTTTTTACCGGTAAATTTACCGGTACCCAAGACTCAATCTACATGTTTTCAAATCGAATGGCCCCGGCCCTCACATGGTGCACTGCCTTCGCGCACACTGTGTACGATTGCGACTCAAATCTACACGTTTTCCAATCGAATGGCCCCTCACATGTTTTCCACTGGCTTCGCGTACTGTTTTGTATGTCAACGATTGCGACTCAATCTACACGTTTTCAAATCAAATGGCCCTCACACGTTGTGCACTGGCTCCCCGCAACGATTGCGACTCGATCTACACGTTTTCAAATCGAATGGCCACTCACATGTTGCACGTTGAGCATTGCACGCAATATGGATGAATTTGCTGTGTCAATCACAGCGAAAAGTACAACAAAAATGCTTGGGATACTTTTATTCTGAAGCAAAATTCCTTGCTGATAGGTATACAAATGAAAAACATAGTATGTGGTTTCAGTTCCAATGCATTTCAATCTTAAAATGACAGTCAAGGAGAAAAAATAAAATAAATAAATAAAAAAAAAACCGACCCCTTCAAATATTTTCACTGGAGGGCAACTCAACAATTT
Source organism: Zoroaster sp. YZ-2022 (assembly GCA_029582265.1). Classification (NCBI taxonomy): domain Eukaryota; kingdom Metazoa; phylum Echinodermata; class Asteroidea; order Forcipulatida; family Zoroasteridae; genus Zoroaster; species Zoroaster sp. YZ-2022. The sequence goes on from CM055837.1 coordinate 16,831,223, forward strand.
TTTTTTTTTGGCCTTAAGTGCAAGGGCCAAAGAAAGTGACCACGCCCCTTTGAGAAACGAGCTTGAGCAGCTGTGGGTTATTACCCAAAGCCACTGTCTCATCTCCCTTTAAGAGCTATATACATTACATGTGATGTACATACTTACTATCACTATTTCTAATGTTGGCAAATCTGCTCCTAAAAGTATCCTCACTTTCCTTAAAAAGTTTCAGCATTTTACGTTGTGTCATTATAAGAAAATGTTAAAAATGCGTTCTGACATGGAATTGTTGAAGACAAACAAATTAAGCAGGGAAACATTTCAAGGGATGTTTGATACAATCATCAACTTTACATAGGTCAGAACTCTCTCCCCATAGTAAATGGGGGTCTGTGTACAGGTCGTTACTCTTAAAATAATTTACAAGAATGTTTAAAAGTCGGACAACCGCTATAAGAAATTATCATAGTTAACTCTCTCCCTAATAATTGGCGGGCTGGATGCAGAAATGTTTTGTCAGACAATCGCACCAAGTAGATTTGTATAAAACTGATCATTTATTCGAGATTATCCGAACTCTGTTTTACTTTCAAGTTTGCATTTCTGAGCTAAACGTTCCATCATTCTGGTGTATTGTTTCAAGGTAAGCGATTGTTCCACCAGGACCTGGATGCAGCACTGTGTAGCCGCTCAGACATCGCCCAGTTCGGCAAACGCTGCAAAGAACTCGGCATTCAGTTTGTCGGTCTTTGCTGCGGTAACGACAGTCACTACACCCGGACTCTGTGCGAGTCGCTGGGCCGCACTGTTCCGGCTTCGCGTTATACCGTCGACATGTCCAAGCACTACACCTTCGGGACGAGCGAAAAACTCTGTGCTCGTTTCAACCAGGGCGAGGGTAAACAATTCACGGCCTAAAACAGAAGCACTGAGGTATAAATATGGGTGTCCTCTTGAACAGCAAGGATCATTACAATAATGTATTGAATTGGTGATTTCAAAATAAACAAATGATAAACATTTAATGTACAATATCCTTAGTATAATTCACTTTGGGCCAACAATATTCCTATAAATCTTTCTCAGCTCTCTGGGGAGTATACAGCCTACAGGTACTCAGATCTCCACATCTGGGTCTTGCATTCTTGGTCTCGGAAAATGTGGTCTCGACTGCAACACTGCTGAGTTGACAATCCACTCAGCTGATGAGCATCACATTTTATCGAGAGGACTCATTCCTAGCATCTTCATACCATTTGAAAGTGTGTTTCTCGCGCTATTAAAAAGCAGCAGCCTCGGCTGTGGGATGAGAGAAAACACAACAACTTTCAAACTGATGTATTAAGCATGCCTTTTCTATTTTACCAGCTATTTCCTAAAGTTTTGGTGGTGGTAATAAAGCTGAAGGGGTCATTGTCATTTAGGGTACTCCCCAATGGTATATCCTGGCAATCTCAATCCTACGTAGGTTTGAGTACTTTTATGATTGCTTGGGTACCATTCGGGAGTACCCTGGGTGACAACGGCCAATTCAGAAGTACGTGCATGAAAATATTATGTTTTTTGTATAAAAATCTGTGAGAGTGAATACTTGTTGCCGGATTTTGAATGAGATTTACATTACGGTAGGCCTCCGTTAGTGATGGTTATTAATATGTGCGTGTACAGTATTCACTTTTTTATGAGAAGTCTGTGAATGTGCATATGTAGGAAATATTTGGATTCACAGTGATTATGGGAATGAAAATGATTGTGGGATAGATAATAAACACACCTCAGCCTGTTCCTTTGCAGTATCTTTCACTCGTAGAGTTTTAACTGCCGACGAAACAAAATGGCTGGACAAGAAATCAAGGAAAGCAAACAAGTAAAAACAATTTTTCAGTCAAGTAAAATGCCCCTATAATAAATACTCTGATATCAAACATATATGGTTTTACTGAACATGACTCTTGGCCCCCGTTTTTTATTTGCATAGCAGCCATGACTTGCTGTAACAAATGAGTCAGTTAGTATTGCAGACGATGGGGTGGCAAGAGAGGGGAGTTCCATGTACATAGTTGCTCCAGTTGTCGGTCCTAATGGGTCTGTAAAGAGGTTTGTGATTATGTTGTTCATTATTGGTCAATGGTACTCCCATTTTATTGTCAAAACGGGTGTCTGTAAATTTGTCAGTACAACCCAATTTTTTTTGTTACATTCATCCCCCAAAAAATCCCCCCACCACCTACGCCACTGATAACTTGAACACATCGCCTGATACATGCCTCTTCATTTTATTTATTGTGATTATATGGTCATTATATTCATCCAATTAAACATTTCCCCCACAACACACTCTAAAAATCCTGGTGATGCCTCCTAGAGCCTGAACATCATCAGATAGTTTCTTTTTTATTTTGTACGTATGAACTTTGACGGTTGGTACCCAGTGGCGCACCCAGGATTTGATTGGGGGGGGGCTCAAAATATTTTTATTTGAAATCCAATAATGGGGAGAGACATGGCTGACCCAAACCATAACCGCTGGCGCGGCTGCAGCCATGTCCCTAGTCGTGCTCGTCAGTGAACCTACGGCACATGTTAAATGTTTCCTGGTGGTTTCTAGTCATAAAAAGAAGACATTATGGCATGATTCGGACTCATGATTTTACCTTCCATATAATTTCCTCCTCTTGATGTAAAGAACTTGAGCTTGTTTCGTCTGCAAGATTTCTATAGTTAAATACTTTCATTGCGTGGACGTAAAGTTTGTGATCATTCCGGGCGGAGCTAAATTTTTTCAAACACGAATTTGGCGGCAAAACCAAATCCCAATATTATCCAATCGGTGTTTGCTAAAAGAGTGTCACATAATCTTTGTAAATTAAAACCCAATCCTGGGCCATTGTGTACAAACTGGAAAGGAGTTGATTATAATGCGGGCGTGTTTAAATTTTACGAGTAACCTCAACGACAGTCAACGACCTCAACAAGAGAAACGGACAACAGAAAATGAAAATAAAATTAAGTAAAGCTGCTCCCTGATCAGGGTGCACCATGGCAGGGGGGGGGGAGAATGTGTAAAAATGCTTGTTATATATACTGGTGGCCCTTCAAGCTTACATGCACATGCATACGCAACGCTGTAAAATATAATAGTGAGTGGAATAAATGGAAAACTTTTGGAGGGGAGCTTGAGTCTCCTGAGTCCCCATCCCTTGTACCACTGCCCTATACTCCTTGCCGAACTCCTCTGTAGACAAGACTTGGGCTCAGATTTTGCTCTCTTTCCTGGCTCCTTCTTTAAAAAAAAAAAAAAAAAACATCAGCGGGCCCTTGGGGGGGGGGCTCGAGCCCCCCAAGCCCCCCCCTTGGGTGCGCCACTGTTGGTACCCATACATACACGCATACCAGCTACCTGCTTGTGATACATTTATGGCAAAATGACATCCAGCACGTGTCTACGCCAGACGAAAAAAAAGAACAGTCTACGCCATTGAATGCTTACCATAGTTGTAGTAAGTATATTACAAGGTGTCTTGGTTCAAGGTCTGTGTGTGCTTTCGCGATCACTGTACTAAACAGACTCAAATGATGGGCAAGTATTATGGATTCAGTCTCACACAGTGATGACATGTCACAGCCGGGATTAAGACGGACCCCAGAAAACTCTTCAATACTGCATAGGAATCAAGGTAAACAATATCAGACAAATGAGAGAATTCAGGTAAACACAGGAAACAAAACCCCTTAAAGCCAGTTGTGGAGCCAGCTCCAAAAAGCTGGGGGTTGTGGGGGAAAGCTTTATTATTATTATTTTTTTTTGGGGGGGGAAACAAATGTTTAACCCAAACCCATCAAACTCCAATAGCTGGTTGTGTTGCATTTTGATGGACTCAGTACTGTATAGCCATGTATAGGGTTGGATTTTGGTGGATTCGGGAAGGTTCCTAGTCAAAACCATTAGGGGGTTATAATGAAAATTAAGGTACTCTTACATGTATATTGACAGTGAAAAACATGAACTTACCAAGACATCACACTTTAAACCAGTGGAATTCTGGTATTTGGGATCAAGTCCATGAATAATAATAATGACTAGGCCACTATGCAACTGGGGAAAATGTCATTACTACCATTTACCTGTGCAGTCTGGCATGTGTGTACTGCAAGAACACTCCGGTATCTCCCTGGCTGGTTAAGATGCGATCCCACTCAAATCTGTAGTCAGCCATTAGCCTACTCCTCAAATCCTGAACTATCATGGCTGATACTCCTAAAACCTTGGCTACATCCTCAGGATGACTTAACTGCTTGGTTGCTATGAAAGGGGACATTTTCTCAAGAGTTTTGTTTAGGGGTTTAACACAGTTCAAGAAGTAATGTTTTCCAAGTTAATTCAAGTCATTTCTTTGTAAGAAAAAAAATCAAGTCACATGCAGTTTCTTTGCACATCAAGCAATACATCTTTAAATTTTCTATTTCAACCTTTAATTCATGTTTGATGATTCTTTGCTTATTCTGGGTGTTGTCAGAATGTGGGTTCAATCCTAGCTTGGCCTTGAGCAAGACATTTAGTAACTATATAATTGCTTTGTCCTTTGGAAGAGACGTTAAGCCATAGTTCCTGTGTACTAAGATTATTCAAGTAATACACATAAAAGAACCCAAAACATTGTGGAAGAGTAGGGGTTTACGCCCTTGTTTACCAGTTTACAGGTTTCCTGAGGCTTCTGAGCTACAGTGCTTAAGTGTGCTTTTGAGGGATCCTTGGTTTCATTACCAGAAATGAACAATAATAACTTACAATCTGTCTCCATCATATTGCAAAGCATTCGACTCTGGGCTTCTTCCAAGATGTCTTTAAGCAGCACCACATTTCCTTTTCTTGTCTGCATGCCAAGGACACGCCCAAACCTGATGTGGTGACATCTGCTCCGAGTAAAAATGCCAAATGAATTTAGGCCGGGACCCACCATAAATTCATTTTGGTACATATTTACTGTAAAACCATGCTTCTCACAATTATTGTGATCCATTTGTTTTCACTATAAAAGTACAGGAGCAATTTTCTGATAATAAAATAACATTACCAGAAACTGAAATTAAAATAGCGAAAAAACGGCGATACATCTTTAAAGCTCCTATAATCAGTGCAATTTTTGAAACAAACCATTGAGGCCACTCCATGCCAGTAGCTGTTGCCAGTGGCCTCCTATGGTTACCCTTCTGTGCACTGTCACACTAGAGATTACAGGGTAAGGTGGTCTCCCATTGATACATTGTAGGCCATACTAATATGTCCAAACATGTACAGTGGCCTTGGGTGGCACTGGGTTGATTTTGTAAGATTACTTGGAAAGGACAGCAGGCTTGTATGTACTAAAAGTTGGTGAAAAATATATTGAAAATTTAGTGGATCGGAGTGGCCTCCATGTGTAGTAGGGTTAATCCCTCTTGTTTCAGGTATGTCAATGAGGTAAATGTTGGAAGATATTTTTACAAACAATATTTTACCTGTCCGCCCATTCTAGATTCAACTTCTTCAGCACTTCCTTCATCTGAAGAAAATGACCCTCTTGACTTTTGTCGACGACATAGTAAATCCGGTCAAAGGAGTACGTTTTATACCGGTCAATTGCTGCAGCTATGTCCCTTGTCAGATACAAGCTTGTACCGTCACTTTTCGCCAGCGTAGCAAACTTATGCTGTGGATGACTTAAGTGGTCAAGATGAACCACGCCGGTCCCTTGCCTAAAGGAAATCAGAGTTTCATAATATATTAACCCTCCTACACATGGAGGCCACTCCGATCCACAAACTTCTGCTCTTGAGCAACCTTCAGTACATACATGTACAAGCCACTGTAAATGTTTGAACATATTAGTATGGCCTGCAATGTATCAATGGGAGACCACTTTACCCTGCAATCTCAGTGGTGTGACAGTGCACAGAAGGGTAACCATAGGAGGCCACTGGCAACAGCTAATGGCTTGGAGTGGTCTGAATGGGTCGTTTCAAAAATTGCACTGATTGTAGGAAGGTTAATAATAGTAATAATGGACACTTATTGCATCAGTATCTGCCAAGTTTGACACTCAGGGCACATGAATACTATTACCAGTCATGGAGCCAGTTACATCACTCCAAGAACCATCTCAACCTTCTGGGGAGTATGCAGCCCAATGAGCTTAAACTCAATTACCATCTCTGCTCTCACAGGTCCCCATTTATACTCCTGGGTGAACAGAGGCAATTATAGTTAAGTGCCTTGCTCAAGGACACAAGCACCACGGTCGCAGCCAAGAATCAAACCCACATTCTAACAACTCGGCCATCAGAACACAAGTCCGATGCACGAAACCGCTCGGCCCTGGCACCCCAGAAGTCTATAATCTACACGAAGTGTGCCAGTCATGTAACCACCTAGTCCAAGGCATTGTACTCCAAATGCCAACACGCACAAGAAGCATGGAACAAGATTGTCTACCCTGTTTGAGGGCATCATGGGAGAAGTACTTGATTCTGCTACTAGAATCCCATAAACCTATAATTATGTCAGGGCATTGTCCTCCAAGACTGGGATTTCCAAGGATTTTTACCATTATACCGTATTCTACTGACTGACTTGCAAGGTCTCAAAGAGAACCATTGTATTCTGAGTGATATACCAGCATGCACGAGAACTGTACTTGGTACCAGATTTGGTCTTGGACCCAGACTTGGACAGTACTGGTCTTGGTCTTGACTCAATCTCAGACATTACCAGTCTTACTCTTAAATTGAGTTTGAAGTCTAAGGATTCAGTCTGACTTGGACTTGGACAAGGCTGGTTTTGGTCTTGACTTTTACTCCGATTGTATGATCTTGTTCTGCCCAAAGCACTGCCACAGGCCTGCATAATACAAACTTAATGATTGGATATTCAAGTACTGATACTACATACTCAGAGATCTTTAGTAAGTTCTTCTCTTTGAGGATAGCTAAAAGATGGTGTGCCTTCTCTTTGTACTGAGATTCGCCTTCATACACATCAAATGTTACCCCCAACCTCTGTAACAAAATCAAAAATAAGTATAAATAGAATAAATCTTTTAATTGATGGAATTCTTTCCCAAGGAATTTTGAACAATAGACCTTTATAACACTGCACCCATCTTTGTCATATTCCCTGTATACTCATTGACAATGATAGTACTAATTCATAACATATGAATATACCAGACTATTTTCCCTCCCAGCCTCGGTTTGGTTACACTGCTTTGAATGGAAGAAAAGCAAGATGTCTGCATCATGTTGTTGTCGTATGCTTCATCTCCGAGTGAAGGTTGGCAGTGTAGTTGCAGGTGTGAAGGGCGGTGATTCCACCCTCAAGACGTGTTAGAGGGCAGTCTTCTACGACGTGGCTCATGGTCTGAGGCTCACCGCAGTCGCACAGTGGGGAAGCATCATGATAATGGTCTATTGGTAATGGTTCTATTGGTTTGATGTATGCCCTTCGCTGATGCAGCTTAGCAAACTCTGTAAACTCTGTGCTTTTGAAGTGTGCAGAAAAAAATCCACAGGCGCTCTGGAGGTCCTGGGTTCGAGTCTCGCCCGAGTTGCCTGTGGATATTTTTCTGGAGACTTTCAATTCTATTCAATTCATGAACCTTTATTTCCATGCACATAACATAATAATAATAATAATGGAGACATTTTAAAGCGCTCTTACACAAGGTATCACAGCGCTGTACATTATTACCCCTGCTCATCAGGTGCATAAATCATTCCTGAAACCATCTCAGCTCCCTGGGGAGTATACAGCTCAATTGCTGCCATTTCGGCGCATATGGGCTAATCAAACACAACAACCAACTCTGCCCTCACAGGTACCCATTTACTCCTGGGTGGAGAGAAGCAATTATGGTAAAGTGTCTTGCTCAAGGACACAAGCACCAAGGTCGCAGTTGGGATTCGAACCCACATTCTGACGACTCAGCCATCAGAACACAAATCCAATGCACTAAACCGCTCGACCATGGCACTCCATAACATATACAATACAATAATGAAATGCAATTATGAAAATATGGTACAGAGGCATGGCCACAAAATCAGAAGCTGTTATTAACCCTGCTACTACTACTACTACAAGGGTCAAAATCAGTCAAAATGTTGATATACTTGCCCAGGTATATCTAGTGCACTTAAAAGTCAAACACTGGAACTCGACCTCAACCAGTCCATTGAGTACCAAAGCTCTCGTATTGATGATCTCAAAGCTCAGGTTGATCCTCTCGTCAAAGAAAATGTCGAACTTAAATACGAAATTACCCAGCTTCGGGATCAGACTCAATTAGTTAATAACCTCATCAATAAACAAGAGAGATTTGCACGAAGAAACAACTTTCGGATTGTTGGTGTTCCTTGCACTACTGGTGAGAATTGTGTTCGTGTCGTAGAAGAAGACGTCCTTTCCCGACACTTCGATATGCACGACGTCGTTGTTGAACGTGCCCATCGCGACGGACAAGCGCCACCGGGGAGAGCACCCCATATCCTGGTGAAACTGTTATCATATCGTGATAAAATTAACATAATGAAACAAGCCAAATCTGCTCTTAAGGATGTTGGTCATTTTATCATCGATGACCTCACCAAAGCTGACCTGGCTGAGAAAAAGAAGTGGGCTAAACAAGTTAAGGAACTGTACGATAAAGGAAACAAACTTAAATTTTCTGCTGGGAAATGGCGTATGAATGGCCAGCCCTTCACATTTCGGGAAGCTGTTTAGAAATTTACTCAACAAATGCCTGATTATAATATTGTAATATTTGATTACTTCACTGTGTTTGAATTTATGTTAGTCCTCTAGCTGTGAGATCTGGTCGGATCTGGTGCAAGCACTTACTTATTTCTTCTTGTTTATTTTTCCTTGCTGTCTAGTCTAAAAATTAGTTTTCCCTGTTTCTGTCTATTTTTGCTAGTGTCTTCTCTGTTTCTCCCACCCGTCTACGTATTTCCACTGTTTCCCCACCCCTATTTTTGTCTTATTCCCATATGCCTGCCAAATTTCCATGTAATGTCTGTAATAACCCGGTTAAATCTAATCAAAGTGGTATTTTTTGTAATTCTTGTAATTTTTGGGTACATCTTAGATGTACCGACCTGACTTATTCTGAGTTTTATAAATTAGCTAATAACGATGACCATTGGTTTTGCCCATCATGCATCTCTAGTATCTTTCCTTTTAATAATTTAGATTCCACAGAATTTAAAGATGTGTTTACTGATATTAATCTGTATAATTATGTTTCCAGTGATTTGCATGTTAATACTCCTGAGTTACATTTAGTTGAAGACCCCAACAATCCGGTTCATAATGTTAGTAATTCATGTTATTATTCTTACAATAAGTTCTTGAATTCCCTCAATCAAGAATCCTCTGAAGTATTTTCACTTATGCATCTAAACATTAGAGTCTAACTAAAATATTGACTCTCTCAGAATGTTACTCCACCAATTAAATCATAATTTTTCTATTATTGGTTTGTCTGAAACCTGGCTCAAGGAAGAGTCTGGTACTGGTAGTTATCTTAATTTACCAGGGTATATCCTTGAGACCATAAATAGGGATCACAAAGCTGGGGGCGGCGTAGCTCTTTATATTTCTTCTGACCTAACTTATTTACCTAGGCCGGATTTATGCATTTCTGTTGACTCCCTTGAATGTTACTTTGTAGAAATAATATCTTGTAAACATAAGAATATCATAGCAGGTGTTGTTTATAAGCCCCCAAATGCTAATTTTAATGATTTTATAACGTGTTTCCATAACTTGATCCAACGTATAACCAACGAAAATAAGTCTTGTTTAATTTCTGGTGATTTTAATCTAAACCTGATTGATTGTGATCATCGCAGCCAGCCACAGGAATTCTTGGATTTGATTTTTTCCTCAGCTTGCATACCTCTTATTAATAAACCAACTAGGATCACGCAATCCTCTGCCACTCTCATCGATAATATTTTCACGAATATTTTACCTCCTCCTAAATCTGGTATTGTGTAACTGATATTTCCGATCATTTTCCTATATTCACTTCCTTTTCATTCAATGCCAATCACTCTAGCTCTAAACCTGTCCCTACACATAATTACTCAATGGAAAATATTGATTATCTTAAAAATGATCTGAATTCCTGTGACTGGTCAGATGTTCTTTGTACCTTAGATGTTAACATGGCCTTTACTAAATTTATGGATATTTTTAACAGACTTCATGATAAGAATATTCCTTTGAAGAACTTTAAGACTTCGTCTCGTAAATTTATCCCCAAGTCTCCATGGATTCTGTAAGCATGTGTAAATCTATCCATCATAAAAATAAGCTGTATCGTAGATTTATTTCTCATCCCACCGACTCTAATCGTGCCATATATGTACGCTATAAAAATATCTTGACTACTGTGATTCGTAACCTCTAAGCGTATGTATTATGCCAAACAGTTTGAGAAAGAAAGGGTAATGTAAAAACACTTGGAAAATTATCAACAGTGTATTAAAAAATAAAACCCTTCTAAATTGTCTTCCATTGATGTTAATGGTGCTGTGGTTAACAATTCACATTTTATAGCGGATCATTTTAACACTTACTTTACAAACATTGGTGATAATCTTAGCAATAAAATCCTCCTAGTGATCGTAACTTTCATGATTATCTTTTAAATTCTAATTCCAGCTCAATTTTCTTTGCTTCGGTTACTGAACAGGAAACTTTAGATATTGTTAACAATTTACCTAACAAAAAGTTCAGGTCATGATCTTGTAAATAATTTCTTATTAAATCTGTGATCCTTGCAATATCCATGCCCCTTACTTTCATTATGAACCTTTCCTGTCTACTGGAGTTGTGCCTGATGATATGAAGATTGCCAGGATCACACCAATCTTCAAGAGTGGAGACACACAACAAGTTAATAATTATAGGCCTATCTCCGTTCTTACTTCATTTTCTAAAATCTTAGAACGTATTGTTTATACACGTACAAATACATTTTTTGATAATCACAATATTTTGTCCGATTCTCAGTTTGGTTTTCGTGAGAAACACTCAACTTCTCACGCAATTCTGCAGTTACTTGACAAAATTGCTAACAGTATTGATGATTCTTCTTACACACTTGGTATATTCCTGGATCTCTCAAGGCATTCGATACTGTTAATCATAAGATTCTTTTGTCTAAATTGGCTCATTATGGCATTAGAGGTATTGCCTTGGAGTGGTTCAGGAATTACCTTACTAAACGCCATCAATTTGTTTCCATTAATGGTTGTGTCTCCTCTCTTGCAGAAATTTCCCACGGTGTTCCACAAGGATCAATCCTTGGACCCCTGTTATTTTCAATTTATATTAATGATTTTGACAAATCCTCAACTTACTATCATTTATTCTTTTTGCTGATGACAGTAATTTATTTTATACTCATTCTAATTTGAATGTACTCTTGATACTGTTAATTTAGAACTCAATAATATCTCTAGTTGGATTAGGGCCAACAAGTTATCACTCAATATTAAAAAAAACTAACTTTATGTTATTCAGCAAGAAAGTAATTCATCCTTCAGATTATCTATATTGACAATAATCAAATTCCTAGAACTGATTGTATTAAATTTTTAGGTCTGTATATTGACCAAGACCTCTCTGAAACAACATGTTAATTACTTATGTAAAATTATTTCTAGAAATGTTGGAATTATTAATAAGCTTAAGCATTTTTTTTCCAGGGAGGTTCTGGTTACACTTCACAATGCACTTATTTTGCCCTATATTAATTATGGCATTCTAGCATGGGGAAATTCAGGAATAGTTCAAATCAACAGGCTATTGATCCTTCAAAAAAAGCTTTTTAAATTATTAATCATACTGATTACTTGGCTCACTGTGACCTCTATTTTACAAACATAATAGTCTTAAGATCAGTGACATTTATCTTCTACAGCTTGGGATTTTCATATATAACTTAACTCTAATAATCTTCCTCATTCAATTTGTTCCTTATTTACAAAAAATCAAAATGTTCACGATCATTTCACAAGGCAATGTAATGAATTTCATCAATCATTTGTCTGCCGACATTTTCCTATAGAACAATTAAGCATGAAGGTCCCAGGCTGTGGTATTCACTAGATAGTAATTTAAAAAGTACTCCTACATTAATATTCTTCAAACGTAAATTTAAGGATTTTTTGTTGAGTAAATACCTGTAAGTGGTTAATTGACTCTAGGGTTTGGCTTGGGTTTTAATAACGACATGCATGGGATTGTCTTTGTTTTGTTTTGTATGTTTATATTTCACTATACATAAAATTGTTCACTCGTCCTGTTTATTATACTTATCTGGGGGGTCCTTACTAGACAAGCATTGCTTCTTAAGGGCCTCCTTCCACTTCCACTTGCATTTAATTTCTTTATACTATTCATTATTATTATCCATCTATTATTTATTGTTACAACCCTTATAATATTATTGTATGTTTACTTATATCCATAATGTATATTTTGATAAGTGTAAAAAAAAAAAAAAAAAAGAGAAAAAAAAAACCCTTACGTGTAGTAAGTACACTTACAGGTCAAAATGAGTCGACCGTTTTTGACTGGTAAAAGCATTGTCTGTTATTGTTCAGGGTGGTCAAAATGACAGTAAAAACCAGTCAAAAATGCCCCTGTGTGCACATTTGGGTCAACGGTCAAAACAGGCAGTTGACCGATTTTGACCACTGTAGCTACTTGCCACTGAAGTGCAGCTATAGTAGGAGGGTAATAGAGATGCCTTTAATATTCTAACACAGATAAAAGTTGAAAACGTAAATTACAATATTAAATCAAGCAAATTAACAGAGTTGCAAAACAAAACATAACAAGAAATGTGAAACAAACAAAAGACAAATAACAGGAACAAATCAGAAGAATGGAGATAGCAGAAATATAAAACAACGAATTGGAGAAAGAAACCATAATACATAGTACACGTACATGTAGCTCATATACGTTGATGAAGGTAAAAGCAATTGTAATAAATGTAAGATTTTTTTTTATTTGATTATGATGGTTGTTATTCATATATACCTGTATATATATATCTTTTGATTATAATTTTGGAACACTAGAGGGTTCTTGAAAACTAGAGGGTTTAAATGAAAGTATGTTTCCTAACACCAATATAGTTACTTGGTTAGTTTTACTTACACTGTACGTTGAGGTATACTCTTCTATGCTTAGATCCCTAAATCTTTTCCATATGTTAAGACATCCAACATCACCTGATGATTAAATGCGGTGAGACATCAAAAGTAAGTGTAAAAATAGGAAATTGATGTAGGCTTACTGCGTTTACCACGTCATAATTCGCTTCCGCCTTACTTGGAAATTTGCACAATGCCAAAACAAACAAAAAAGAGTTGCTACTTAATGTGCCAGGAATCTCTGGAGCTGTGAGTCTGTGTACAGACTATGAAAAAATCAACGATTGACGGCGCCCTCCTAATAGGAGATCGGTCACAATCGTAAACTGGTCCCATGTCTTTAACATTTAAAGGAAAGAGACAGGTTCCGGCCGTACCATACAAGGGGTTTTACTGGATACGTTGTGGTGAAGATCTGACGTGCGCTAGCTACCAACCAAGGTCAAAGTTGAATCTCCCCAAAAGTAAGAAGCCAGTCTCGCCGACTTTCATGAGCCTCAAAGCGTGACGTCAGATTTTCGGGCTACCTCTATCAGTGTTTTTTTAAATTTAATTTTCTTTTTTTTCCATTTCCCACCCAACTTCCATAATCCAAGTAATTAAATAAAATCATAAAAATAATTACATGATCGTGTATGATAAATAAGATGTCATACCTTGTTCCATAGCTTGTGAGAACCTCTGGGCTTCTTGGTAGACATCAGGATTAACATCAGCTTCTTTGTTAACTTGGACATATACATCAAACAAATGCTGCATGGGATCAGTTGAAAGTTTATCCTCACTGCCGAAGCATTTAAAACCAACTCCAAGCAATCCTGTTTATATCAAACAAATCTTGTTTACCCTAACCTTCCCAAATCCTTCAAAATCCTCTTTGGTAAAGTGAAGAATTTTGAAGGATTGAGGTTACATGCTACATGCTCTTTGCTAAAGTGAAGGATTTTGGAGGATTGAGGTTATTAGGCATACTTGCCTTTCCATGGTACATGTACATCCATGTTTGTTGTAGTGATTGCAAGGTCAGTGCTTGGGTCAGTGGACACTGTTTATTGCTCCATGCATGCATGGAGGGTCCCTGGCCATGTACATGTATCACAGATTAGAAACACATGTGTGCATACATGTCATGTGCTTGCTTTACTGAAAGATTTTGGAGGATTCAGACAAACACAGTGACTGAAAATTACTGGTTACTTTATGCAGCAGCAACGGTAATATGACCTTATCACGTGGGGTACTATTTTCAGACATTTTCATGCCATATTGTTCCTTTAATATCAATAAAATCTTGCGAATAATAATAATAATAGTACATTCTTTTTTTAGCATATTCCACATTAATGCTCAATACACTTTACAGATATCATCCCTTGCCATGGACACGGATTCGATTATTGAAATCCTCATGTGCAAGGTAAGGTATAAACATGGGGAAAAATTTATTGATGTAATTATTGGGAGTGAAGGGGGCACAGGCGAGGCCTGTGATTCCACCCAACCCCCCGAGGTGCCCCTCCCCCCAGAGTTCAGATCCCTAAGAAAACCATATGTAAAAGTGTGCCTCAAGTACCCCGCCTGAAAATCCTAGTGCCCCCCAAATGCCCTCCTACTGAACCACCCCTACAAAGAGGGAGGCACTCTTGGCCAAGGCCTTGTCAACCAAATCAAGAAGAATTTCTCTTACCAAACTGCACACCCCAATCTCCAAGGTAATTCATCCTCGTCACATCGTGGCCCAGGGCAGTGTGTATATTAGCAATGCAGTTACCTATTAATGTTGACCTAAGGTGGCCTGCGTGAAATGGCTTAGCAATGTTTGGAGAACTGATGAAACGTAAAAAACAGAAATGGAAAATTTTCAGAGGATTTGCTAAATATTTTCAAAATGAAACAACAAGCATCTTTGATTTAATTTTGCTCTACACCGACGTGTGTATAGCACTGCATACTCTGTGCTTTCCGAGTGTCTGTGAAAAAACTTCACAGGCGACTCGGGTGAGATTCGAAAGGTATTTCTGAAAGAGCCTCGCAGATTGTCCAGAATATGTTGCATTTGTGATTTTCTAGGGAAATCGTTGGAGTTTTCTCGCAGACTACATACCTGTATTCAACAATAATCTTCTCTCTTCGTCTGTTCTCCCAAGGTTCTGGCGTCACCCCGTAGTAACCACCCTCCACCTGCACCTGGTTAAGCACTTGCTGGACCATCATGCTTGGGTCAACATCAAATTTCAACAATCCATCTCCCACCACCTGAACGTGATGGACATGGGCTGGGCAGGTGATCTGATGAAAGATTGAAGGGGATGTCAGTGTCGATGCATTCCCACAAGAAACTACCAAATACTACACGTTGACGAAAAGTAATTTTTACCTTTCAAAACCTGTAAAAAGTTTTTAAGTGATCAAGTAATTTACTTGGTGTATTATAAATACAGGGTGTCCCCATAAAAAGTATACCGAGATAAAAATTACTGTAATGGCAAAACTGCTTTATATATGGGAAAGAGAAATATATCTCTAGAAAGAGCAGAATGTCCTCTTTGCAATGGTATACAGCTTGTGATGTTATTGACACAGATGAGTGAACAAACTAGACAGATGTTAAGGGTACTGAAAGCAGGACTGTGACAAGTTTGCATATTTGAATAACATAGCTCAACCATGCAAGTGTGCAGAATACCAAATGCCTTTGCTTTTTCAACACATTCTTGAAAACAAGGAATGTACCTAAAACAATGTAATCTGCTTTGTTTTCGCTACTTACCTCAAAAGTTTAATGTGCAGGTTTTTTAAAATGTTTTTTGGACCTTTGTTATTCAAATATGCAAACTTGTCACAGTCCTGCTTTCAGTACCCTTAACATCTGTCTAATTTGTTCACTCATCTGTGTCAATAACATCATAAGCTGTATACCATTGCAAAGAGGACATTCTGCCCTTTCTAGAAATATATTTCTCTTTCCCATATATAAAGTAGTTTTGCCATTACAGTAATTTTTATCTCGGTATACTTTTTATGGGGACACCCTGTAAATCTGCTGCTAACATGAAATTACCTTGGATGCAACTTCTCCAGCAAAGTTTTGCAAAGCAGTATGTGACCTGCCATCTTCTGGTGATGAATTCTTCTGGAAGAGCGACTTTAGAGACAAAACATATGCTACAACAGTTCTGGAAAATAATTAAAAATACAAATTATTTTGTTTAGTGTTCACCATTTGTTTATTCACATGAACTCCATCTCAATGCAATTAGCCTTGAGTTATGGCAGACATAATAGAAGGAACCTTTTCAGAGTGGGTGAAACTTGTGAAAATACTAAGAGTTCACCCACTCTAAACAGCGCCCTCATTTTGTGTCTACAGTAAGCTTGGGCGATAACACGATAATATCGAATATCGCGATACCGTTTTTTATTCAATTACGATATCGAGAACTTTTTGAAGTTATCAAGATATCCGCAAATCGCGATTAAAAAAAAATATCGCGATAAAAAAATAAATCGCCATTGTGAGTTAAGTCAGAAATTCCATGGAAACAAAATTTGGACAGTCTTTTCAGTTTTCGGAAGTGACAAACAAATGCGAACTACATACACACTACGCAAACAAATTTGCAATTTATTGTGATGCTTGTAGAAGGGTACATACCTGTGGTACAATCATGCGTGAATATATCGTGGGTGAAAATATCGATATCGCCCAAGCTTAAGCTACAGTACCTTAACCCTAATCACCCCAAACCCAACAGCAGGGTTTGTTTGATTTTGATGGACTCAGTACTGTATAGCCCAGACAGGGGTAGGGGTACTTTACATGGGGCCGGGTGTCCAATTACAACTAAGTACAACAGTTGAGTGGTAGTGTTTTGTGCATGGTGTTGGATTATGGTGGATTGAGGAATGTTCTTAACAACACAGCTAGGGGGTTAGGGTTAAGACAAAGGCTTATGGAGCAGGTTCGACCACAGCTACATATAAACTGCAGCCAACTGTAAACACACACACACACACAAAAATCTGGAATACTAATACTAGGCAGGTCAGACACACTCACAGCACAGCTTGCCGTGTGCACGTTCCTCGTAAATACACTCGGTATGAAATTGCCAACTTTTGACATGTTGTTACGATGTGAAATATCAATAAAATGAAGAAATAAATACCAGTATAGTGATGTGTGTTGTTTTATCATTCCATCGTGTGTTTTTGGGGTTGATTGGGTCCGAAAATCTTGTACTAAACACCATTTGAAAAACACCTCTGATCGACCGTGAATCGCGGAAGCGCCGTTTATCGTTGAGGGACTTCAGCACCGGGCGATTTTGGTCCCCCTATAGCCCTCGCAAAATGGTAGATTCAGATGCGTTCCTGTCAACGTAAGTGATCCAGAATCTAAAAATAGACTAGGAAAAGCCCAAGCTTTCATGGGTATGGTCTGACAATTTTCAAAATGGCGTCCCTCAGTGGCAAACGACAATTTCGTAAGGAATTAATCTTTTTCCCCAAAAATACCTCGAAATATAAAATGTCACAATAATTATGTTAAAGTAGAGGAGTTGAACTTTATTTTACTTTTTAGTTTGTAAAGAAAATCAATGAAGAACACTATGAAATCAAAGGCCAAACATGGGAATGCGTGATTTTTTTTTCAGTTTCGGAAACCACTGACCACGACGACGAGTTGGATTTATGTAACGCTGTCGAGCGCGTGTCGGGATGGAGCAGCGATGAACTCGAGCTTCTGCTCTCAGAATATCGACTTCCATGTTAGTTTCTTGTTTTTAAGTGTGCAGTTATACTTGCAATCTTGTAAAATATATCCTAGTTAAACACAGAAAATAAGATTAAACGAGGAAAAAAAATCAGAAAAAAAATGTACGTTGTTTTTCATACTGCATGGGGGTCATGCACAATAAACGAAACGGCAATGTAAGGAGTCACGTGATATCTTGTAACTACAAACGCAATGCATTCGTCACCGTCATTGATTTGTCGGCTGTTCTATCCTGTAGTGTTACTCCCCGTAATTTTGATTTTTTTTTTATACTGGTTATTAAAATTAAATTTTAAAAAAGGCAGAATTTTTCATCATAAAATTAGCTTTATTTCCAATAATTGTTTAAAATTTTAAAGGAATTTTTCACTTATGGAAAAATGATATTTTCTTTTTCAATTACCTTGACTTATTTAAAAACTTTCAATAAAAGCAGGGGGGCACAGAGTTTCAGTTTCTTAAATAATTTTTTAGATTTATGTAATTTTACACAAACTTGTTGGAAAAAATCGTCCACTTTTTGACTTTTATCATGGGAAACACGAATAAAGTTGCATTTATGAAGATGGAGAAAAAATTGAATTTTAAATTTTTTTTCTTTAATTTTTTATTTTCAACAGATCACTGGCAAGGAGTTCCAAACTTAGCTTTTAGTACAAACAATACTTGTGCCAAATTTCAGGCTTGTCAGATGATCCGTTCTCAAGTTAGAGCATTTATGCATATTAATTAGCTGGACTTTTTTTCACAAAATCCATCTTGTCCCGTGATAGGACCGTAGCATAATGGACCATATTTAACGAGCCCTATGTCCAAAACTAAAAAGAAATGTGGCATTACTTTTTTTGTTTGATTAATTTCCCTGCCCATATATTGGTAAAATTTAAAACTTGATTGACCAAATCTGCTAATTGATGTTGAAATATAAAAGTAAAAATGTAAAATATTCAAATTTCCTCTTTTTTGACCAAAATGGCTAAAACCGCTATTTAATTTTGACCTCATTAATTTGCCATAACTCAAGAACGGTAGGTCCGATTTCAATTTTTTTTTCAGATTTGTGTTTCTTTCATCAAGACCTTCAAGTTAAGATCCATTTGAAATGATTTACGCACAATATTAAAATTTGTGTGATCTGCCTACCGTAGGTTAGCTCACCGTTTCTTTGAAGCAGGCAGTGGGGATATCAGTGGGAGGACAGTCTCTTCAGGGAAACCAGTTGCCTTGGTAACCTGCAATGAAAAACAAAAAACAATCATGGACATTTATATTGCACCAGTATCTGCCAAGTTTGACACTCATGGCACATTCACAAGTTTGACACTCATGGAGCATTCACAAGTTTGACACTCGTCATGGCACATTCACAAGTTTGACACTCATGGTGCATTCACAAGTTTGACACTCATGGAGCATTCACAAGTTTGACACTCATGGAGCATTCACAAGTTTGACACTCATGGCGCATTCACAAGTTTGACACTCATGGAGCATTCACAAGTTTGACACTCATGGCGCATTCACAAGTTTGACACTCAGTCATGGCGCATTCACAAGTTTGACACTCATGGCGCATTCACAAGTTTGACACTCATGGCGCATTCACAAGTTTGACACTCATGGCGCATTCACAAGTTTGACACTCATGGAGCATTCACAAGTTTGACACTCATGGCACATTCACAAGTTTGACACTCATGGTGCATTCACAAGTTTGACACTCAGTCAAAGAGTCATGGAGCATTCACAAGTTTGACACTCATGGCGCATTCACAAGTTTGACACTCATGGCGCATTCACAAGTTTGACACTCATGGCGCATTCACATTACAACCCTTTCAATAGCCAAAATACTCATTCCTAGAATAAAGTTTCCTAGTGAAATATTTATATAAATTTATGACGGGCCTCCAGACAAACAGAATACATTAAATTAATTTAGGTCGAGTTGTCTCAACTTTTCGTTCGGTCATTGTCGGTCGAGACGATGAATCTGCCTAACATTTATGATCCACATTGACCTTATTCAATACTTCAGGAGGAGCTTGTTTATTACCTGAACAGCTATGTGTCGTCTAAAGAATGCTGCCATTTGTTACACAACTGACCTCATTTTTAAACTTCGCGCAACCACTTCCACAAACAGTTTCAGACACCAACGGTCCTGTTTTACAACTAGCATAATAACAAATAAGTCAGGGTCTCGGACTTTGATAGTGTAGTCTTTTGCGTGCAAGTCACGAATCTCTTGTGCAAGTGCGGTAAACGTGGAAGCACCAGACTGGACATTTCATACCCACTTTTAAAAAGAGGGCGCCATCTCTCTCAAAATACGGCTCTCCCTTGAGTTGAGAAGGGAAATGGATCCGTATGCACCTACTTTACCAATGCTGTAGAGCCAGGGCCGTAGCGAGCGGGTTGGGGAGTGGTGACACCCCCAATAATAATTTGTTCTCAGTCGGCATTTAGAGACTCAGTTGGAAAATGAAGCATCAAAGGTACTAGAACAAGGGCTGGTCCAGAATAAATTTGCAGTCACCGCGTACCGGCAAACGTACAGCTATGGGTTTGCCGACTGTAAATGTATTATGTTTCTCAAGCACTTAAGATTTGCCGAGCTGCAGTTTTGGGTGGTAGTTCCATCCCCCCCCCCCCCCCCTGTGGAGCAACTTTAGAGATTGCCTATTTTGGGGGGAAAACAACGTAAGTCGGCAAACTGGCTCAGTTCCCCCAAAGAAAATGCCTTCGCTACGCCCCTGCGTAGTAACATTTTTATGTCAAAAGACAATTGAGGATGACCCAAAATGTTGACAGTAGATCATTTTTGGTTTCCAGTTTTTAGTAAAAAAACAGTTTTGGACAAACGAACCAGCTTGAGAAAGTGATAAGTCGATACGCGCGCGCACTGGTGGTATGTTTATAATTTAACGTAAATTCCTTGATTTTAACACTCAATAGCGATTTTTGAAGCAGAAATTGACTTTGTTAATAAGATTTTGAGTCTTTACAATTAAATACAAGTCCCAAGCTTTCTAATTCCTTGCGTAAACCCTTAAAAGAACAAATAAAATATTTTCGGCTTTTAAAGTATAACTTTCTTAGTGTTGATATTAATCTACATAGAAATTATATTGTCTGTTGAGGTAGTGCAGTTATTTTTTTTAAAGAGTGAAGAAGAACACTTTGAATGCATTTAACGCGATTGGAAACATGTTGTCCTTACTGGAAATAAGCAAATCGCATTTATTTTTCAAGTACGTTTTCGTGGTTTTGAAATAGTAAGGCGTTTTTAATAAATCATTTTTCGGTCCACCCCCCCCCCCCCCCCCAAAAAGAAGGACTAAGTAGGCCTATAAGGGTGGCAACTGACCCTTATAAACCTCCTTCATAACAGAACATACAGAGTTAAATTCGGTTGCTCCACAAATAAAACATTGGTTTTTCAAGATTAAAATGAATATTTGTTGGCAGGAGTCTTGTGGATGTGAAATAGAATCGAAATTAATTATTTGAGAATCGTTACTTCCAGTAAGGACAAAACATTTCCAATTGCGTTATTTGTCTCGCTTGCGACACAAAGTAGGCCCAAATAAGCTGACATGTAAGCATACTTGTAAAATATTAGTGTGTACACCTATTGTAAAGTAATAATGATTTATATAGCCAAGGTTAATCCTTCTCCTGTACAACGTCGACTGCCTCCTTATACCAGGCGCATAGCCTATCTCCTAGTGCATGCAATTATTCACCGCTGCTGTTTACAGAAGGGCTTCGCCTAATTAACGTAAAAATGAAAAGCTTTACCGACGACAGCCATAGAAAGGTTTTCCTTCCGTGAAGCAAAGCTATATAATTAGTTTTGTATTGATCTGAACATTAATTTCATCATAACAAAATGCGAATTGCCTTTACATGTAGGTAAATGATCACAAAGCACGAAGCTTCAGTTAATTTTCTATAAGTGAAATGTCACCACTCATTCTTGATTTTGCATTCTTAGTGTTATAGTTCATGTGAAATAAGCACAGTACATTACAAACATGAGCTTATAAAACACAAGAGCAACTCAACCGTAATAAGACGATTACTGGTTGGATTATTTTAATTAGCATCTGAAACTAATTACGTCGGCTGTGATATCCATCCGTTATGGCGAAATCTACGGGTGTACAAGCGATGCAGCTCACACTAGAAGCAGTGCAGTATTTAGTAAATGGTAACCCTCGATCACCAGTAAGGTAAGGTATTGTAACGGTTGGTGGTCAGGTAGTGGTGGAGCTGATGATGATATAAGGATCACTGGGTTGATGATGGTGGTGACAATCAACCCTCATTTTGGACTGACTTTTCTCAGGGGTCGACAAGTATCGGTTCTTTTCTTTTTACATTACTCTGAACCATCATATTTTAGATCCCCCAAATCGCTAAAATGGCAGGGCTTCGGGGGGCTTCGGTCCTTGGACTCCCATGATACCTACAGGGCCTAGTATATACCTGCTCACCAGCAAATTTAAAAAAAAACGACGATGACGACGATTATGTACGACGGGTGGTGGTGGTGGTGATGATGATGATGATGATGGACGAGTACGGATATGTGACGATTAAGTTGATGTGGCCGATGAGTAGGTCTATAAATCGCGATCATAATGAGCTGCATGGGTGATTCAACGGTCAGAATTGATTGAAGTACAAAGGATCAGGAACGGATGATAACGAATGCGGCAGAATAGTTTTTATTGATGTCGTATAGCTCATCAGCTGTACCATGATTATATCATTACAAATGGTGCCAGTCTGTGTCTACGACTGTTATCATATAATAACAACCCCTTCTACACATTTGCGTCATGAAGATATTGATTTATTATATTAAATCAATGTGTTGTACTCCATATGCTAATTAATATTGCATGGTCGCGTCATTTGCATATTATTGGTAATTTTACAACAGGTTTATCAGCCTATGACAATTCCTGAGGTTCTATTTATTGGTTATGATAGTCAACATATAGTTATTCAAGTATAGGACTAACATTGAATTTAAAATATAGGAATTTCAAGATTGTTATTTTTATTTTTAATAAAATCGTAAGGGTTAGAGTGATAACATTGGTAATTACAAGATTAATTAAATTAATGTTTTATTGTCTAATGACTCACTTGATTTAAAATAATATTGGTACACGTATCAATGATACTGATAAATTATGTCGTCATTCTAGAGAGAAAAACAAAATAATTTGTCGAATTTATTTGTTGCCAGACTTTTTGAAAAACATTCAACATAATTTGAAATATATCACAGTTTTTTGTCGTGTTCTCATGAAAACTAATGGAAATTTCAAAGAAACTTTCACAGGTTAATAATAAGATATATTTCTTGAAACTAGAGGTATTAAATAAACAAACGTTACCACTATGCTAATGTACCTTCTTTTTCGAAAAACATAAATTATCACAGTTTTACATAAAACATACTTAATTGCAGCGGCGTAGCCACGGCGGGGGGGGGGGGGGGCCTTGGGGGCACATTCCCCCACAAATTTCCAGTGACCCCAGGTGCCCACCACGAAAAATCCCGATAGTGCCCCGAAAAAAGAAAAGAAAAGGGAAAAAAATCCATACCCCCTGGGCCCCACTGAAAAGCAACGCCCTCCTGTGCCCCCACTGAAAAAGTCCTAGCTAAATACGCCGCTGCTTAATTGGTGAAAAGTTGATGATGGCAGTGGCGTAAATCCGTGCGGGGGGGGGGGGGGGTGATATCAAAATGTGTTTGCATTATGTACAATGAAGTACTGGGTCTCGAACGTCGTTCAACGGGGGAGGGGGGTACCCCCAAACACCACAAAACTTGATGTAGCATCACTTACACGTAATATTTTTCTCTTTTGTTGCATGCTCGTTGGGGTGGGGGTTAATCCCCTGACCCCCCACGTGGTCATCCACTGGCACACAACCAATCAGAATCCCACGGCTATCATAAAGATAACACCCAAACAGACAAAGAAACACACAGACAATAAACAGTTAAACAAACCAAATTTGTTTTTAGTGCCGCGTGACAAATTCTGTGGGATGATCCTCATGGCCATCCCCGGGCCAAAACATGGGAGGTATCCTCCATGGCGCCCCGGGATTTACGCCCGTAGTGGATGATAGTATCAAATAACCTTTGAATTACTTCTGCCCAAGGTACATATTTTGGGTGTGCCCTATTTTTGAGTAGTGCGCCCCCCTTTTTGCAGTATGCTCCCCCTTTTTCAAGACCTTGGATCCGCCCCTGTCCGGGGCCTGCCCAAGGGGCCCGGAAGCTCCAGAGTTCTATTTAAA
The DNA here is from genome assembly GCA_029582265.1 of Zoroaster sp. YZ-2022. Classification (NCBI taxonomy): domain Eukaryota; kingdom Metazoa; phylum Echinodermata; class Asteroidea; order Forcipulatida; family Zoroasteridae; genus Zoroaster; species Zoroaster sp. YZ-2022. Next base: position 16,855,530 of record CM055837.1, read on the forward strand.
AAAATCTCATGGAGAATTATAAAGTGATGACCGTATCAATATTTAGGGTATGATAGAATTGATGCGAAAATATGGAAGAAGTGGGAAAATATTGGATTGTAATTGGCATAGAGAAAGGAACGGAGAGTTACACTTCAAATCAAAGGACATACGTTTGTTACTATACCCCGCTCGTAAAACTTGCGGTATACCTAGCTACCCGACCGCAACATTATCCCAACCTGTTTCCCAAGCCCTTTCTCTACTCTATGGTATTGGCTCTTAAATTATCGGAAGGTACCCTGATCCTGTGCCCCCAATCCCCTAGGATTGAAGCCCCTGCTTCATGGACCCTGGGAGACCCTTTGAACTTTACTCGCCTGCTGCCAGTCTATTTAGAATCACTACACCCACTTTTGCATGCTGCACCCCAGTGACGAGCAACGTAGAATTTTTTTTTATCATAATTGAATGATCACGTGATCCGCCAACACGCATGCATCATCGACTCGCCTCCAGGCAGCCATTTTGAATAGCTGCGGTCGGATCGGCCAAAGACATCTACATTTCGTTGGCGTTTTTAAGCGCAAAAACGGTGTAATTTCACCCGAAATTTTGGTTGACAGTCAGTAACTTTGTCTCATTTCTTACAGCATGTCGGGACAAAGTGTTCTGGACCGTGTCACCGCGGCCAAGCACACGATAACGGGCTCCGACTTGGCGAAGTCCGTCTGCAAGGCGACGACTGCTGAACTGATGGGCCCGAAGAAAAAGCATTTGGATTGTAAGTAGGATAGTCGTGTAACTTTAACGTTAGTATTTAGTAATAGTAGTGAGTAGAATATTTGTTATGACTTTTGTTTGTATAGTTAAGGTTTGTTCATGAAGTGGAAACCGGCCAAATGTTATGCTATCGACATGCTCTAGAATTGTTGTGTGCACATAAAAAAAAAATTCAAAAATCGTGCACATAAAAAAATCATGCAAACGGGCGAACTGCCGAACATTGTGTCAGATTGTTATTTCGGAAACAGGTTAACTCGTACTCCAACCAACCAACTCGTACTCCAACCAACTCGTGCTCATTTTGGTCAACTCGTACTCGTGCCAACTCGTACTCCAACCAACTCGTACTTCGACCAACTTGTAGTCCGACAAACTCGTACTCCGACCAGCTCGTACTCCAACCATGGAGGAAGGAAAATAGATTTTCCTTCCTCCATGCTCCAACCAACTCGTGCTTATGAGGGTTTTGCCTCGGCCGCCGCTCGTGCTCATGACTGCTTGCGGTAATCTTTTATGTTTCCGCTCAGTGTTAAAGTTATCAGTCATTAGCAGCTCATTCAGCCCAGGGGTTTCCCTTAACCTTTTTTTTCACTCGCCGGCCAGACGTGACCGCGATCACAGGTTTGCGGTTCATTATTTTCGGGGATCTGGTGGGAACGCAGTCTTTGACTCGCCCGCCGGACTACAGATGGAAGGGTTTTGACTCACCCGCCGCTAGTTTCACTCGCATTTTCTTAAAAATTGGGAATTTTCATATAATTATAAAGCCTGGGAAACTCAACTTACTTAATTTATTCTAATAATATTTTCTAAGGTTTTCAAAAGTTATGGGTAAAAACGACACACAAAAATTCAACACCAAGATTCCATTTTCTTCTAATATACGAGTACGAGTTGGTTGGAGTACGAGTTGGTTGAAGTACGAGTTGGTTGGGGTACGGGTTGGTTGGGGTATGAGTTGGTTGGGGTACGAGTTAACTCAAATTCGTTATTTCATATTTGCATGACTTGTGTCTTGCCACTGTTTTTGCAACTTGACAAGTTCTTGCGACTGTTTTGTAACTTGTCAAGTTAACGTTAACTCGTAGTCGTACATACATGTACATGTAGGCTTACCCTTAACATTACTTGCTATGCGTACAAACTCATCCCCGTTTTGGTCAATTTGTAGTATCATGTACATCAAATCATACTTGTGCCAACTCGTACCAACTCGTACCCAGGCCTTGTCAACTTGTACTCTGGCTATATCCCTTAAATAGGGCCAATCACTGGACATAGCACTGTATCCTTGCCCTTGGACCTAGCCCCACCTGTACAAAAAGAAATGCACATTTTCAAACCCTAACATGTTATTCAATCATGCTGTCATAAACGTTTGGCTGGGTATTGCAAGATGGCACAGTTTCAATAAATTTATGAGCGAATCTTCAAAAATTGTTGACTTTTTTGTGCACACATGAACAAGAATTGTTCCAGCACTTACTTTCTCGGAGATGTGATTGACAAATATCTAAAGCAATGGGAAACTGCGAGATCGAGTTCGATATGACTATGAGGCAGAGCAATATGTGCATATTGCCAATCATTTTGCCATAGTAACTGCAGAGTTTCCCCTTGTAACTGACATGCCAGAGAATTTATTTCCTGTCTTTATTGATAGCCCCTCCACAAATAAATTTAAAAAAAAGGAATTTTAGGAACGTATACTTTAACAATAATCATTAATAAGTTTAGGCCTATTACATTACTTGAGTACAATCTGAATGTACATTTTATGTTACCAAAACAAGAAAGCCAAAGTAAAAAAAATAACTAAGGCCAACAAAAAAGTCTCTGGTTTCTGGTCATAGGTCGGCTTCAAAATCGGTGTGGTGACACGCTTTGTTTTTGCAATTTAAAAAAAAAATTGCCAACCGGTGAAATACGTGATACATGTACAGTATGTGGTTATTGGAACCAGACCAAATTTCCCATACATAAAGTATGGTGGCTAAGAGAGGCCGCACAAATCGGGCAAACGTTCATACTTTACCTCTTTGTGAAAAAGACGTTTAAAATACAGCACGGCAGAATTCCAATTGATTCCAATTTTGGCTGTAATTGGACATCATTTCATAGCCCCCCCCCCCCAAAAAAATAATAAAACACGCAGGTCTGAGACGATGTGTGCAGAGACCAGAAACCGGAGACCTTTTTTGGTCATAAATATACAACAAACCAAATAGTGTTACAGCATGCAGCGGAACCCAAGGATGTCCTTCAGTTTGATTTGGAAATATCAACATGGACACTCATTGTAGGGGCAAGCTGTGTGCCTCTCATAGATATCATTCAGGCTTGTGATTTCTCAGGATTTTTTCTGATTTCAGGATTTTTACAAATCTCCCTTTGCCTCAAAATTTTCTTGAAAAAAGAGAAGTAGCCACCAAGGAAATAAAGAAGCAGCTTGTATTGTGTCCAAACCTCTAGTTTCTTGTTTGTGGGGATGTGGAGAGTTTGTAAATCCTTCAAAATTAAACATCCAGGAGGTTCAGTGGGCTTTGTCCTCTAGACCGAAGGGAGACCCAGGCCCGCTACCCATTTTTTAGGATTTATTTTACTTTTGTCAAATCATACTCCTCATCATTGGTTATTTTACCTACATTGTTTACTTAAATGATAAAAGGCCCAATGATACAGACAGTTGAGCTATCGCCCCTAAGAGCCAATTTCAGTTTTTAGGTCCAGTTCCCTAGAAGAAATCAACACAATAATTTCACCAACACAATAATTGCTTTGAAATTGAAAAAAAAATTGCAAATTATTCAGACAAATCTTAAGTTTTTGACATAACAATTCGCTTTGCATCTGCATTCACGATTGTGTCAAGTATGAACCTGGCCTTTAGTGTACAAATCAAACTGGTGTTGAAAGCTCTCTGTGGTTTGACAGGGGTCGAAATTAACTTGAATTTTATGGCAGCCTACAGGACTAGTTATGTAAAAAATTTACTAGTCCTTCTCATTTTTTAGTAGTCCTGAAAAAAGGTGAATATAAATACAAGAAAAAGAAATGAACTGTGAGCTGGTGAGCATCATATTCTTGCTGAGATCATACTGAATATTGTTTGCGTTTTTCATTTTTTTTCACTAGCCCATCGGACTAACCAAACCCCAGCAGCTACGTGTAGTACACATGTACATATAGTCCCGCTGCTAAAACCACTAGCCTCGGACGAGCGGACTAGTGTTAATTTCGACCCCTGTTTGAATATGAAAGCATTGGGGCTGGGCACTGGCTTCTAACAGTGTGAAATTTTCCATCCAATAATGAATTTATGGTGATGACTGCATTTAAATTCCAACCAGGCCAGTGCTATGCACAGCTGATTTGTTGCACCAAGCCCCTGCCCGTCCCCCACACGTCCCCCTGACATGTGTATGGATGGTTTGTTATTGAGGCCTGCGCTAAACGTCGCACTTTTGCCGTGTCGAACTCAAATAATTGGAAAATGTTGAATTAAATTCGGCAAAAGTGCGACGTTTAGCGCAAACTTTTGATTTAAGTTCGGCACTGCCGTGTAGCACGGCAAGCTCTGCCGTGCTACACGGCAGTTGCACGATGTGGTGACAAACGTCGCGCTCTTGCCGTGTCGAATCAAAGTAGAATTCTCATTCGGGATAGCTAATTTGGAATACGCATGCGCACAATAGTTCGAGGAAACAATTTCGAACAAATGAATCACAATCAAAATGGCGACCCGCACCAAAAATGTGTCTGACAGCGCGAGCACTAGTAGCAGCGATGAGTCTTCATATGAACATGATGATGATGATTTTGAGATTAATGAGACAAGCGGGGAGTTCCATGATGATAGCCTACTGACTTCCAACGCTGGTCGTGAAGAGAATTCACTGTCAGAAACAGAAGAGGACATAGTAACAGTTCAAAGGCAGCGAAAACATGAATCTTCGATGGTTTCATCGGGGTCCGCCATCTTGAATCTATTAAGTGCGGCAGTTTTAAATTCGACGTCTGTCACCAATTTGTATTTTTGCCGCGCTTTTGCCGCACGAAAATCATTTGAGTTCGACACGGCAAAAGTGCGACGTTTAGCGCAGGCCTGAGTGTCATGACCCAAATGACAACAGACACAAATCATATTTCATGCAATATACACACACACATGCATTTTTTCTACAATTTAGGCCTAATACATGTATGTGAAATTAATCATCATGGTGACTCAATGAAAGTGGGTGTTGCATGTTTGCAGGTGATCACGCACTCATCATAATGTGTATACTAGTTACATGTATTGTGTACATGTACAGATACAATTATAGGATATATCACTTCCGATATTTTCTGAACTTTGACACTGTTTTAGCTTAGAGGATTTAGACAATCGCTTTCCCCTACTGCCCTTCATCTGAACCGGATATTTACATTGTGCACCATAACAGTATAATTCTATGGTACAGCAATTGCTGTCTGCTGTGTTGTGGTTCAATGAGTTTGGTACGCCTGAGTGGACAAATGGTACCTTCAGACTTGCCCTCAGCTTCAAGTGTATGCCATTGTTCAGGTGGGAGTAAAACACCCACAAACCACATTACAACAGTAGTTCAGTTATAACTAATACCAGATTGTGTGAAAGAGGTCAGTTAAACTAAAGAATTCAAAGCCAGTTGACACTTTTTGTAAAAGTCTGTGCATGCATCCATGCTTGAATACTAGAATCAAGTGAAAAATCAACCTGTGAAAGTTTCATTGTGTCTTGAATGAGAAAATAGTGAAAAAGAATTAAGTTTTTGTTCAATTCACTCCAACAAAGGTCACCAGAGGACACTGAATGAACATAAATTATACTAAAATAGTAGTAGACAGAAATATTTTGATGGGATGCCAGGCCTGATACTATCTATTGGTAGGGGCAAGGCAATTTAAGCTAGGTTAAGGGCACCTCTATGAGGAAAATGTAAATTTCTATTGGAACACTTCAAGGGGCACCAAAGCAATGACCAGGGTGCACCAAGGCAATTGCCTCCATTGCCTCCGTATAGTATCAGGCCTGGGATGCTTGATACCATTACATGTATGAACTTTACACCAAGTAACATGTAAATGTTTTTGAGAACACCAATTTTAAGTGTTCATGGATTTCAAGAAGTAAAAATCTCAAATCTCTGGACAGTGATGTTTACATACATGTACATTTGTAAATTGGTTCTTATACCAAGATTTGTGCTATTAGACCAACTTTCCCTGAGGCTAACGGAGGGATGCATGGAGTACACATTGCTGTTGATGTACATGTATTTGGTATGCTATGTGCAGGCCTGGAAAACAGACCACAGAGGCTACTGCCTCCACTGCCCTGGTCTTGGCCATATTCTGATGGAAATGCCCTTTACTTAGGCAATCTGGCCTTGCCCCTACAAGAATGAAATTCCAGGCCAGTTCATGACCTGTTCTTGACCAGTGGAAATTCCACTGTCTAATTTAATATCTAGTATACAATAACAAGTATACACCATCTGTATATGTACACAATGTACTATACACAATGACATCAAACGTTTCCATGCACTCTAGACTCTACAATTTAATATTTTAAATATAAAATTGCATACATACATGTACATGTACATACATGCACAGTATGTATACACACACAAGTACTTGTATGTCGTATTGTCTACACTGAAACCACGTATATTAGTCACGTATGTTAAATAATTAATCACTCTCAAGTGTTAACGTTCCAACCTTACAAAATTGCATTTGTTTACAAAACTGCACAACTGAAACCAATGAAAACATTTCACGGAAACTAGATTTATTAATTTTTTTTTGGAGGGGGGGGGGATCTTATAATGGCTAAATAATTATATGATAAATGTATTCCATGAAGAAAAAAGATCCATGGCAAGTCACCATCGATTCTCGATTGATGAGTGATACCATTTAAATGTTATTGTTGGGCAATTTATGCTCTCGTATTCCCAGTGGTTTTCCCACTTGCCCAGTAGAGAAGACTAATGATAAGTTAATGCGCTGGCAGAACACGGATCAAGTCCCTGAGCTTAATCTAGCTACATGTATTACCCATTACCCATTAGTTTGCACGTGGTGCTCGGTTCATAAGTAATCATCCTTAATTTAATATCCCTGATTGCTTTTTAAAGGTAAGGTATAGGATTGGTAATACAATAATATTAACCAAATTTTACAGTGTAGAGCTAGTATTAATTGTCCCTTAAATTATTTTTCAGAGGTTATGAACATGTAATTTGTAAGAAAAATTATATAAGTTCGCACCGGGAATAAAAAAGTTTTTCCGAACCCCCGTGGCGGGTTTATTTTTACCGCACAAACACGAACAATGGTGCTCGCCAGAGCGTGACCGGGGAGACCGCGTCTTCCACCGTATGCTTATGGCTCGTTGCCACGTCGACCGGGAATCTATACAAATATTCCCGAGAATCCTGTGGCGTGTTTAGACGCTCTCCGATCCGCTGTCCCAAAAAAAATGTGCGTGTATACACGGCCTCCGACGCGAACTGGTTAATAGTATTTTTTAGATCAAAATTTTATGTTACATACGTGTACGTGTACTTGAATGAATACAAATTTTGTGTTTGCCTATCAAATAATCTAATCAGATCTCCATTACAGTGTATATATTTGGCAAAGCTGATAATGGTTAAATACATGCCCTGAAATCTTTCTGTCCGAAGCACAAAAATTGTTCGTAAAATTAGTAATATTATTGTAAGATAAATGTTCATGTACATAGCATGCTGGAATAAATGCAAAGTTTGTGTTTGCCAATTGCTGTTTTCATTGAGGTAATTTCAAAGTGTCAACTGTACTATCAGTGTCACCACTACATCAGCTATACCTCAGGAGCTCCCTGTGACATGTCATTTCACAGGTTGGTTGTTACATGTATACATAACAGCAAAAGAAATGTCACCCCCTAAATTTTGGTAAGTCTGAGAACTTGTTTAGCTTATGTGTCCTCAGACGTCATGCATGACGAATTTTGAGGTCAACCAAATTTGCCACATTGTGTTCGTGTTACACTCCATACTCATAATATTCTTCATTAAACAAATTATATTAATTATAAAATGAAAATAATAAATATTTTTAGGGGTGACGTTTCTTTTGCTGTTATGTATACATTTTATATGTACTACACTAGGTACATGTACATGTCTCAATTCAAAGAAGGTTCAGGTACATTAACCCTAACTCCCTAGGCCCATTTGCTTACACATAACCTGAATCCTTCCTAACTCCCTAGGCCCATTTGCTTACACATAACCTGAATCCTTCCTAACTCTAGGCCCATTTGCTTACACATAACTTGAATCCTTCCTAACTCCCTAGGCCCATTTGCTTTTACACATAACCTGAATCCTCCAAAATCCTTCAGTAGTAAAACAAGCACATGACATGTATGCACACATATAATGTTTCTAATCTGTGATACATACATGTACATGGCCAGGGACCCTCCCTACATGCATGGAGAAATAAACATTGTCCACCGACCCAAGCACTGACCTTGCATTCACTACAACAAACATGGATGTACATGTACCATGGAAAGGCAAGTATGCCTAGTAACCTCAATCCTCCAAAATCCTTCACTTTAGCAAAGAACATGTAGCTAGTAACATCAATCCTTCAAAATCCTTCACTTTGGCAAAGAGGATTTTGGAGGATTTGGGAAGGTTAGGGTTAAAGGGACAATATCGTGACAATCAAAGCAGACTTTCGACAGGGCATGGAATCGGTGTCCTATGGTTAGATGAACTCAATCACTTAAAATAATCACACAAGTGTGCTGACCCAGAAAACTGGGTGCGATATGATCATATATTACTGTGGCTGCTGCATAATATTATGCAGTCACTGGCTCATTATTTAGTATCATCCATGGTAAAATGATCTTATTGCGCCCTGTTATCTAGGCCAGTGTGCACTCATGAGGTATTATTTTCAGTCACTGAGTACATATTTACATAAACGTGGACACCGATTCCATGTTCTGTCGTAAGTACATATGTACACATTTACACGTAGCCTTGTAGGCTGGATTGTGACAATATTGTCCATTAAGATTAGAAGTGTGTACGGACATTAGCCAATGTTTAACTCCATTCCTTTAAATCATCTAGGACATTCACTCCATGGGGTCGCCGAAAAATATGCAATACTGTATATTGGTTGTTTGATATACTGATTCATAGCTGCAATCCTCTATACAAAACACAATAGGATTTAAAAGGTTATGTTAAGTATTGTATGCATCTGTAGCCAGTGTTTGTTGAGTTCATTCTTTTTGGTATGGATATTGCAGTTTATTTTCTAATTTACTGTTATTTTTAATATATGCAAAATAGTAGTTATTGGCCTTAAGTTTTGAACCTAAAATGTAGCAGGTTCTTTCTCAAAGGCAAAATGGATGATATACAAATAAGCTTGGGTGATATCGATTTTTTTTCATCCACGATATATCGGCAAACATACATGTGTACATGTATATCGCGATTCTCGATAGTATCGCGATAATTATTTTTCATTCGTGCATGATTGCTTTAGAGCTGATAACCACAGGTACATGTATGTAATCCTCTACAAGCATCATCAATAAATCTCAAATTCGTTTGCATATCATGTATGTACTTTTGAAGTACATGTAGTTCGCATTTGTTTGTAACTTCTGAAAGCTGAAAGACTGCCCTAATTTTGTCCTGATTTGATTCACAATGGTGATTTTTATTTTAATCGCGATATATTTTTTAATCACGATTTGCTGATATCTCGATAACTTGAAAAGTTTTCAATATCGTAGTTGAATAAAAAAAGGTATCGCGATATTCGATATTATCGTGTTATGGCACAAGCTTAAATACAAACATGAACATACATGTACATGTATGTACAAAAAATAAACATGTTAAAAAGTAATTTTTAAAAGGTGTTCATTATTATTTTCCAAATTCAGGGATGTAACTCTTCCACGGATCCGTGGATTTGTGATTTTTTTAAAACTCCCCCTTAGTTATTTATTTATTTATTATTTTTTTTCTTGGAAATGCACAGAACACCTACACTAGAATACAAACATTTTTGTGGCCTTCACATGCTGTACAGGCTCCAGGCTGAATCAGAACATTTTCATTTTTTACTTTAAAAAAAATTGATTTGTTGGATGCAGGTTTTATAACGTCTAGACAAAGTCACTGGCTGTGCCAGGTGCTATCATTTTAGCACAATTAATCAAATTATTTCGCAAATTAAAACACCCGGGGCTGTTGATTGATCATTCAGTATCATTCAAATGGTTTTGAATGATTATGGTACTAATGTAATGCTTGCCAAATGGTACTGTGGTGAATGCATCTGCAATAAACTGTTTGGTAAAAACTGTTATCTGTAGTCACAACTTATGTACATGTATACGTGTACATGTACATGTATCTACCATTCATAAACAAGGCCATTGTCTCGTTTTGAATGGTCGGTCAACTCACTGCAAAATTGTGCCGAAAGTAGGAGGGCTAATTTTCGTCCTCTGGAGATATATTTTGTATATGGGTGATTCCGTTATGATGGACGTTACATTTGCATAGAAAACTCCCAACAATATGTCTTGCAGATTTGTAAGGTTTGCTGGGATAGATAATAGTTACAGTATGATAGCACAAGACACTAGCAATAAAATATAGTAAGCAAGATCTTGATTTTTCTGTCAGTCTTGATTAGACTTCAAAAACTTTTTGTGACGGATGTTACATTTAAAAGACAAGCACTCTTGACTCTTAACATTTAGTTAAAAATTCCTGTGAATTTAAAATATTTATGAAAAACCCTACCATCAGTTTTGAGGGTTTAAGGTACCCAACACAAAATGTAAAATTTTTAACAACACATGGTTTTAGAAGGAATTTGCTGTTTATGTCCGTGCCGGACGTTACAATTTTTGTGATGAACATTACACTGAAATAACAAAAGTAAAATTAAGTAAAATTAAGTGGGAGTTCTTGATGTTTGTCTTCGTACAACTCACCTACATTGTATTACCCAATTAGACACAAAGATATTGGAATTTGAAAGTTTTACCCATTAATCTTTAAGTAATTAAGTAATTATAAAAGAGTAATTTTTTTGTGATGGACATTACACTTGTTTGGACAGACCCTGGGTTGTGGTTGCAGTTATTTCCGTTCTTTCAAATGTATCAGTAATCCATCAATCATTACAGCTGTCCCAGACATGTACTTCAGCACTTGACCCCTGTGTTTAATTAATACCCAAATCTGATCTAGTCTGTCTCCATGGTTACTGATAACCTGATAACCTCATTGCAATCCAAGGGCAAATACAAGCTCTGTCTATTTGGTTTTTAAGATTTCAATTTAAAGCTATTATTCACAATTACGTAGTAAGTATTGGCATTAATTAACTGCTTGTAAAAGTATACTTATTCTTTTTTAACCCTCCAACTACAACAAGGGTCAAAATGTTGTACTTGCCAAGGTATACATGTATAGTGCACTTAAAAGTTGAACACTGTCAAACCTTACATGCAGTACTTGTACATTTACAGGTCAAAATGAGTCAAATGTTTTTGACTGGTAAAAGCATTGTCTTGTCTTGTTGAGGGTGGTCAAAATGACAGTAAAAAACCAGTCGCAAATGCCCCTGTGTGCACATTTGGGTCAACAGTCAAAACAGGCAGTTGACTGATTTTGACCTGTATCAGGTATTTCCCGCTACGTGCAGCTGTAGTAGGAGGGTTAATCAAGATAAACAATAATTAAACACTTGACCAACCAGTGAATGTTTGAGCTTATTAACATTGTGTTGTTACATAGAACAATGTATGTACACGTTATACATGTAGAAAAATAATGAAAATACATGGAGAATGTAAAATTGTTTAATTTTGCAAAAATGATAGCATCTCAGACAGAAATATTACAAAAAATGTTTGATACCATCATCAACTTTACAGCAAAAAATTGTGAGTTTCATGTCAGTCCGTGATCAGAAATGTTTTCTTGAGATCACGTATCAGTGTATCAACGTGTATCAGATCATGTATCAGTGTCACGCTTGGAATTTCATTTGTGTAACCTGGGCAAGAATATCAGCTTGTCTACATATGGGAGTATTTTTAAGGGACACCAAGGCAAAAACTAGGGAACTCGGTGAAATTCCAGGCTTGGTGTGTATACATGTAGTGGTTAAATGGATGTTGATTGTGAATTCATAAATTACTGGCAGTGATGCATGCTTTGATGATTTGATGTTAGGTCCCATTGCATACATGTACATACATGTGTACAACACCTGTGACAAGTGTTTCCCCTTGGTAAACAGTATGAGTGAAGTGGAAGTAGAATATTTGATCCCCAAAGAGTGCAAAATGAGAGCCCAGCTGTATATTGGGTCAAAGTTGAAACTGTAGTAAAACCGCAGGTAGGAGTATAATGCAAGGTTTAGAGCTTGTGACTTTAATTATTGGAACGTTTCCACTACTGCATGTAAAAGCTGGAAACCAAGCTGTGGAAATTTATTGGGGAGGGACAAATTACCTAATTTGCTGGATGTTTCCCATATGGTGGAATATTCATCTACAGGTATGAACCACAAAAGCTCAAAGGTTGCCCATTCTGCACACATATCCGAGACACACATGTACATGTACATATAGGATGTAATGCAATTAAATGCTTGTGGTTTTTACAAATGTACATGTACGTGTACATGGCTTTAATTAGTGGATACCAGGCTGGGGAAATGTATTGGGTAGGAACAACCTAACTTATAGAGTATGTGACCCGTGACATCACGCCGTCACCAAAACGGTACAATTCTGCTTGTCGGTATGTGCGCTCGTCCTGTTTTGGTTTATGACACTTGTGTCCTTGAGAAAGACACTTAACCACAATTGCTTATAGGGGCAGAGGCAGTTTAACAACTGCCTTGTTCTGAATAGTTACCCCTCCCAGTCCTATTCGCACTGTGATGAGGCTGGTTTACTTGTCCTGTTTCGGTGCGAGGGGCTGGTTGTTGTAACAACTCAATGATTTTGGAGGATTCAGGTTACATGTATGTGTAAGCAAATGGGCCTAGGGAGTTAGGGTTAAAATGTGTGAGATTTGCAGTGTGCACACGTGTACTGTAAATTTCTAAGGGTTCATGCCATTTGTACATGTAAGGGTTCAGCAGCTGGGTCGGTAATTTTGTTTGGTTGGAAATTCGTCTGCCCTAGGTGTCTGGGTGGGTGTAATAATCCACCCCTAACCCTGAACTGGTTGTTCTGCCATTGAACTTATGTTTTACTTTGACGGATGTGAGAATCTTTTGCATGGTGAACATCATTGTTCTTCCCGGGAAGTCGGCCGATGGCAGGAAGGAAGGAAGTTCTTCATATCAAGTCTTAGTGGACTCTCTACGCAGGTCCTTGGCTACACCAACACATTTTAAGTCAGTCTTATTCATGTGGAACAATGCATGCTGAACTGTTTTATTCAGGTCATGCTCTAATAAATATCATTTTATGTTTGTACATGTCCTACAAATCCTGATTCTAAGTATATAAATGGAAAACTTTATGTACCAGTCGTCTACCAGCTTTAAAGTTGGCAGTCTCCCAAAACGTCAAACCTGCATATACATGTATGTGGCCACTAGTATAAACGTACATGTACCATGTGGTTTGAACTGTGTAGCAGGACCAACCTCGTTCATTATTCACTGAGGAATTCCACTAATGTCTTGGACATCTTGAAATCTTACACCTTTTTATTTGTTGTTCATATCGCTTTTCCATGACACCACTTAGCAATTTAAGTTTTAATGCATGCCAGTGCAATACATGTAGGTATGTCAAGTAAGCATTTCAAGCAATGCATTATTCATTACTTACTGAGGAATTCCACAAATGTCTTCATCAATGTCAAATCAATTTGCACACTATTTTATTTTTTCGATGAAACCACTTTTAGCAGTTTGAGTTTTCATGCATGCCAGATCAATATTCCAAGTGATAATTTCAAGGACATGCCACAAGGGTCCAAAATACAAGATGTCCAAGACGTGAAAGGCAACACTCATACTTGTATGTACATGTACTCATACTCATGAAAAAGTACTCGACTACAAGTCTGAATTCAAGTACATGCAGCGGCCTCGCCAGGCATGGTAAAGCATGGCGCTAGCACCACGCGAAAAGAAAAAAAATTCAGGGTTACCCGCCATGCACGGAAAAATGCCACACCACACCACACTGAAAAATACTGCACCACGCAAACAAAATTATATGACAGAAAACATGAGCATTTCGGAGACAATGATAATGAAATGTATATTAGATGTTTTTTATTTTGTCTAGTTTCTTGTGAACAGTCAGTGTAGATTTTACTTAGTCAACATTTTCAAAGGAATTCCCTAACCCTCCTACTAGACAATGTAGCTGCACTTGAGTGGGAAGTACCTGTCAAAATCAATCAACTGCCTGTTTTGGCTGTTGACCCAAATGTGCACACAGGGGCATTTTTGACTGGTTTTTACTGTCATTTTGACCACCCTGAACAATACCAGACAATGCTTTTACCAGTCAAAAACGGTCGACTCATTTTGACCTGTAAATGTACTTACTACACGTAAAGTTTGACAGTGTTTGACTTTTAAGTGCACTTGATATACCTTGGCAAGTATCAACATTTTGACTGATTTTGACCCTTGTGTGTATTTCACAATTTTTAAAGTGATTGCTGCATAAGCCTTTGATGCAGTTGCAGATCTATGCAACCTGCAGGTGATATTTATCCGTTGAAAATTTCCCCACCCTCAATGTTAAGGGTCCCATCCTTAAACTTCTCAAAATAACATTATTTAAAATGCCCCCACCCTCAATGAAAATCCTGGTGAGACCACTGAGTACATCTATAACGCAAGAATCAAGCTGTCCAACACATTGGCATTGACATCTTGGTCCAAGACGAGAGGTCAAAAGCTTAGATTTACACGAATGATTCCTAGAAGTTGAAGACATTTCAACATGTTGTGCAAATAATTCCATTCCAATTTCTGACCGGAGGATGAGTGAAAGGATCTGGTCAGTAATACAGGGATCGGATGAAGATATCCAATTTCAAATGTCATGAGTTCACCAACTCAGTCATACAGTATCTTACATGTGGGTATATATAGTACACTGTAGGAAGACGGCTATCTAGAGTTGATCATTATTTACATACATACGTATGTATGTGTACATACACTATGTACACATACACTATGTACACATACACTATGTACACATATGTATGTGTACATGTATACATGTACTGGTACTTTCATTTTCACAAAATCAACATATAAAGGGTCAATATTCAAATTTTGTTTGTGAGTTTCTATTGTGGGCATCCGCTCAGTGGAATACTGAGTACATTTTGTAATGGTCGATTCATGTACGTGTACATACATGTACATCATGCAAAAGCCATGCAAATATTATAATGTTATTAATTATGGTAAAGTAGTGTGATTTCATTGTCAGCGTCACAGTAAACCGGTTCGCTTTTGCATTTGCATGTAGTTTTGAGCAGGTCTTTGAAGGTTGAGGGATGATGGATTGATCTACATGTACTTGTACATGTAACGTGTATATCAGTAAAGGTTTGATACATTAAAAATTACAGAATGTACAATATACATTGTAAGTCGATGCGATAATGCCGAGCACCTCATTGGTGACTCACAGGTTGCTTTCTACACAGGGGTACGTATGTACACATCTGTACATATTCAATCAGAAAATGTGTATAATGTGTCAAGCACAGTACATGTACAGTACACATGTACAGACTGTATCAAGTGACCTGTACAGTGGCCGAAACACGATGTATAAATTGTACATGTCTACAGCTACATACAGGTACATGTACCATAGAATGTATTGTTCATGAATCATGCAATTTTTCGTATTGCATGTAGTCCACGCATTGCCTTGATTTTTTTTTCTTTTTATTTTATTACTCGGAATTGTTCAGTATGTATTTAACCCTTTCATTACCGATTTGTTTCAACAGGATGTCCCACTGGTTACCGAATTGTTTGACCAGTCATGCATGAATTCACACATTATTGCACAACAGTATGCATCCGTTTACAGGCACTTTTTCTAAACTCGTTTTTGAAGAATTTGTTGGAGAAAGATATATATTCAATGAAATGATTGTTGCTTATGAAATTCCCTTTCATATGATACCAAAATCATTGGCATTGCATGTTATTTATTTTACTTCCCCTGACTTTGTTTCACAAACACAGAGCATTTTGTACACAAGTGTATGGCGTTCCATAGCACAAATGGCCATTGAAAGGATTGACTTGTATTAACCCTCCTATGCCCAGGCTGAAATTTGGCCCAGTCAGCACGGCACTCACAGTCACAGACAGTCAATTGAGTATTTTTGGGTGCATTTCCAATTGGTAGATCAAACCACAGTCACACACAGCTGTGTATGAGTGCACTGCACAAAGTCAATGGGTTGGGAGTTACATACAAATTTTGAGTGTCTTTGGGTTTGACCTCCTATCACACAGCCACATGTGTTTGCATGTATTTGAGTGCACTGCACAAAGTCAATGGGTTAAGAGAGACATACAAATTTTGAGTGTCTTTGAGTGTTAAACCTATAGGAGGGTTAATATGTCTGATTTCTATAATAGCAACATGTAGGTTGGGCTATACCATTAGAAAGATAAAGAATCAGTCTTTCCAACCATATATAGCATGGGTATGGACTGCAAAGAATGGAAAAAATACAGCTGTTTTAAAAGCTGGTCATAATACTCCCAATTAAGTGCTGTGTGTGTGGTGACCTTGGTTGACTAAAGTCGCCAATGGTAGTGAAAGGGTTAATTATTTATAAAAAATACATTCCAAAAAGCATTTAAACAAATCAGAAATTGCTGAAAAAAATCATAATTTGCAGCCAAGAAACCAGCGGTTGAAATCCGCAACATAACTTTTTTAGATGTTGGACATTTGTGACCCGTGGCGGCAGCAAACATTTTTCCTGTTTTTATGACGTACTTTACGGGAGCTCGAAAGGAGCTGTGTGGCTGCCACCGCGTTGTCCGTGGCTGTACATGTGTTTACGGGATTCCCCTTGACATGCAATGCATATTGTGTGTGTATTATATTGTGTGTGTATTATATTGTGTGTGTATTATATTGTGTGTGTATTATATTGTGTGTGCGTCGCGATGTGTCAGTGCAGTGTGGACGTAGAGCCCTATGGTACAAAATATTAGTCTGGTTGACAGCAGTGGCAAGATAACCAAAGGATTATTTTTTATCAGCACAAAACAAGAACAATTTGGACACATTTCGCAGTGAGATTAACTTTCCTGATAACAAAATTCAACGAATCAAAACCCGGGCATTCAAAACTTTAGTTGCTCTTAAAATATTTGTTCATAGAAAGCAAGAAATATAGGTTACCATTATGTGCTCGTATAATGGACTTGAGACCTTACTCGAGACCTTCGGCTTTGCCATTTTCGCCAGGATTTTGTCCATTTTGGGCTTAAATTGATACAATTCTACATGTGTGTCCCTTATTTTGCCAACTTCGGCATCAGTATAACTTCCATCAAGTGACGATGATGAACAACACAATTGTTCAGTACTACTTTTGGAAACTTTTTCAAAATCACAGAAGTACACGATGTAATGTTTTGTGTACAAAACGTACCTTAGTAAACAGTTGTAGCGTTCGCCCTCCCGTAAATGTACATCATCAAAGTACATGTAGGCTCAGTGAAGGTGTCCCTGACAGCTTTTCTTTTTTTTCCTGCTGTTTGCAGGAGTGGAGAAGTACATTTTCATATCTAGGTTTTTTGAAGGGTTAAAGAAAAATAATGGAAGTCTTATTTTTGGTTATTCCTACTTAGAATGACTTTCTTTTTTAAAATAGAGTTGAAAATATTTGCCATTTTGTATGGTCTTTAAAAATAATTAATGTACATGTACATGTATCTACAGTGTATGTACTGTACAGATAATACATATATGTACAGTACACATGTACAGTACACATGTACATGTACATGTACATGTGTAACATCAAATTGTATACACATTTGTATGTTAACCCTAACCCTCTCAAATCCTCCAAAATCCTCTTTCCTGAAGTGAAGGATTTTGAAGGATTGAGGTTACATGCTCTTTGCTAAAGTGAAGGATTTGAGGATTGAGGTTATTAGGCATATTTGTCTTTCCATTGTACATCGTGTACATCCACGTTTGTTGTAGTGATTGCAAGGTCAGTGGACACTGTTTATTGCTCCATGCATGCAGGGAGGGTCCCTGGCCATGGACATGTATCACAGATGTGTGCATACATGTACATGTCATGTGCTTGCTTTACTACTGAAGGATTTTGGAGGATTCAGGTTATGTGTAAGCAAATGGGCCTAGGGAGTTAGGGTTAACGAGTACAAATACGCACTTACATGTATGGTAATAATAATAATAATAATATGTGGACTTATATAGCGCACGTATCCACCAACTAAGTGGTGCTCAAGGCGCATTCTTTTTTACGTGCATTACACAACACACGGGACCTACGGCTTTACATCCCATCCGAAGGACGAAGCAATTATGGTTAAGTACCTTGCTCAAGGACACAAGTGTCATGACCGGGGCTCGAACCCACACCCTGCTGATGGCAACACCAGAACTTGAGTTCGGTGCGCTAGACCGCTCGGCCACGACACTCCATGTACATGTATGTACATACATACATGTACATGTACCTGTTCCTTGGAGCCTCGAAAATAAGTTATCATTATTGAAATGGAGTTAATGTATTTAGTCCATAACCCTACTACACATGGAGGCCACTCAGATCAACTAAATTTTCAGTATGTTTTTCACCAACCTTTAGTACATACAAGCCTGCTGTCCTTTCCAAGTAATCTTACAAAATGAACTGTGTGCCACCCAATTGGGCCACTGTAAATGTTTGAACATATTAGGATGGCCTGCAATGTATCAATGGGAGACCACTTTACCCTGTAATCTCAGTGGTGTGACAGTGTACAGAAGGGTAACCATACATGTAGGAGGCCACTGGCAACGGCTAATGGTTTGGAGTGGCTTGAATGGGTTGTTTTTCAAAAATTGCACTGATTGCAGGAGGGTTTTAATCCGTTTTGTACATTGTGTAGGTATACGTACAATTTTGAATATTACAAAGTAAATATTTTTTGTCTTTATAAATTTGTTGATTTGGGTGTTTTTGTTATTTTGTTTCATACCATTCGTTACACCTACATTTACATACGTACATGTACAGTGTACACTTTATATTGATTAAAATCAACCAATTTACAATTCACCTACATGTACTAGACAATAAGTTAATAAATTATGTAAATATTCAATCCTTTTCTATTTTCTTTTCTCATTACAGACTTACTTCAGTGCACAATGACTGAACATATCAACATTCCTGAGTTGGCCGATCTTATTATTGAACGCACCACAAATACTAACTGGGTTATCGTTTATAAAGCTCTCAGCACATGTCACCAGCTTATGATATATGGGCATGAAGTAAGTGTAGACGCCTGCGTCTGTCGCTATGTTATCAGCAAATTATGTTAGTTTTCTATTTTAACAGCAATTTATGGAAAATTATTCTTTTTCATCGGAAAAGGGGAAAAAATGACATCTTACTGAAATTATTCTTCAGAAGCATGATTTTTATAGTAATTATATACCAAAATGAATTTAAATATGTGCATGGTACACATGTTCATTAGTTGTGCAACTTGCTGCTACAGCCAAGTCGCATTAACTTTGCGTCCCTTTTTTGTTCTGGAATTAACAAGCTTTGTCGAGCGCTTATCTCATGATACCCCAAGGCAGGATAGCCAAACTCCTTACGACGCTCGTTGTGCATGCATGCGCGCATTTGGAGAACAATGACTTGGACTGGGTGACTGATAGCAGGCTGGCACACTTCATGTACAGTAGGTAACAGTTTTCTGCTGTAGCGAATAACCACAGTTTTGTGTGGAAGCATGTTTGTTAGCCGTGGTTTTTCAGTGTGCCCCAAACTGACTGTATTTTGATAATAATTCTTTGCAGAGATTTATACAGTATTTGGCAACGAGGACAGTCGTTTTCAACTTGGAAAATTTTATGGACAAAACAAATGTTCAAGGTGGGTAATTTAGTGAAATAATTCATGAATTTTTTTTACGGTAGAGATCATTCTGTATGAATTTATCCTAATGTTTGTACATAAACGAAATGCCCAAGGTTATGCATGCAAACAAACAAAATGGTTAATACAGTGTGTGTATAGATGTTGGTTTTGATGCACTAAACAAATGCAGCCAACCATCAGAAATGCTGGATACTTTACACGAGTTTGCTCTAACCTGGGGCAGTGTTACTACAATATGCTGGTAAGACACATCCGACAGTGACTCGCCAGTTGCCATATGTAAATACACGTACCCCCATTACCGCTTCCCTTAGGCGCATCCAAGTTAAAGTAGTAAACACACGTGTACGCTCAAACATTTCTTTACGAGTCTCCACTCGCTGCCTTGCTTGTCCCCTCCAGCCTTGTAGAAGATGATCTTGACCAAGTAAAGTCACGCAACCAATAGGCTTGAAGGTTCAAACCGTGCCTCATATACACTGTACATACACCTAAACAAAACAAATCCACCTCTGTGGACTGCTGAAGAGAGACTGAATACACTTTAATATGTGATCAGATTCTACAAATTGAGTCTTCAGGACTTTTCTTTATTTTTGTTATTTTTGAGCTCTGTAAAACAAGCACATTGTCATCTTAAATTTGCTACCAAATATGTCCATATCTTGTGAATTAGTGTAAGAGTTTTATGGGGAGAAATTCATCCTTTAGGCCAAAAAAGTCCAGTTTCTGGCCATAGGTTGGCTTCAAAATCGGTGCAGTTACGTTTTTATTTTATTTTGGTAATCTTTTTTTTTTGCCAATCAGTGAAATACGTGATACATTTCCCTTACATAAAGTATGGTGGCTAAGAGAGGCCTCACAAATCGAGCAAACGTTCATACCCCAGCAATTTTGGCTGCAATTGGACATCATTTCATAGCAACAAAAAAAAGGGGAAAAAAACGTGGGTCTGAGGCGACGTGCGTTGAGACAGAAACCAGATACTTTTTTGGGGGTACATTTTTCTGTACTTGTACTCACACTCATGAAAAGGCATTCAACTACATGTACAGCTATAGAGTTGGAGTACTCATACTTGTACTCGAGAACATTTTTCTGTACTTGTACTCACACTCATGAAAAGGGATTCAACTACATGTACAACTATAGAGTTGGAGTACTCGTACTTGTACTCGAGAACATTTTTCTGTACTTGTACTCACACTCATGAAAAGGGATTCAACTACATGTACAGCTATAGAGTTGGAGTACTCATACTCGTACTTGTACTCGAGAACATTTTTCTGTACTCGTGCTTGTACTCAACAAAAATACCTGACTACAAGTGTAAAATGTCTGTCCATTGCCCTAGTCTTGGCTTTGCTGCCCCATTGAAATGTTCCCATAGGCATTTTGATATTCTAAATAGAAGTGCTCTTCATTAAGGAAAAAAAAATTGCATTGTCCTTGAAAAATGAAAATCCAGGCCTGGTACATTTACAGTATGTTAAGCAATTTATGTAGACATTTTGATTTTCTACGAGAAGTGCCTTTTATTGAGGGAAAAAGGCCTTGCCCCTTTTAAGAACGAAATTCTAGGCTTGGTACATGTAGAGTACGTTCAGCGCAACCATATTAAAGAATTAGGAATGATTTCCAATATCAATTATGAAAATATTTAGCACTGCAGTCGGAAGCACAAAAGCACACGTACAGTAACACAGTCATGTGTGGTTCTAACTACAGTGCAAATAAATCCTTCATCTTATCGTAATAGATACTTAGAAATATTCCAAATGCTTGTCCAGGAATTTTATTTCAGGTGGCTGTCTGTGTTTATTTTGCTATTTTTGTTTTTTCAATCAACCCAAGGCAATCTTGCAGTGGGGTGCATGATTGCATTAGAAGTAACCCCATGACATTTATTGCAGTATCATGAGGAAACAGAATAAGTCAAACATTTACAGAATTCATAAAAATGACGAGCAAGTGTTGGGTTGGGATTTTGATTCTGGATGATTTTACAGGTTTTGTTGGGAAATTTACATTAGAGCATTATGTGTCTGTATATCTGAAACCAAGATTAGCATAAATGAATTGGTGTACACTGTACCTGTCTGTACTGTGTATGTGCATGCAGAGTGAACCTGTCTAGGTACTACATGTATTTACTTGTATAATGCTGGTAAACTGCACTGATGTACATGTATATGTTGACAAATAGAAGGGATGTCTTTATTGAGTGAAACACGCTGTATGTCTGAATTCTCCTGGGCTTGTTTGACCTGTCAACATGTGTTAAATATTGCCCCGAATGTCTCCACCTGAAAATGAACGAAACCGGGATTCTGCAAAATGTAATTATGTTTCTTACAGTGTCTGTCTCCTTTTCAACCCTTAGGTTATGACATGTCAACATATATTAGACGCTACTCTAAGTATCTCAACCAGAAAGCGCTGTCCTACAGAACTGTGGCATTCGATTTCTGCCGAGTGAAACGAGGGTATGTTGAAATAACCTACATGTGTGAAGTGCGGTTGGTATTATTGAAGTAAATTGGATCAGTTTTTAGACTGGCTCCCAGTGCTGCAAAGGGAACTTGGAAAGAGTTAATGTGAGGAAAGCATAGTTGCCATACAAAACAGATATGTGTAGCTAGACAGTAGACATCATAGATGTAATTACTTCAGAACCATTCAGAAGGATTTTTGTTTGGAAAGTCTAATAAAAATAAATGTAAAATAGTAGTTATTGGCCTTATGTTTCGAACCTACATGTAGCAGGTTCTTTCACAAAGGCAAAATGGACGATATACATGCACACATAGATAAACACAAGTGGTCAGAGATTACATGTAGTCAGGTGTGAAAGGAACACAAAGAAGGTTCAAAAAGCAGAGTAACTTGCATTTGTGTTGCAATTCTTAAACTGGTTCCCAAACGCTGCAAAGATATATTGGATAAAGTTAATGATAGGAGAGCGTACAATGTAGGATCCATACAAAACAAATAGCTAGACAGTAGACGTCATAAATGCATTCGAATCGTTTTACTTTTTTGGCAAGTCTAATAAAAATTACTGAAACTTAGGCCGTGTCCGAATGATCGATTTGAGCTACGGCTGTTGCCGTTGGCATTGAAGTATAGGCAGAATCACTGATCTAGCCATAGCCGCAACCAAAGCCGTCAATTCAGATGCGACCTTATATCATATTTGTGTATCAATTCAGTGCTGCAAAGGGATCTTGGGAGTAGTTAATGTGAGGAGAGCGCAGGATCCATACAAGGCAAATAGCTAGACAGTATACAACATCAGAATGATTTTCTTTTATGCAAGTCTAATATACAAAAACTGAACCTAATGTAATTACCAAAACAATTTTTTTCTTTGAAATTTAATGGACTTGAAGTATCTTTGATGATGTACATGTATGTGTACACATCTACGTCTACATTCATGTAGTAAAACAGTTTGCATGTATCCACTGTAGAAGATACATGTAACATTTGATATGCATATAAATGCATTTTGGGCATGTACGTGTTTATGTATACATACAGTACAGGTATAGGTGTACAACATGTACATGTATACATGTACCCGTTTGCTGAAAAACCGATGAAATTCAGTTTCAAGTTGTGCACGAATGCAGACTTATCTTACATAGTAAATAAGTATATGTACATGTATAAATAATAAATGTTTTTAAGATGCCAGTTTACATTAAATAATATTTTCCTCTTTAAAAAAAAAATTTAAAAAAAAGTTATGTGTAATTGTGCTGTTTCAAAGACGGTAATGGTACCAAATATCTTGAGAAGTTATCCCTACTGACATTCATGTGCAGTGCTCGGAGTTAGTGGTTATTTCACTAACCGTTTAACCAAAACTTTTACGGTTGTTTAACCGAAACTTGGCACCCAACGGTCATTCAAAATAGATAGTTGGCATATACATGTATACATTTTTAATCAAAAAGCATCAACAAACTTCCTGCAATGATTGTTTAACCCTAACTCCCTAGGCCCATTTGCTTACACATGAATCTTAAACCTGAATCCTCCAAAATCCTTCAGTAGTAAAGCAAGCACATGACATGTATGCACACGTGTTTCTAACCTGTGATGCATGCATGGAGCAATGAACAGTGTCCACTGACCCAAGCACTGACCTTGCAATCACTACAACAAACATGGATGTACATGTGCCATGGAAAGGCAAGTATGCCTAATAACCTCAATCCTCCAAAATCCTTCACTTTAGCAAAGAGCATGTAGCATGTACATGTAACCTCAATCCTTCAAAATCCTTCACTTTGGCAAAGAGGATTTTGGAGGATTTGGGAAGGTTAGGGTTAATAACCAAAATCGGCAGAAAATGTTCCAATCTATTTGCATTTTTACTATTTTCTCGTAAATGACACAACAAAATAAACTGAAATGTTCACAGGTTGGTTTTGTCAAATCTTTGTTCAATTAAGGTTAATCCTTTCAATGGATTAGCTGGATTACTGATGGATATAAAAGCTCAGTGGCAGAGCTGAGGATTAACTCAGTCAGCACACTTAATTCAGCTGACCAAACTAATGTACATGTAGCTGCCTAGAGAAGTGTACAGTGTTTTACAGCAAGAAAGTTTCAAGATGATTTTCAATACATTTCCATGTTTGTCACTGTTAAATCACCTGGCATATGATCTAAGGCCTGTGTCAAACGTCAGGCGTCTGTCGTGTCAATACAATTGCATGGTAAAAGAGAGGAATTAGTGTCAGATTTACATAAATCTCAGGCCAGACACACATGTAATTGAATCCAAAATGTCGGACAGAGATGCAATACTTTGGACTGCCTTTGGAGTACGATTCATGACATGATGGAAAGAAATCCAAAATGTGTTTATTTTAGTAGGTATTTTGCTGCAATTCATAGCTGAGATGAAAACAAAACAAAACATGTTTTTAGCATTCCCCCAAAATTGTTTTTTATATTCAAATTGACAATGCGATTCTTGCAGTGTAACAATTTGTGTAATTTTCACCATGTTGGGGGGGGGGGGGGGAGGGCATGCTATATGTACATTGCATGATGGTGATATCACAGGGAACAATTTTACAGTGAAACTTTGTCTTTGGGCAGAAATATTTGCGTTTGTAATTCTAATTTCAAATAGCAAATCTTGAATTTTGTTTAAAACTCTCCTATTCTCAAACCTATTCATTTTTCATAGTGTTTTGAGGGATCCAACTAGAGAAGGGTTTTAAATTAGCAAATTGTAAATTTTTGTGTAGCATTTTACATGTACTTTGCAATACAAGGGAATTGTTCACTGCACCAATATGCTTTATTTGAATCAGGGGTCGAAATTAACACTAATCCGCTAGCCCGAGGCTAGTGGTTTTAGCAGCGGGACTACTAGCTGCTGGGGTTTGGGTAGTCCGATAGGCGAGTGAAAAAAATTAAATAAAAAAATTTAACTATACTTCAAGTGTGCAAGTACAAAATACGGACTCCACGTTTTCACCTTTTCCAGGACTATTAAAAACTGTGAAGGACTAATAGAATTTTGATACATGTACACTGTAAATGTAGTCCTGTGGGCTACCATATAATTGAAGTTAATTTCGACTAAGCTTGGGCAATATCGATTTTTGTTTTCATCCACGATATATCGGCAAACATATATTGCGATTTTCGATAATATTGCGATTCTTTTTTCATTCATGCATGATTGCTTTAGAGCCGATAACCACAGGTATGTACCCCTCTACAAGCGTCACAATAAATCGCAAATTCATTTGCAGAGCGTGTATGTACAAAGGCTGAAGTAGTTTGCTTTTGTTTCTCACTTACAAAAGCTGAAAAGACTGTTCTAATTTTGTTTCCATGGAATTTCTGACTTGACTCACAATGTCGATTTATTTTTTAATCGCGATATATTTTTTAATCGCGATTTGCCGATATGCCGATAACTTAAAAAGGTTCTCGATATCGTAATCGCATAAAAAAGGTATCGCGATATTCGATATTATCGTGTTATCGCCCAAACTTAATTTCGACCTCGGATTGAGTAAGAGAAATAATATGTAAACTGCATAAAACTGCATACACCAGTAGGAACCAGTACATGCATAATGAATTGCAGTCTTTAATTCATGTCATTTGTCTTTCATGGCCTTTGTCCCCCGGGCTCCAGTTTCAGCGGAGGAAATTGAATCTATTTTTAATCCTGACCCATTCACTGATTAATGGAAGACTCTCCGTGCGAAATTGTGTTGGTTTTTCACAGAATCCAGGGGTCTTAGAAAAGTACTTGCATATATGTACATGTACACCTGGACATGTATCTGTTTAACTGTAAATTAATGTCTAGTTTGTGTAGACACTGAGAGTACAGTGCTTCATATGCATGTACCGGTACGGTACATGTCATTGTCGGGCAACAATAAAATCAATCACAAATGAACTGCATAATGTAAAAGGAATCTGATATTGTAGATACAATTTTACATTAGTACAATATGTACACACATTGTATACATGTACACCATGCATTGCCTACATGTATATGTTCAGTGCATTCAGTAAACTTGCTTTGTCAGCATTAATGGGATTGACAGTCATTAGCAAAAGTGGATTTTTAATGGTGCCTTTTGCAACCATTAATTCATTTATTTTTCATGGATTTCTTGCGTTGAGTAAACGGTGATTAAATTTGAAATGTTTAATTTGCCAGTGTTCATTGTATTATAGTACTGCACCACATCAGCGAAGGGCCAACAAATATTAAATAATAAAAGTGATTCCTCATTCAACGTATATGGAGTTGTACATACATGTACTATGGTATTGTGAAATTTTCAGGTTTCGTTCACTGCTTAATGCAATAAGATGTATCAAAATTTGCAATATGTTTGATGTTGTTGGATTCAACATGCATGCCCAGGGTTTTACTTTCTTATGTGAAGCTTCTTTCTTGCAAAGTTTTTCTTGGAAAGGGTTATTTCTGATAGAGTAACAGCAGTTGGCACCAAGGGGTTCGAAACAGTACTATACATGTAGAATATACATGTATGTACATGTAAGTATAAAGAATTATTTTATTCCTGGTTTTGATTCACAGAAAAGAAGAAGGAAAGTTAAGGACGATGCAAGTGGAAAAGGTTGGTATTACCGTTATACAGTGATATGTACATACATTTGGTTCATTTTTATTGAATTCTCAGGGTTTACAGTGGTTTATTAGTCGGTTGATGTTACCACATCCATAAACTGTTGATGTAAACAGTTGATTGTACCGAAAGTAAAATACATTCATACATGTACATGTGTATTATTGATGTACATGTTCCCAAGGCTAGGACTGAGAGATTCAGGAATTCCCCCATATACCCACTATTGTTAATATTTTAAACCAGAACATTTCATGCTGCTAATTTTGCTAGTGGTCGCTTTGTGCAATTTGTCGTTTTTTGATTCTTTTTATGCTGTGTAATTTGTCAGACTTTGAAATTTTTTTAAATTGTAAATTGCAATATGTGATGTATATGTTTTAAACCTTGAATAAATAAGTGAAATAAAAAATAAATTATTAGTGCAGGAACAGAAACTTGGTTCTGTAATTTTTTTATATTTTCCAAATGTAATGTGATCTGGGAAAACCCTCCACATGGAGGTGAAATTTGTCATTTTTGTGTTATATACATCAAATTAACGAGGACACTGTGCTGTTTTCAAAACTGTTTTATTCATGATTCTAGGTTGTCTATAACTTGAGTTATGATCCCGGGAAGTTATAGCCGCCGCTGTCCTTAAAAAACAATGGCGGAAACGAAAAACAAAGATGGCTTTTTAATTATCTGTCATCATAAAACTATGTTTTTACATATAAAATGATGGAATTTTTATTTAATTTCAAGAATAATCATTTAGATATTAACAATTGGTAAAAAAAACTGAAATTGTCAAAAAAAAAATTTGCGGGAACTATTTTGCCATTATCTTCAAAACAAGTTCGCCGACATCTGACGGGTTTTCTCAGATCGCATCACAAATGTTCTTAAAGGGAAGGTAGAATGTACGTTCATATCAACCCTCCAGTTTTCAAGAAATATATAATTAACAGAACATAACAATTGCAGCTCACATTTTTTAAGGCCATGGAATTTTCCATGTCTGTACATGTAGCTATTTTGACATTGCAGTTAGGGCTGTGCCGAATATTCGATCGATGGTTCGAATATCCGGTTGTTTTTTTCCAGTTTGAATATTCAAAGAAAAAATAAAGTTGTTCAATTTTTTTAAATTTTTTATATTGGCGCTTCATCATTATCCCTCCCCCAATCATCCTCTCGTTATTAGTCCAGGCGACATTATGTTTAGTACATTTTTTAGCCCCACCATATCGTGTGTGCTTGTTTTATCATGTAGCGCATTTTACAATTGGCGGCCTACGAATATCGATCAAAATCAAAATCCGAATATCCAGTTACCAAATTATTCGAAAATGCACAGCCCTAGTACGTTCATATCAACCCTCCAGTTTTCAAGAAATATATAATTAACAGAACATCACAACTGCAGCTCATGTTTTTAAGAATTTTCCTTGTACATGTACATGTACAGTGTAGCTATTTTGACATTGTATTTCATTTCTTTTCATTTACCACAGTTGCTGAAAACTCTACCAATCTTGCAGGATCAGATGGATGCACTTTTAGAATTTGAGGTAATAAAAAACATTGAATATTGCCATTTTCAAAGAAGTCCCTTTAAACAATTTCTGTTTACCAGAAATTCTTCTTCAATCCAGATTTTTAAAAAACTTCTCAAAACCTTTCTCTTCTAATTTCCTTTGTAGCCATTGCTAGGTTTTCTTTCTTGATCTGTTAAGCGCTTTGATCTTGTTAAAGACGCTATATAAATACCCGTTTATTATTCCCTAACAGTAATATTATATGTACATACATTGTATCCTGACACGAACAAAAAGAAATTTGATCACATCGCTTCAGTGCTCAAAGAACTGCACTGGTTTCCTGTTGACCAATGCATTATTTTCAATATCCTCCCCATCATGTATTAGTATCAAGAGAGTCGCTCCCCAGTACATCCAGTGTCTCATATAACCATACATGTACGAGCAAGTACGTCATATGACATAAAACACAATAAAGGGGGCCACTTTCCTACCGTCACGTTAGCAGTTTTTCTAATGGTTGTAATTTGATTTTTTAATATCTGAAACCACCAAAAAAGAATTTCAACATTTGAATAGACATGCATGCTTATCCTAAAGATAATTTGAGTTGATTATTACTATTATTTTTTTAATTACCCTAAAATTTCCATCAACAAATGGACGGAAAAGTGAGGTAACTTTTTCCGTCCAATTTTTATGGAAATTTGAGGGTAACAAAAAAAATAAAAATAAAATAAATCAACTCAAATTAGTTCTAGTATAAGCCTGCATGTCCATTCACATGTTGAAACACTTTTTGGTCGGTTTCAGGTACTTAAAAATAAATAACAACCATTGGAAAAACTGCTAACGTGACGGATGCAAAGTGGCCCCCTTTATTGTGTTTTATGTCGTCTACATTCTAAGCATCTCAACACACATTTTATTTTTCAATTTGTGTCTGTTTTTTCTCGTTTGCAGATTTCAGAAAACGACTTGACAAATGGTATTATTAATGGTAGTTTCATGCTTCTCTTCAAAGACGTGATAAGACTCTTTGCCTGCTACAACGATGGAATCATCAACTTGCTTGGTGAGAATTCACTTGTCTTTTTCTGACCAAGGAATTGGCCAGTTGTCAGTGGTCAATCAAAATCCTTTATTGACCACTCAGATTTGTTGAGTGGCCAAATGCGCGCTGCGCATGAAATTACGCCTGTGTTGACCGTCAAGTTCAATACCTGGGTCCTTTTTACCAGTTCGTTTACGCGAAACCCACTTTTTACAATTTTATGTAACATTTCTGAAACCGAACGCCAGGCTTTGATGAACACTTACTGTCTTCCATGTTTATAATAAGGTTTCAGGTACTATTTTTGTAATGAACGTAATGATAATTAACCCTCTTACTATCAGTGCAAATTTATGAACAAACTATTGAGGCCACTCCAAGCCATTGCTATGGAAGGCAGTGGCTCCTAATGGCTATACTGCATAGTAACATAATACCTCACATGTCTGTTGGTTTTAGTGGTTTGTGATTGATGTATTGCAGGGGCATACTATTATGTTCCAGTGTCAGTGGCTGGTTGTGGCTTACTCTTGAGAGTCTGTGTTTACAAAATAACTGCTGAAAACCCAGCATCACTCGATATCAAACAGAAGTACATTACTGTACACAGACATATAGGACACCACTGAACAAGGTATACAAGTGTTTTCGTATGCATGTATGTAATTGGCCTCGGAGTTTTACATAAAAGATTACTTAAAAGGGTTAGTGTGGCTTATATGCACAAACAATATGCGTACAACATATTGGACATTTAGTGGTTGAGAGTGGCCTCCATGTGTAGCAGTGTTAAAACATGTCATAGACCATCAAAGCTTTAAGGTGATTCCCTCCGCTCCCCCTGCCCCACAGCAACGATACCAAAAACGGAATCCCGCTCCCCCAACACAACTCCTTCTGCTTATAATAACTTTCATTTCTTGCCTTTCAGAGAAATTTTTCGACATGGGCAAAAAGGATTGTAAAAATGCGCTGGATATCTACCGGAAATTCCTGACCAGAATGGATAGAGTAGCAGAGTTCCTGAAAGTAGCAGAGGTAATTGATGGATTCTTAAAGATGTGCTTTTCTTGAGCTTATAATATACATCTGTGGAAAAAACTTTAATTGATATTGGACCCCGATGCGGGCCACAACTGGCCTGATTAGTGTGTAATCATCATTGGGTGCCTGACCGCAATTTTCTCTGACCTTCGAAGAATCTTGACGTCAGGTTGGGTGCGCCAGTAATTATTCTGTGCCAATTATGCTTGCAGTGTTTCACATTGGGGTAAAATACGGTAAAATCTGTTATTAGATTGTGTTGTGTTTAGCTTAAGGGGGTTACGGTTGAAGACCAATAAAGGCTATAAGTAAACAACAAAATAAGTTTCTGTTGAAAAGGTCCTCAAAATTTTGCAAAAGTCCAAATGTCTAATTTGGATAATGATAGGTAAAACTTGTAGCTTTGCATGGTGAAGGGGATAAGTAAGACTAATTGCGGTGACACCATGTGAAATTCTCTATTGAGTAGTAATTAGTTCTGAAAAGAACTGGAGGTTACAACTCGACGTTTCGAGTATGTTCTGATCGTCTTCAGGAGAATGCCTGACTCTGGGAAATGCTGCTGCTTAAGTAGACTGCTGGAGGATCGCGTGATGACTGGATGCTGGAGGATTAGTGCATTGGGGCGTGCAGGCGGGAAACTGGTGGGACTGGGATCCTTGGAGAGGAGTGTGTGCTCACTGAACTGTATCAGTTGTTAACAAGCACAGGGGGATGGAGGGTGGTTGACTTAGGATATAGGGGATCCCTCAGTCTGGGGTGGGTTGTGGACTTCGGTGGGTTGTGGACTTTTGTATAATGATGGCATCCTTTTTGTTTTTTTCTCCCAATACAGCAAGTTGGAATAGACAAAGGTGAAATTCCAGATTTAGCACAGGTAAGATGATAAAATCTGTCCACTACATGTCTGACGTACTAAGTGTATCTCATGAACGTATAAACCTTACTGAATCAGGCTGTGGCCTTTGCAGATTCCCAGTCAGGAAAATAGTCTGGCCCCATTCACGTATCTAAATTTGTGCTATAAATCACACTCGAGTACAGGGAATCTGACAAAGACGGCCACAATGCAACAATAACATTCCAATGAGTTCTTAATTCTGAATATTAAATTACATGTACGTGAAAATTCAGGTATAGATGTGTTCATAACAAGGTACTGTATGGTATTATGCTTACGATACCAGTCTATTTTGATTATAATTCTCATACAGTGTACATGTGAAGGGAAGCAAAATGGTTGTTGTCAAATAAGAGTCAGTTGCCAGACGTTTTTCTACTCAAGTGACTGTCTACTTAATTTTACTCGAAAGTCTGCTGTTTTGGAGAAAAATATTTTAACGAAAAAGAAATCAGTGACATTTTCCACTTTGCTTCGGCAGAATCATTTAAAGCCCCTATATGGGTCATTCCATGAACGTGGGACACTTGTGTTTTCCATGTATTTCAGATATTGGGGCCTGTGTTATTCCTTACATCGTATGAGCTGATGATTATAACTTTCACCTATTGTTGCATCTCATACAGACCTACTATGACAACAAACAAAAATTTCTTGGGTCTCCCCTATTTTGATCCATTAACTTTAGTCAGTATATTACACAACGTAACAAGACACGGTGTCCCCTTGTAATTTTGTTACATCGTTAACCTCATATCAGGTGAAGCAGGAAGTAAATACATGACACCAGGTTTTAATGTTTGTATCTATTATTTTAAAAGATGACAACCTACAAAACTATGATAAATAAGATAACAAAACTGACCTTTTTTTCTTTATTTAATGAACTTGAAATTTTGACCTTCATGTCACACTTTGGGTCCCACGTTCATGGAATGACCCATATACACTATTGGTATTGTCGAAAAATCATAGAATTCACAGAATTACATGAAAGTTAGACATTCTTTTTTCATTCATTCATTTTATTTCCACATCAATGCAAACAATAAGTAGCAGAAGTACATTCTTGAAATAAGTTAACATATGTGTAAAAGTAGATAAGACTAAACAAAGATGTGGAGGGGGTTTGCAAGAAGCAAAGCTTGTCGGGTGCAAACCCCCTCATATATTATTTGTGCTCTAAGTTAAATCTAGACTTAAAGCATAAATAATAAAAACAAACATTTTTGGTTACAGAAATGAGTACAAATATCAATGGTGTAAAGTGGATGCTTATTGGTATCAAACATCCCTTGATATATTTATATCCGAGGTGCTATCATTTAAAAGTACAATTATTTTGCAAATGAATTGTTTTTCCTCCATAAATTCCACGTTGGAATGAATACAAGCAATCTGAATGTATTTAACAACACAATGAAATAAGATGAAACTTTCACTTTAATAAAAAGAAAATCCTTTTTTTATACAATGACATTTACAAAAATTTACCAAAAGTGTATAATGGTTGTAAACTTTCCCACAAATTTTCCACC
The DNA here is from genome assembly GCA_029582265.1 of Zoroaster sp. YZ-2022. Taxonomy (NCBI): domain Eukaryota; kingdom Metazoa; phylum Echinodermata; class Asteroidea; order Forcipulatida; family Zoroasteridae; genus Zoroaster; species Zoroaster sp. YZ-2022. The sequence goes on from CM055837.1 coordinate 16,888,777, forward strand.
TTCACTCTGCACCTCAGCACTTCACACATGCACAGTCAAACCTGTGTGCAGTGGACTCTACTGTCCACGTTAGACAGGTGCCCACAATGTACATGTTGTATAGTCGTCAGGACTGAGGCAGCGCACATTGTGCCTGCAATGTCCGTTTGTCCACATACCTTCAGCAGCTTTCACTGTACACAACATCAATCAAGTGCACAGTCTATATTCATCGTTAGACCCAAAAAATACATTTCAAATGTACATGTATTCATTTATTAAATTCATTTACGCTTAAACACAACACGCGGCATTTCAACAAATTCTGTGCATCATTGGTTGGTGAAACACTTTTCTGCATAGAAATAATAGAACGCTTGATGCTTGACTGCATGATTGGGGTCTGTTTCTTGTACAGTGTATTGTCGGATGTTGAATGCCTTGGCTTTTTAAGGTGGTACAGAGAGAGTATTTGCTTACCAGAAAATTTTGCTTAGCAGATTTCATTGGTTACCAGCTAAACTTTCATACAAAATGTATTCTTGTTGGCTGATAGTCCGTTTTTAATTGCTTAGCAATAATATTTGCTGAGCAACATGCTCTGCTCAGCAGATGAAATTTGCACCAGAACTGCACTGAGCTGACCCTGAGGTCGTGTGGTTAAGAACACTGATATACTCTCGCTGTATACTGCTGTGTCGTGTATTGCATGCTCCGATCATTGTTAAAACTTCCCCCCATTCCTTGCCTGTTCTTACAGTTTATGGACGTCCCTGCTGAGTATAAAAGTGTGAGTCCTGAGTCTGTTTTTTTAATTTATTTGCCAAGTCCACACCCTTAGAGGGAAGGTACAACATTGGTCATTACGATTATTAGAGTAGGTTTGCAGTAAATATCTCTTTGAGTTGTGCGGATCTGAGAAGAACCTACATGTATTGGTTAATTTCACATTTCGGTCAGAGTGCTCTGTAATTACTTGATTACAAAATAACTAAATTATCATCCATCAGAGAAAAAAATATGACAAAAGTTGCCAGGCAGCAACTTTTTGGATTTAGGTGTTTTTGTTAAAAAAAAAAAAAATGTGAATGATAGTTCACATTTTTCTCTTGACTTAGACGATGCTCTGAGGTGAAAATAAGTTTGTGGTTTTATTTGTATCTTGATGCAAAGAGAGTAAGCATAGTTTTGTCAGCATATTACCAATGTTCCATCTTCCCTCTAAACCTCATTTACATGATCCCATTTTCCCTCGAATTTTGTTGCATGCGACAACTTGCATGTGATTTGATTGCACGTGATAATTCATTCACATGATAGGAGATGTCATACATGTATGTCACCCGCTCTGGCAAAACCCAAAACTTCTCGGCATTTACCATAATGCGTAACAGCCATGAAAAGATCAAAAACTGACCCCAGGGACCAGTTTGAGGGACCAGTTTTCATGTCACCATATAGAGCATTTTCTCTAGATTATGATGGACAAAGAAAAATCCTGAAACGTTGTTGGGAACATTGTTAATTTTCACGATAAATTTGGGAGGTCACTTTTGAAAATTGGGTCCAAGTTAAGGGTTTTGCCAGAGCCAGTCACATATACGTAAGAGTGGTCTCTTGTGACGAAATCTGAAAGTAAAATCAGATCATGTAAAATGAGACTTCAGATGCGATAATTGTCTTCTTTTTAATGTACACAACCACCTTATGGCCATCTTTGTCATATTCCATACAGTGCAAGCACGATCATGGTGCTGATTTGCAATACATAAAATGGGTGCCAGTCTATTTTCCACCCAGCCTCGATTTGGTGACAGATTTGTATGGAAGAAAAAAAAACCTCAAGATGGCTGTACTATGATTAAAGACCTATACAGAAAGTGGGCTTTAAAGAGAAGATGTTTATTGCTCTATCGAATGCTGTGCCATACTCCTGCATGTGTCATCCTAATTTCACATTGGCAAACCTACATGTATACTGCATGGTGCATGCAATACTCAACCTAATTAAACCATTTGAGGTTCTATTGTGCATGTATATATTCACACCTATTGATCATGTCCCATGGTTACACTGGGAGAGTCTGTGACGGTACCCGGGCGGTTTCATAGCAGGCAAACAGTGTGCATGTGTATACATAACGTGTACTGGTTTTGAATTTTTCTGTCGATACCTGGCACAAATCCCCTAAAAAGTCATTAAAAACATAGCAATGTCACAATGAAAGTTAGCCAATACCACCATATTAGGCATGGAATTTCATATTTGTAGGGTATGGCCACTTTTTCTGAGTAAAGGGCTCTTCCATTAGAATGGAAGAACATCTATTGTAACGTTTTTAAGGCTAAGACCAGAGCAACGGAGGCCATGGCCCTGCTGAAATTCCAGACCTGCATTTTAGTTACATGTACAGCTGAGATACGTATTTGTACAAATGTGAAAATGCATGGGATCTACTGTACATACATCCTATAGGTTTGCAGTGTATTAACAGAAATTCAAACACACGAGTACCATTTGTACGCACTTTGAGACTTGAACTCAACGTTTCTAAAGAATGGGTTCAACTTGTCCAGTTCACACAATGCCAGACACTGACAAGAATTCCTTGAAAATCACGTTTGCTTGTAACCAGAAACTGGAGCACCCCTTAGGAGGGTTCATTTGAAAGCCATCTCACATAACTTCTCGGGTACTTTTTCTTTGCACAACATGTACCGAGCTATAAATGCACATACTAACCTTGCTTTCATATGCAGTAGTGCCTACTACAGAATTGCCACTTTGAACTACATGATCAATAAACGACTGTCTAAAGACCTTTTAAAACGGGGTGAATTTGTCGTTTTTCATTAGAATGGCTGACATTCGAGTTACACCAAGATACAGGCCTGCAATTTCATTCTTGTAGTGACAAGGCCACTTTTCCTGAGTAAATGGCACTTACGTTAGAATATCAGAATGTCTGTGGGAACATATATATTAAGGGGCGCCAAGACCAGGGCAACTGAGGCCATGACTCTGTGGCCTTTGTGAAATTCCAGGCCTCTTAGACTGATTTGCCGTTTTGATTTACCACTTTCCATAATAATAATAATAATAATGTAGACTTATATAGCGCACGTATCCACCAAACTGGCGCTCAAGGCGCATTATATTATTACCCCTGCTCATCAGGCTCATAAATCTTTCCTGAAACCATCTCAGAGTATACAGCTCAATTGCTGCCATTACAGCGCATATAGGCCTAATCAAACACAACAACCAACTCTGCCCTCACAGGTACCCATTTACCCCTGGGTGGAGAGAAGCAATTATGGTAAAGTGTCCATGTACAATGAATTAATGATTTTAAAAGGTTTAAACTTGAACACAACAAAAGTTTACACAGTAGTTTTCATGTAGTTTCATTGAGAAAATGTGTGTATAACATTCATTTTAAAATACACGTACTCAAAATAAGAAACAAACTGAATAAATATTAATAAATTAAGCTGAAACCATTTTTACACTACATTTGATCCACCACTTCATCTTAAAGGGGCAGTATCGTCACGATCAGAGCAGACTTTCGACAGGACATAGAATCGTTCTAGTTTGCGATTAACACGGTGACAGAAATTGAATGGCTCATTTATGCAGCAACAACGGTAATATGACCTTATCATGTGGAGTATTGTGGTTAATCTAAAACTAGCATTCTGATACCATGCTATGTGATGGTACTGCCCCTTTAAAGGTATCAAAATTAACCAAATGGTGGAATTATATTTTAAAACTTATTTTATCATGTAAAGCTGGCAAAAAAGATAATTACCAGTTTAAATTTTCACTAGAATTAATTTTGTTTGAGATGCTATCCTTATAAAGAAAAGTGAAATAATTTCCAGTTTGCATTGAGGACAGAGCACTCCTTCATAAATTACTCACCAGAACGAATACAACCAAACTGTACGCATTGAGGACAGAGCACTCCTTCATAAATTACTCACCAGAACGAATACAACCAAGCTGTACGCATTGAGGACAGAGCACTCCTTCATAAATTACTCGCCAGAACGAATACAACCAAACTGTACGCATTGAGGACAGAGCACTCCTTCATAAATTACTCGCCAGAATGAATACAACCAAACTGTATGCATTGAGGACAGAGCACTCCTTCATAAATTACTCGCCAGAATGAATACAACCAAACTGTATGAATTGAGGACAGAGCACTCCTTCATAAATTACTCGCCAGAATGAATACAACCAAACTGTATGAATTGAGGACAGAGCACTCCTTCATAAATTACTCGCCAGAATGAATACAACCAAACTGTATGCATTGAGGACAGAGCACTCCTTCATAAATTACTCGCCAGAATGAATACAACCAAACTGTATGCATTGAGGACAGAGCACTCCTTCATAAATTACTCGCCAGAATGAATACAACCAAACTGTATGCATTGAGGTCAGAGCACTCCTTAATTAATTTAGCGGATGAATGAATACAACCAAACTGTATGCATTGAGGACAGAGCACTCCTTCATAAATTACTCGCCAGAATGAATACAACCAAACTGTATGCATTGAGGACAGAGCACTCCTTCATAAATTACTCGCCAGAATGAATACAACCAAACTGTATGCATTGAGGACAGTGCACTCCTTCATAAATTACCGCCAGAATGAATACAACCAAACTGTACGCATTGAGGACAGAGCACTCCTTCATAAATTACTCGCCAGAATGAATACAACCAAACTGTATGCATTGAGGACAGAGCACTCCTTCATAAATTACTCGCCAGAATGAATACAACCAAACTGTATGCATTGAGGACAGAGCACTCCTTCATAAATTACTCGCCAGAATGAATACAACCAAACTGTATGCATTGAGGACAGAGCACTCCTTCATAAATTACTCTTCAGAATGAATACAACCAAACTGTATGCATTGAGGACAGAGCACTCCTTCATAAATTACTCGCCAGAATGAATACAACCAAACTGTATGCATTGAGGACAGAGCACTCCTTCATAAATTACTCTAATGAATACAACCAAACTGTATGCATTGAGGACAGAGCACTCCTTCATAAATTACTCACCAGAATGAATACAACCAAACTGTTTGCATTGAGGACAGAGCACTCCTTCATAAATTACTCATCAGAATGAATACAACCAAACTGTATGCATTGAGGACAGAGCACTCCTTCATAAATTACTCACCAGAATGAATACAACCAAACTGTTTGCATTGAGGACAGAGCACTCCTTCATAAATTACTCATCAGAATGAATACAACCAAACTGTATGCATTGAGGACAGAGCACTCCTTCATAAATTACTCATCAGAATGAATACAACCAAACTGTATGCATTGAGGACAGAGCACTCCTTCATAAATTACTCGCCAGAATGAATACAACCAAACTGTATGCATTGAGGACAGAGCACTCCTTCATAAATTACTCGCCAGAATGAATACAACCAAACTGTATGCATTGAGGACAGAGCACTCCTTCATAAATTACTCGCCAGAATGAATACAACCAAACTGTATGCATTGAGGACAGAGCACTCCTTCATAAATTACTCGCCAGAATGAATACAACCAAACTGTATGCATTGAGGACAGAGCACTCCTTCATAAATTACTCATCAGAATGAATACAACCAAACTATGCATTGAGGACAGAGCACTCCTTCATAAATTACTCACCAGAATGAATACAACCAAACTGTATGCATTGAGGACAGAGCACTCCTTCATAAATTACTCATCAGAATGAATACAACCAAACTGTATGCATTGAGGACAGAGCACTCCTTCATAAATTACTCATCAGAATGAATACAACCAAACTGTATGCATTGAGGACAGCACTCCTTCATAAATTACTCATCAGAATGAATACAACCAAACTGTATGCATTTCCACGATTTTCTAGTTGTACATGTAATACATGTACACTGAATGGTCAAGCGGTTTAGTGCATCAGATTTGTGTTCTGATGGCTGAGTCGTCAGAATGTGGGTTCGAAATCTCAACCGTGACCATGGTACTTGTGTCCTTGAGCAAGACACTTTACCATAATTGCTTCTCTCCACCCAGGGGTAAATGGGTACCTGTGAGGGCAGAGTTGGTTGTTGTATTTGATTAGCCCTATATATGCGCTGTAATGGCAGCAATTGAGCTGCATACTCCCCAGGGAGCTGAGATGGTTTCAGGAATGATTTATGAGCCTGATGAGCAGGGGTAATAATATAATGCGCCTTGAGCACCAGTTTGGTGGATACGTGCGCTATATAAGTCTACATTATTATTATTATTATTATTACACTGATGTACATTGGACTAAGGCTGTGCTGGGTATCCAGGTACCCGGATACCCGACCGAAACTGTCATTACCCGGTTCCATTTTTCGGTTCCAACTACCCGTAATTCCGACTGAGCATTTAACCCACACAAATGGATGTCTGATTTTTTTTTTTGTTAACAAAATGTGAGTGGGGAATGGGGATGCTAGAGGCAGGAAATTATTACAGTAAGTTCACTTTTATTATGACTGGAATAAAACAAGATAAGCTTGTGTTCATATTGGTTATTTTATACATTCTGGAATATTTGTGTTTTTACAAAATTGTTTACGGGTACATAGGTATCCGAAGATTTCCAATTTCGGGTATCCGGTTCCCGAAATAACCGAAAATACATGGCCTTACATTGGACAATCAACCTGTGAAAGTTTCAGCTTATTACATGTAGGTTGTGTTTTAAATGATGAAAATGCATTCAGATTTATTCATACACCTGTATATGACATAAAACACAATAAAGGGGGCCACTTTCCTACTGTCACGTTAGCAGTTTTTCTAATGGTTGTAATTTTTTTTTTAAATATCTGAAACCACCCAAAAAGAATTTCAACATTTGAATAGACATGCATGCTTATCCTAAAGATAATTTGAGTTGATTATTACTATTATTTTTGTAATTAGCCTAAAATTTCCATCAACAAATGGACGGAAAAGTGAGGTAACTTTTTCCGTCCAATTTTTATGGAAATTTGAGGGTAAAAAAATAAATAAAAAAATAAGATAAATCAACTCAAATTAGTTCTAGTATAAGCCTGCATGTCCATTCACATGTTGAAACACTTTTTGGTCGGTTTCAGGTACTTTCAAATAAATAACAACCCCTTTATTGTGTTTTATGTCATATGCATTCTGACTTTGAAATTCATTTTGGAAATTTGTTGACTAATTTTACTCAAATGAAAGCACCTCAGTCAGAAAAATTTCAAGGGATGCTTGATAACATCATCAATTTTGCCCCAAGTAAATAAAACTGATCATTTATGTTCAGCTTTAGCAATTAACAATTTCAATTCAATTTCACTCCCTGAAATTCTATATTACCATTTCTGTGAATTTGAAGCCCCAATCAGTTTTGATTTTATTATTTGCATGACGTCTAATTGCAATTTCATCAAAGACACTCAACATTCTTGGAGCCTACAATGTACATACGTATTTAGTTGAAACAAGTCTGTCTAATTTGCTATACACGTATACACTGTAAATGAGGTAACCATTTAATGTCTTCATCATAGCCATACTTTGCTTTCCGTTTGCTACATCTCGTTAACATTTTTGAATCTATAAATTGCTACATGTATCTAACATTGACCTTTTATTTTTTTTCCTCAAAGTCTCAGCCCACTTTTACTATACGAAGCTGGTTTAATAATGGTTGATTGTGTGGGCAAGGGTAGAACCAGGGTGACTGAAAAGGGAACAATAACAGGTCGGAGTAGGGGGAGACCATGCTGCCAAAAAGAATTGTAGATGTACATGATGGCTTTGATTTGCCATATGAGTGTGGGAACTTTCGTCTGTTGGTATAGTTACCAATAACTACATAAAATGTACAAATCAAACTTAGGGAGGAGAGCCAATGTTATAGTAGAGCCAAGCCTTTGAGAAGCCCAGCCAGGCCTAGGCTTTTCCCAGGCTTAGGGGCCTATATAATTCCCTAGCTGAGCACAAAAAATCCTTTGCTAATGAATAGATCTCAAATAGCTCCTATTGTTAACACAGACTTGATTGACACCTCAGCTGTCTTTTGTTCACAACTGCAGCCATTATAATGAGCTGTGCTTAGCTGCGCTAGGCCCTCCAGAAGCCTAGGTTATGTCAATGGCAGGTACTGTATTGTTATAGGATTAGGACTTACAAAAGACAGATTTAGGAGGCCAGCTATCCTGGGACCGGCCAGGCTTCTCAAAGGCTGTACCATGACTTTGGCCCTCCTTCCTTAATTCTTGGGCTAGCATTTTTGGCTTGATCCTTGCAAGTGGCATGATTGAAGTCTTCAATGAATTTTCCTTTGTGTATGTACATATTCTACAGGCACCAAGCACTCTCTTAGAAGCCCTGGAAGGACATTTGGCCTCGCTGGACAGCAAAAAGGCATGGACCAAGTGAGTAAATAGAAGTCACAGTGCAAACTGAAAGGTTGCCCTGGTAACCTAAAATTTACCGGGGCACCCCAGGGATGTGACGATGGTTACACGTTGGGCAAACTCGATCTCTTGTCAGATCAAATGCCAGTTTTATAGGGATTGTACAATTACAAAAAATGTGTGACAAATCCAACTTTATTGTTATTGCTAAGTACTTTTTCATGAGTACAAAACTTGTACAAGTACAGAGAAATTTACTTGAGTATGAGTACTCCAAAGTTGAATTCAAGTACTTTCTCATGAGTACGAGTATAGAAAAGTCCACAAGAACGATCATGAGTATGAGTACTCCAACTCTAGTTGAAGTCGAGTGCTTTTTCTTGAGTACAAGTACAGACAAATTTAATTGAGTACGAGTACTCTAACTATATAGAGTTCAATTTGAGTACTTTTTCATGAGAACAGTTACGAGTACAAACAAATTTACTTGCTCCTACTCTCGAGTTGAAGTTGGGTACTTTTTCACAAGTACCAGTACACGCGTACTACAAAAAATCTGCTATACATATATGTATGTTACCTTTTACATGTATGTTGTTTGCTTGTGTTAATCAGACCAGCCAGCGTGGCAACAGCAGTGATTGCATTCGCAAACTCGGTCTCCCACATCGACTCGCATGAGAAGCGGCAAGCCATAGAGGAAGAGAAGCAACGAATGGCCGCACTGAAGGTAGCCTCAGCCGAACAAACCACAGATCCGTTCGCTGCACAGCCACTTACCGTTACACTGAAGAACTCCAACGCAAGTCTAAAAAAACATTTTATGGTCGCATTCGTTTGACCTTTGTCATCCCTATCCTCCAACTCCCTGCTTTCTGTTTGAAAAGAGTGTGTAACCATTTAATCAGGGGCGGATCCAGGGTCTCAAAAAAAGGACACACTTCCACAAAAGGGGTGAACTCAAAAATGTATGGTAAATTTACATGCACTGCGATAAAAAATGGGTCATGGCCCCAATTGTCCCCCTGGATCCGCCAATGCATTGACTTAACAAATTGCCCATCATGGCTCAACTTCAAAACACATGCTCAAATGCAGTTTCTGCTAGGAAACACGGTTCATTTAGGTCTTAACCCTAACTCCCTAGGCCCATTTGCTTTAATACACATAACCTGAATCCTCCAAAAATCCTTCAGTAGTAAAGCAAGCACATGACATGTATACACACATGTTTCTAATCTGTGATACATGTACATGGCCAGGAAGCCTCCCTACATGCATGGAGCAATAAACAGTGTCCACTGACCCAAGCACTGACCTTGTAATCACTACAACAAACATGGATGTACATGTACCATGGAAAGGCAAGTATGCCTAATAACCTCAATCCTCCAAAATCCTTCACTTTAGCAAAGAGCATGTAGCATGTAACCTCAATCCTTCAAAATCCTTCACTTTGGCAAAGAGTATTTTGGAGGATTTGGGAAGGTTAGGGTTAATTGCTGGCTCAGTTCAGAAAGAGATTTACAAATTGATTGTCCATGTCTTTTTTGCTATTTTACCAACCATTTCTGATTTATTTTGCTTGACTAGGCCTGTGAGTTCTCAGGATTTTTCCTAATTTCGGGATTTTTTACAAATCTCCCTTTGTTGTCTTGAAAGAATAGAAGTAGCCACCAAGGAAATAAAGAAGTAGCATCATGCCCAAACCTCTGGTTTCTTGTTTGTAGGGATGTGGAGAATACTTAGAAATTAAACATCCAGGAGGTTCAGGGGGGCTTTGTCCTCCAGACCAAAGGAAAACCCAAGCCCTTGTGTCAGATCACACCCCTGAATGACACATTTTAGGATTACGCCTGTATGTAAGCTTGGGCGGTATCGATTTTTTTTTCATCCACGATATATCGGCAAACATGTATCGCAATTTTCGATAATATCGCGATTAGGGCTGTGCCGGGTATCCGGATACCCGACCGAAATGGTCATTACCTGGTTCCATTTTTCGTTCCAATTACCCGTAAACGACTTTTTAAAATTCGGACTTAACATTTGAGCGGTGCGAACAGAAATCTGTGACTCTTGAACAATGTAATGTTTACACTTTTACAGACAATTGTCTTTAAATTCAAGAGATTGCACTCCAATAAAGAAAAGATCGATTTAAGTATGGTATCCTCTGTGTTATAAAAGTCAGTTTGTTACCATTTACAGTACATATATTTGTACACCACCGGAGGCATGTTTTCAATAAAAATGAAAACGGGTATCCGAAGTTTCCTGATTTCGGCTATCCGGTTCCAAAAATATCCGAAAACGCACAGCCCTAATTGCGATTATTTTTTCATTCATGCATAATTGCTTTAGAGCCGATAACCACAGGTATGTACCCCTCTACAAGCGTCACAATAAATCACAAATTCGTTTGCAGAGCGTGTATGTACTTCTGAAGTAGTTCGCTTTTGTTTCTCACTTCCAAAAGACAGTTCTAATTTTGTGTCCATGGAATTTCTGACTTGACTCACAATGATGGTTTTTTTATCGCGATTTGCCGATATCTCGATAACTTAAATAGCTTCTCGATGTCGTAATCGAATAAAAAAAAAGGTAATGATAATAATAATAATAATAATGTGTGGACTTATATAGCGCACGTATCCACCAACTAAGTGGTGCTCAAGGCGCATTCTTTTACGTGCATTACACAACACACGGGACCTACGGCTTTACGTCCCATCCGAAGGACGAAGCAATTATGGTTAAGTACCTTGCTCAAGGACACAAGTGTCATGACCGGGGCTCGAACTCACACCCTGCTGCTGGCAACACCAGAACTTGAGTTCGGTGCGCTAGACCGCTCGGCCATGACACTCCATATTCAAAATTATTCAAAATTATTGTGTTATCACCCAAGCTTACCTGTATGAACCTGAGCATTTGTTTTAAGTTGAAATAAATTCTAATCCTCCATCCGAATTTCCAAATTCTATCCCATTGGCTGTATAATATAACTTCCTTCATTGTACAGAATCATTGACTGTATCCTTGTCATATACATGTATGGTAATGCATCAGATCAGAAGTCTATTACCGACACAAAGCATGCCAGCCTGCTACAACCCATGCCAGCCTGCTGCAACCCATGCCAGCCTGCTGCAACCCATGCCAGCCTGCTGCAACCCATGCCAGCCTGCTGCAACCCATGCCAGCCTGCTGCAACCCATGCCAGCCTGCTGCAACCCATGCCAGCCTGTTGCAACCCATGCCAGCCTGCTGCAACCCATGCCAGCCTGCTGCAACCCATGCCAGCCTGCTGCAACCCATGCCAGCCTGCTGCAACCCATGCCAGCCTGCTGCAACCCATGCCAGCCTGCTGCAACCCATGCCAGCCTGCTACAACCCATGCCAGCCTGCTGCAACCCATGGCAGCCTGCTGCAACCCATGCCAGCCTGCTGCAACCCATGCCAGCCTGCTACAACCCATGGGCCAATTTCATAGAGCTGCTAAGCCGAGAATTTGCAAATATTTTTGCTAAGCAATATACAACAAACTACCAGCCAAAATGCATACATTTTGTTAAAAGGTTTAATAATAATAATAATAATAATGTGTGGACTTATACAGTATGTCCCAAAAAAGTGTCACTCTAACTATTTCTGAACATATACCAAAACCATGAAATACATTTTGGAACTTTTTCAATTGCACAGATACTCCTAATCCTTTATGTGAGAAATTACATAAAACTCACAGGTGTTTAGGCCAAGGATTAGGAGTATCTGTGGAATTGAAAAAGTTCCAAAATGTATTTCAGGGTTTTGGTATATTTTCAGAAATAGTTAGAGTGACACTTTTTTTGGGACATACTGTATAGCGCACGTTTCCACCAACTAAGTGGTGCTCAAGGCGCATTATATCATTACCCCGGCTCATAAGGCTCATAAAGCTCATAAATCATTCCTGAAACCATCTCAGCTCCCTGGGGAGTGTATAGCTCAAGTGCTGCCATTACAGCGCATATAGGGCTAATCAACCAACTCTGCCCTCACAGGTACCCATTTAACCCCTGGGTGGAGAGAAGCAATTATGGTTAAGTGTCTTGCTCAAGTGTCACGGCCGGGATTCAAACCCACATTCTGCTGCTAACACCAAAACTTGAGTCCGGTAAGCTAGACCGCTCGGCCACGACACTCCACTGGCTGGTAACCACAGAAATTTGCTAAGCAATTTTTTTGTCTGCTTAGCAAGTCTATGAAATTTAACCCAGTCCACGGCATTGTACAGATGTGGGCGTGCTCAACAAGCATGGCTACCTTGCCAACCGACGCTGCTTACCAGTTCCAGAACTAAAAAGGACACGAACTACATGTAGATTGGACTGGGCCACAGTACAGAGTCGCACAACAAACACTTTATTGGCATATGTACAGCGCAGTATGCATGAAACATGCGTGTATACAGTACTTTACAGTTCTGCCACGTCACCCAGAATGCTTCTTTTGAAAACTTGCGCATCAGTCTGTGGAATACAACATCACAAGTGGCTCAATTCTTTTGCTCTTGCAGTACAGTACAATACTGGAACCTAGGTTATTACATGACTGGCACACTTTGTACATGTACATGTACAGTATACATGTACATGTAATAGACTTTTGATAGTATTTTTTCTTTTTCTTTTTTTTAAATTGGTAACAGGGCATTTGGAAATTAAAATTGAAAATTATTAATGAATGTAGTTATTTAATAGGTAACTCATTCACACTTGTGTGGCTCATAAACAAAATGTTGTTATTTTATTGTTGCTTTCCATGTAATGTTTTATGTGTGTACATTTGTGTAGTTCCGTATTTGTATGTACATCCATTGCATGAATACCATTCAAAAGCCATTCAGACTTGACTCTCATTGTGAGGTAGCAGGGGCCATTTTCATCATGCTACTTACCTTTATGCCTATGATGTCACAAACTAAAGGACGCCCTCATTCAGAGGCAAAAGTAAGGTCCCTCATTGTCTCGTGTGCCTCGTGTACCTCGTGTCCTTCACTGCGCGTATGAGTGCCGCACCTTTTGAGTGCGTGGATGCACAGTGCACATACATGTACATGAACCAATGAGTGACCATATTCCTGTGAATGAGGGTGCTTTTACTTGCCGTGCTTTGAAATGGAAAATGTAAAGTATGGAGATAATTGGCTGTCTGGCAGCTCTATGAAATTATGCCCAGATCATATATTTTCCAAAATGATATTCATCCCTGGCAGGCTAAACAGCTTCAAGAACAGAGCGAAGTGCAGAAGGCATCTCAACAAGCCACACCCACACAGAATAATCCCTTTCTCTCGTCACCAACCACCTCACCGGTTCACCAGCCAGCCACGACGGCCGTGTCTAGGGATATCTTTGGGGCACCACCACAAGGTACACATAATGAGTTTCCTCATCATTCTTGTGGTGGTTGGTACACTCCCTGCATCCTATTTCAGTTTATTGGAAACATTTGTAAATCATAGAAAAATGTAAAACGCTTAGAATTAGTTTCTCAGTGGTTTCTCAGTGAGATTTCACAGTGAGATTTCTCAGTGAGATTTCTAAATGAGATTTCTCAGTAGGTTTTCTCAATGGTTTTCACAGTGAGTTTTCTCTGAGTTTTGTCTCATTGAGTTTTTTCAGTGAGTTATGTCAGTGAGATTTCTCATTGACATTTCATTGAGAAACGTCTTGTCATTGCATCCACACTTTATGAGAATCAAGATTTGTATGAAATACCAACTTGTATTGTGAAAGTTTCATCTCATTTCAGTGCATTTACAAAAAACATTGTGAAAATGAATTCCGTTTTTTTTAAATATTACATTCCAATGTAGAAATTATATCTCCAGGAGACAAAAATTGATTTGTGAAATAATTTGATTAACCAGTTCGCATCGGAGGCCATGTATACACGCATTTTTTTTTTGAACCGGGGATCGGAGAGCCTTTAAACACGCATTCCGATTTTTGTGTGTGTTACCGGGAGACTTGTCAACATGCTACACGTGGCGTGCCGTCGTGGCGGCTGACTTGTATACACGCAATCGTTTCTCGGAGTCCATGGGGTCACGGTTCGGTGGCCCTGGACAAAAGGCACAATGCAAACACTGAACGAGTTCACTCTTTTTGTTGATTTTTGCGTAATCCCTTTATCCAAGACCTGTTCCTTTGACGTACCAGCCAAGAATTTGTAAAGACGGATTTATATCCATTGTTTACGAGGCCTTTCCTCTCTCTCCGGGTATGCCGTCTGTTCGACCGGGCGCTGGTCGCTAATGGGCCGTTGCATCGGAGCTTGCCAACGGTCTAATTGTGCTGAACAAACACAACCGTAATTAAAAAACTAGCCATTTAATTCTCGAAATGCCAATGAGTAAAGGTGTTTATTTTGGTGTCCGGACTTAGTTTCATTGACAAAAAAAATTATTAATGGCTAGAAATTTTTTCTGATTTTTCACTGAAAATAAACCCTTACGGGGGACCGGAAAAAAAAATATATTCCCGACGTGAACTGGTTAATTGTACTATGAAAGCACCTCAGACGAATATATAAGTATGATTAATACCATGTACCATCAACTTCATGTTAATCTGTGATCATTGTTAAAATGTTCTGTTTTGTTAACTTGTGTGTTGTCTGTTTTTCTTTCTTGTCGATCACAGGAAGCATGTCGCAACCAATGAATTCCAAGGCTGCAAATGATTTGATCGGTCTGACCCCTTCAGCCATGACTCCGTCCCTTCATGCCCAGCTAACACAGCCTCATATGGTCAACCAAGCCCAGTGGGGTGCATCAAATGGTGAGAGATTTAACTCGTCTGGGATGACAAATCCCTCCTCTCCCCCGATTAATGAAAGTAATAATTGAAGTGAACAAAGAAAAATTCACTGAGGCGGGACTTGGACCTTTAACCTCGAGATTACTGTACCAGTGCTCTACAAATTCAAAAGTAATTGGAGGTAGCAAGTTTGAGCCCGTCTTCAGTCATTTCTTAGTTCAATCTTTGATTTGTAACATATATTGTGTGTTTCCTTTTGGTCCACCTGATGATTTCAGATAATAAACTGGTAAATGTTTATTTAAAAAAAATTTTTTTTTTGTTAAATGTTTGTTTTGGAAATTGAATGATTCTGATTGTTCTGATCATTTTGATCATTTTGATCATTCATATCATTTTGATCATTTTGATCAATTGGATCTTTCAGATCTTTCAGATCATTTTGATTATTCGACTCATTCAGATCATTTTGATTATTCGACTCATTCAGATCATTTTGATCATTCGACTCCTTCAGATAATTTAGAATGATTGGATCATTCTGATCAATCTGAACGTTCAGAATGTACTGATAATTCAGATCATTGGGATTGTTCTAATCATTCAAATCAATCAAATTATTCGGATCAATCCTATTGTATAACATTTACAAACCTTTTTCATCTTCCATGTACTGCAAACTAACAAATTACCTAACCACGTTCAAACCTGTCATTCCACCACATTCAAAACCAACCCTAAGACTCATCTCATGAAACCTTATCTTTGATTTCCTCATTTTTAGTTGATTTTTAGTATTATGCAATGGATGTGCGATGGACTTTGGTGCATTATTAGTCGGTTATTGTTAAAAAAAATTTGGAATGATCAGAGAAAATTTAACTAAGTGTTATCCCTGGCTACGTGGCTCAGATGGGTTTTATAGCTTCTGACTATCACCTCTAAAACAAATATATTTAGAAATGGAAGACCTCCAACGATAGGGTTGGATAGCTCAGTTGGTAGAACGCCAGTAATTCACCTGGTAATTCGGGGGTCGCAGGTTTTAGTCCCATTTCAGTTAATATTTGGTCGCTCTAATTTTTATGTTATTTTTTATTGATGCAGTTTCCGTTTTGGTGTTTTTCTGATGATAATTATTTTGGTTATTATTATTACTAACTTCTGCACCTGTTTTGTCGCTATTCATTTCTTTTGGCTTCACCCTGTTGGATTTCTTAGTTCTGACGGCCACATCAAGTTCACCTCTCCACATTCCGCGCGCTGTGTCCCCAATCAGGGCGTGTGCCTCGGCACCGTGTAGTTACAAGGAGTCATTTGAGCCCTTTGGAAATGCACAAACGAGTAATAATCAAGGGGGCACTTTCATAAGAGTTTCTAAGCAGGAAAATTTGCTTTTTGGTTAATCAGTTACCAGCCAAAGCATTGATACAAGACGTACAGAGTTTGACATCACTCAAGCAAGTACATCATTGTGTGCTTGGAAGGTCATAAGAGGGAATAGCCTATGCGCACGCTTATGTCCTTTTACCAGCCACACAATGATATTTACTTAGCAATACTCTCTGCTTAGTAGTTCTTTGTTATTCCCCAGTTGTCATGTGGTTGTACTTTGTAGTTTTGTGTTGAGGGGTTTTGTTTAGTTTGTTTTGGTTGATAATTCCGTGATTATGCTGTTGTATGATTTTTTTTTTAATTCTGTTTTATTTATTTATTTATTTATTTTTTGGGGAGGGGTAGGAGTTGTTGAATGAGAAGCTACATGTATTGTCTTGATCCCTGGCTTTGCAATTTTTATTATTTGTTTAAGGGAAAAAAACATGAAAAAAAAAATTGGCCTTAATCAATTTCAAAATAGGTACATGTATATATACTACTCAAAACAATTTAGGGAACACCAGATTTTTAACATCAAATAGGTTTGAAATGTTCCATGAACCGGGATTTTCATTTGCAACCCCCTCTCTCTTTCAGTAGTCATGTCATGAAATGTGTAATCACAACATGCATCCTTTATCATCTGTTTCATTGTGCAGTTGTTTCTCATCAATTCTGTGAAACATTGTGTTTATCTGAAATAAATTATCTTGCTTTAACTGAGATTATTACGGTGTTCCCTAAATTGTTTTGAGTAGTATATATACATGTACCTATTTTGAAATTGATTAAGGCCAATTGTTTTTTGTTTAAATTTGGTTAAGAGTCAAATATACATGTACCCTTGTCAACACAAATAGGAAAGTTTACATAAAAGTAAAATTTTACGTCAACACATTATTTAACCTGTTAACACTCATTTAAAAATAAAGCTAAGAGAAAAACAGCTTGATTCTGAACTGAATAACGCCCCCCCCCCCAAAAAAAAAAAATAAATAAAAAAAAATAAAAAAATACTGACGTGGAGGTCTCTGGAGGTGACGTGCTTGGAGACCAGAAACTGAACACATTTTATTTTGGCCTAAACAAAACCTATATAAAAGTGAAAGCTAAACATTGTTGTTGTCGATTGGTCATTGGTCAAGGTTCTTGTCAGTGATTGGCTTAGTGAATTGCATGCTGTATGTACATGTACAGTATATGTAAAAGTCTCACTTTTTTACATACGCAAATAATATGCAAACAAATCTTATTTGACTTTATTCTTTAAGGGAAGTTACAACATTGGTAATGTTGACAAAACTGCTTCTATGAGTATGCTTACTCTCTTTGAATCAAGATATACATTGAAGGGAAGGTACAACATTAGTAATGTTGACAAAACTGCTTCTATGAGTATGCCTACTCTCTTTGAATCAAGATATACATTGAAGGGAAGGTACAGCATTGGTCATGTTGGCAAAACTGCTTCTATGAGTATGCCTACTCTCTTTGAATCAAGATATACATTGAAGGGAAGGTACAACATTGGTAATGTTGGCCAAACTGCTTCTATGAGTATGCCTACTCTCTTTGAATCAAGATATACATTGAAGGGAAGGTACAGCATTGGTAATGTTGGCAAAACTGCTTCTATGAGTATGCCTACTCTCTTTGAATCAAGATATACATTGAAGGGAAGGTACAGCATTGGTAATGTTGGCAAAACTGCTTCTATTAGTATGCCTACTCTCTTTGAATCAAGATATACATTGAAGGGAAGGTACAGCATTGGTGATGTTGGCAAAACTGCTTCTATGAGTATGCTTACTCTCTTTGAATCAAGATATACATTGAAGGGAAGGTACAGCATTGGTGATGTTGGCAAAACTGCTTCTATGAGTATGCCTACTCTCTTTGAATCAAGATATACATTGAAGGGAAGGTACAGCATTGGTGATGTTGGCAAAACTGCTTCTATGAGTATGCCTACTCTCTTTGAATCAAGATATACATTGAAGGGAAGGTACAGCATTGGTGATGTTGGCAAAACTGCTTCTATGAGTATGCTTACTCTCTTTGAATCAAGATATACATTGAAGGGAAGGTACAACATTGGTCATGTTGGCAAAACTGCTTCTCAGTATGCTTTAGCTTTCTTTGAATCAAGAAATAAACGAAAAACAACTAACCTGTGAAAAGTTCAGCTTATTACGTTGCATGCGGTTCATTAACCCTCCTACTGTTTGACCATTTGAAACCATTCAAAATTTCCACTTTTAGATAAGTAGTTTTCACAGGATGATTGATACTTGAACCATCATAACACTGAATAAGTTTGATGTCAAACTGAAAATACAGGTATCAGACAACGTTTTGTAAAATTTAAAAAACAATTCCACTTTTCATTAATATGAAAATGCCAAAATAATTTTTTCAGGATATCCAAATGCCAAATAAGTTTTTAATTTGATATAGTTTTACTTTCCCTATAAATTATTTTTTGGCAGTTTCAGTATTTCCATTGTTTCTGTGCCAGCGTATGAAACATGTTGTGAATTGCTGCAAGAATCACAAAGACAATGCTTAAATTAGTGGCATTTGTCATGCAATGACTAAAATGTTTCAAAAGTTAAACTCAAAAATGCCTTCTTCCTGTAACACCAGGGACTGTTTTTGTTTTACGGCATCACAGATTTTATTTATTTTTATTGTTATTTTAAATAATTAATATGGACTATACACATCTGTTGGCACTGTGGACTACATGTATGTTCTCACCGGCTACAATTTCTTTTGACCAATTCAAATCAATTCATAAATTTATATATCCTGTGGCCCTCCAGACCAATCTTCATTGAATCAGTAATACGGGAAGTTAATTGTTTTCTTTTCCCAACCTCACCATTTTGCCATCCTGGAACTACCCCACCTTAGAGGACAACAATCCATTCAATGACCCTGAACCCTTCGATACCCAATTCCCAGACCCCCCTCTGGAGCCCGTGCACGGCCCATCCAACGCCTTCCTAGGCATACCCAATAGCCCATTCCCTAACTTTCTCGATGAAAGCATACTGGACAAGGAGGACAAAACATCTCAGCTTGAGTCAGTGTTTGGAGCGCCCCCTATCTCCCCGTCGACCACTCCGAAATTCCAAAAGCAACCAGAGAACAAAAGTATAACCATCTCTTTCAGGATGCCCTGATATTATTTCCGTTTGTAATGTAATGATCCCAGCATGTTTTGTAAACCCACCCCTTGTTGGTGGTACATGTATCCGTGACACTTGTATAGGCTTCAAGCAAAAGCAACAGTGAAAACTTCCATGTTATTGGATTCTAGTAAACCATACATGAAAATAGAAAACAAACTAGACCATAATTACAGATAAATAGAAAATTAGCTGTTGCAAACTGGACCTGTAGTAATGCATGATACATGTAGTAGTTACTGGCCTTACATTTCGAACCTAGCAGGTTCGTTCTCAAAGGCAATAATTACATAAGAATCAATTGGTTGTTAATAGTAAGAGTGAAAACATCCATTTTTAGCTGCCTGTAAATCAATCATGAAATAGAAAACAAACAAGGTTTTAATAACATTGGAATCAGTTAGTTTTTAAAAGATTTTCATTTTTATTTTTTGTTAAATACATATCCCCTTCAGTATAATTGTTTATTTTACTTATTTTTGTTGTTGTATATTCTTGGATAATAATTTTACCCTTTTCTGTTTCCTAACCATACATGTATATTATTTTTTGACATTAAATTTGGGTGTAAAATTTTGTTTAAAAATTTCCCCATTTTTGGTTGTAACATAATTTAAAAACTGCCAAAAATATCCAAAATTATTTTTCAAGAAATGTGATGCCCAAATCATATTTTGCTATGAAACTTTAACGTGATTTGGTTCTGTTGTTTTAAACACAAAGGTAATTGTGAGACAGTCGGCACTGTTTTCGGTTTGACAGTAAAATGGACACTTGAGGCACACATTGTGATTAAATTTACACAGTGTGAATGGGAGATGCAGCATGCAATAAGTGTTCTTTTTCTCAAACATGGAACTGTGCAAATAGCATTACAAAATAACCTTTGTTTTCACAGAGATGTAAGTTTTCCTGATTAAAATGTTCTTTCTTTCTTTTAAATTGTTTTGTTTTGTTTATGTTACATTTAATTGTCTATAAAACATAACCTCATGGTCTCAAAGTCGAGAAAATTAGGGTTATCCATGCATTGGCATTAAACTGTGGGATTGAGGTTATATTACATGTCCATGTACAACTGACATGCACAGACCTTTTTAGCGCACTAAACAGCATCTAGTATTTAGTTTTCAATGCCACTTACATCACTGTTCTCAAAACCAGGTAACTGACTCTAACAAAATTTCACAGAATGTATGAAAATAATTTGACATGATACATACATGTACTGTATGCAATTTTTTTTGGGAAAATGAGGTATTTTTTAAATGTTGTCACAGCAAAATATTGAGCAATTTATTTTTAATGGCACCCTGTATTAACCATACTTTATGTATATACCTCGAACTAACCTTCATGTAACAACCCCATTCTAACCCATTGATTCATTTACACACAGACAGCATGGCCACGACTAATCCATCCAGCCTGGCTCACCCAGTTGAGCCAGGGTTTGATGCAGGATTCCCCCCGTATGAGGGAGCCCAGGCAAACTCCCCAGGTGTGTTGAATATGACTGCATTCAAAGTGGGTTAGCAGCTTTTACCAAAGACACAATCCACTGAAATCCACCTAGGTGGAAAATCAACTTAATCATTTCAGGACTGGAATTTCATTCTTGTAGGGGCAAGGGCACTTCCATTAGAATATCAGAATGTCTATGGGAACATTTTTAAGGGGCACCAAGGCCAAGATCAGAGCAATGGAGGCCATGGTCGTCTTGGCCTTGGTAAAATTCCAGGCCCGACATTGTCAACATGAACCTATATGGATAGATTACAGTGTTGCAATTTCCACAAATCACTGATCCGTATATAAAAACCTGTTTTGAGTTGAAAATGGAATGCAATTTCATGTATTTGTGGCACACCCATACATGTGTTTCATGAATAAAATAAATATATTTGTATCTGCAGGAACCAATTTGGCTAAAAAACTTTTAGCCTGAAATATTGTGTGTGCATAGTGAATAATATTCTTATTGCAGAATGTACAAAAATTTCAATTTGCTAATGAAAATTCCAGATCACTACATTTATGCAAAAATTTTGACCAAAATAATTCCCTGTAAACATGTTTGTGCAAAATAATTCCCTGTAAACATGTTTGTACAAAAAAATTCCCTGAATTTTATTTTTATAATTTTGATTGTGTCTTTGGTGATTGTAGCTATAATACTGCAGAAGCAGGCATTGTTGTTTCCGGTGCTGGGTTGATTAAATAGATTCATTTCCTTCCTCTCTTGCCTCTCCTAGTAGTTAGATCTGTGCTGGGCTTGACATCTACTCAATGAATTTCAATGATTTGCTCATAAGACTAATAAACGATTAGTTGAAGGGATGTTACATGTAAATCATTTGGTTATGTTGGCAAAGCTGCTTCTGTGCATATGCTTACTCTATTCAAAACAATGCATTGAACATCCAACCTGTTTCAATTTATTTCATTTTGTTTACAAGAAAAAAGAAAAGAAAATCAACTGAGGTTTTCCGTATTCAATCTAACGTAAATTTAGGACAGAGTAGTCCTTCCCAAATTCAAACTAGAAATTATCTCACTTCTCTAAGCAGTGATAGAAAGCTCACACAATTATTTCTAGGGAAGATTGATACCATCATCGGTTTCATATCAAGTTTACATTACAATTCCGCCATTAGGCCATTTGAATTACCATCTTTGTACCTATTGCCTATAACCGATCAAAGCAAATTTGTCCAATATGGGGATCAATCCTTTCGCCACAGTTGTTCTAGTGCTCTGTCAACTCTGCTTAAAAGTCCTCAAGTGCAGTTTGATGATACTTGCCATTTTCTTCTGCTGCTTAAGGCATAACTGAGGGGTACACTGTAGGAAAAAATGGTCAACCTTTTATCAGACTGATAGGTGGACCAGAAACACCGGGGTAAACCTCTACTCTTTCATGATAAGCGTTCTGCGTTCTTTTCCATACATGTACACTGATTGTAGTACATGAGATCTTAATAGTACAAAATATCCCATATCCGAAGGATGTGACACTAGAACATCCAATTTATTTTTAAAAAATTTAAAATTACTCCTGTAGGATTTGAGGCTTTGCATGGTGGAGATAGATGTTATTGAGTTCTTTTGGGTACACCATTTAATAATCTTTTTGGAAAAAGTGATGGCTCTGAGAAGAGCCGGTTTGTTCTCAACGTTTCGACTTGTCTGCTCTAGTTAATCGTAAGGAGACTGTTTTTCAAAAAGAGATCATTACATTCCAAACAGATCATTACACGGTGTACCCGAAAGAACTCGATAACAAAATTATTTCTTCAAAAATTTGATGTGCTAAACAAACTCATAAGGGCATAAAAATATAAAGAAGAAAAAAAAAATTATATTTTGATTCCTCAAAATTATATTCAAACATTTTTGCGCATTTTTTGAAGTAATCATTCAGCGTTGTTGAAAGAAATTTTGCCAGGTTTCAGGATTTTTCTTTTTCCATCAAAATCTAGAGAAAATGCTCTACATGGTGACATGAAAACTGGTCCCTCAAACTGGTCCCTCAAACTGGTCCCTGGGGCCAGTTTTTGACCTTTTCATGGCTGTTACGCATTATGGTAAATGCCGAGAAGTTTCAGGTTTTGCCAGAGCGGGTCACATATTGTACATTGACCAATTAAGTGAATCTATTATGTACCTCTTTTCATGGGACAGTCTCTTGCCAAGATGTTTGCAGAAATATAATTGTGTCCGGCTGTACCTCCACACTACAAAGTAATAACAAATAATCATAGACATGCTGATACCGAAGACTAACCAGTTTTTCAGGGCGGGCGAGATTTAGGCTAAATCCAAAACTGAACATTACATGTACATGCAGGCATTTTCCAAGCAAATTGCAAGCATTCTGTTTTATTAGTTGCAATTATCAGTTAGCGTCACTGAATGGCATGCTGTGTAGAACTGCAGTTATCATTGCCACATATTTCTTTTTCCTGTATACATAGTTTATAGTGTATAGTATTTGATGATAGCATGTTGTAGTACATGTATATTATTTGGTTTCTTTATCATACATGTATTTAAAATCTGAATGCTGGAGAAAATCTACATGCAAAGTTCTTGAATGGATCTTCTCGCATCAGAATAATATTCAGGCCTGTGATTTTGTGAGGAATTTTCCTGATTTCAGGATTTTTTACAAATCACTCGTTGCCTCAAAATTAGCCACCAAGGAAAGAAAGAAGTAACCTACATTGTATATTGTGTCCAAACCTCTAGTTTCTTGTTTGTGGGGATGTGGAGAATCTGTAAATCCTCCAGAATTATACATCCAGGAGGTTCAGGGGGCTTTGTCCTCTAGACCAAAGGGAGACCCAGGCCTGCTACCATTTTAAGGATTTTTTACTTTCATCAAATCACACTACTGAATATTTCTGAATGATGGAACAGACAGGTGTTTGTTAAACCCTAAAAGATATGTAGTGTTACTGATAGAATAGAATGTGCTTAGTAACAGTGTGAATGGTATTGTAGATACCATACAGTGTATCCTGTACCACATACTTTGTTTACCACACATAGTATTAGCCTTTTAGACGTATTAGTCTTTTAGACGCCCAGTTTGCTAAATGGACACCCTGTTTTTCAAAGAACAACAAATTTGGACGCCCTATATCCAAATACTGGATAACACTGTGTTAGGGAGGAGGGCCAAAGTCGTGGTGCAGCCAAGCCTTTGAGAAGCCTGGCTAGGCCCAGGCTACTTGGCCACTTAATCTGTCTTTTGTGAGTCCTCGTCCTGTAACAATACAGTACCTGAGCTATTTGAGATCTATTCATTAGTAAAGTGTCTTTTGTGCTCAGATAGGGGATTATATAAGCCCCTAGGCCTGGGCAAAGCCTGGGCCTGGCCGGGCTTCTCAAAGGCTTTGCTGGGCTTCTCAAAGGCTTGACTGTACCATGACTTTGGCCCTCCTCCCTAACCACATACCTTTGTATACAGCGTTGTAGTTAACATGAAGAGGGCAGATCCTCCCATTGTTATTCTAGCATTTTGGGATACGATCCTGTTATACTTTGGCAATGAAATGACAAATAAATGGAAGGTTTGTAATAACCCCCTTACATTTAGTTTCATAGAACTGTTACCGTGTTAGATTTATAGTATAGAGGAAGATTCGACAAAAGGCCAGCACATCCTTCCTAAGTATCCTTTATTTTTCCTTTTGACTAGACAAGATTCTGAAAAAAGGCTTGAAGAGAAAATATTGGCTAGAAATTTGTTTTAATATTTTCATCTGAGCTGATTTTGGGTTGCTGAATCTGAATATTGAGGTTACCCAAATTTTACCTTAAAATGAGTACAAATCTGACTTTTTTGTTTCAGAGCCACTAACTGAAAAGCAATTTGAAATAAATAATATATACATCAGTGGTGATGATTGATAAAAAAATTTAACCAAAAAACCAGAATTTTTCAAAATCTTGCATTTTTTTTAATTTCTTGATTTTATTTGTTTGTATTATTTTGTGTTTGTTGCCAACCCCCACCTTTCATTTCCTCTCACTCCATCACACACTCTCATGCAGGGATCACCAACAACAATGACATCGGGGCAAACTTTGACAAAGTCTTTACGGATAATTCCAAACAAAATGGTAAGTCCTCCTGCGCCAACGCAGTCCAGCAATAACCAGCATTTGGATGGCCAGGATCCAGAAATACATAGAAACCACCATCAATTGTTTCAGGCCAATTTTCGTGGAACGTCTTGAGAAATAACTACACTGCCATGATACTGAGTTTTGTTCAGTGTCTTATTTGAAAGACATGCGTATTTAATGTGTACTGCGCGTAAAGACATGCGCGTTTAATGAGTACTGTGTGTAAAGACATGCACGTTTAATGATTACTGTGCGTAAAGACATGCACGTTTAATGAGTATGTGTAAAGACATGCGCATTTAATGAGAACTGCATAAAGACATGCGCGTTTAATAAGTCTGCGTAAAGTCATGCGCGTTTAATGTGTACTGCGCGTAAAGTCATGCGAGTTTAATGTGTACTGCGCGTAAAGTCATGCGCGTTTAATGTGTACTGCGCGTAAAGACTTGCCTGTTTAATGTGTACTGTGTGTACAGACATGCGCATTTAATGAGAACTGTACATAAAGACACGTACATGTATGTAAATTTAATGTGTACTGTGCGTAAAGACATGCGTGCCTAATATGTACTGCACCCTAAACATGTCAATAAAGTGCATGCTTGATAAATCTCTGCTAGACAGACCACATCTAGTCGGTGTCCCATTTAGTTCTGGTACTAGAATGCGGCCTCAAGCGCCTCTCCCAGGGTAGCCAAACTCGTTACCATGCTCGTTGTGCAATGCGCGCATTTAGGACACAGTGAGGTGAAATAAGTTATAGCAGGTTGGCACACTGTGTTGGTAATAGACTTTTGATATTTCTCATACATAACATGGAATTCTTCACATGGATTTTTTTGATGCCAGGCAAAACGTTTGTTTCAGATATGGTTTACAGATTTTGTTGTTGTTTGTTTTATGTTTTATATCCAGAATATGTTGAGCATCTGCATGGTGATATATGTACAGTGTAGTGGTGTATAATATGTATTACTTTTTATTTAGTGTATTACTGTGTATCAACAGACAGTTTTGCAAATATGTGTTGCATCTCAGTCTAGTTAGCTGTGCACTGTATACATATTCCTGTATGTTACTAGGTAGTCTGTAATTAATCGATCAACATATAGTTGTGTTATTGAAACCAACAAAAATTTAATTACATCGTGTCAATGTGATTGTTACAGACAATGTTCGGGGAGTTTAGGGGTCAGTTTGGGAAGTATTTTGATCGTTAGCTAGACCAGCATGCATCACGCAAAATGATATTTGCGAAGAAGTCGATGCTTGTACAATATTTGGGTTTACAGTGATACCTTTACAGATGACATTGTTAAAATATCTGATTTAGCCTAATGACCAATGAAATGTATCTGTTAACCAAAATGGCCATTTATTCTTTATAAAGGTCTAAAGATTTAGCAATATGTCTTTATTTTCTTCTTGTAGCAAACACAACTGAGTTATTTGGGGACATTCTAATGCCAATGAACTCAGCAGGTCAGCCACAGAAGGTCAAAGAAAATCCCGTCTCGGCCAATGACAGTGCAGACCTGGACACTACGTTGAGTAAGCTAGCTACCAACATCAGTCTGGATATCCGAGGATCGATGTCTCCCAAGAAGTAAGTTGATATCACCGGACAGTAAAAGCAGGTTTAGACATAGCATTGCGACATGATGCGCATAGTGTTTACTGCATAGTGCGTAGTGTATGGTGCGTTTTGCATGGTGCATTTTGCGTTTTGCATAGTGCGTAGTGTATGGTGCGTTTTGCATAGTGCGTAGCTCAGTGTGTTGTGCATAGTGCGTGAAACACAGTGCGAAGCGCATAGTGTTTTGTGATTAGTGCAAAGTGTGACCAAGCTATTGGCACAAAACTACATGTAATACATGGGGAGACAAGATGACTCATCTACATGTAAATTACATGTAGGTTATAAAGATATTCTGTATTTGTGCTGACTAACAGCGCTTTGCGCCACGCGAACACATTCACATCATGCGGCATGTACACTACATTATTCATGATTCATTTTGTTTGATATCTTGTGACTGTAAACACAAATTTTCCCAGTTTTTATTTGTGTTTTTTGTTCAAAAAAAGGGGGGGGGGCTTCAATAGGGTTTTGTGAGGTAAGTTTTACGTACTGTTATTGTACTGCCAACTCATTGACTTGAACTGTTTGTTACAAATTATGGTGCGTTTGGCTTCAGATGCTTTTCAGAAATATGTTGTGTATTATTTATGAATATCTTTCATTGCCTGTTTCTTTCATCTGTCGTTTCTTTGTTTTCATCATGCTTTAATGCCACTCTTTTGCTTCTTGCTTCTCTGCTTAATCACGTAACCAAGAGCTCCTCCAATGAGCGTGGAGTTTGAGCTCCATGGCTCGCAACGCTTGAAGTAGGTATTTGGTTATTAGTAGACTGCACAAGCTGTGCCGAATGAGTTGGAGGCAGAAAAAACTTTTTCCAAAAATTGCATGTTTTTCCTTCAGTTCTCCTGCCAAATGTGCCACCAGGATGGTTGGGGGACTTTCGTGTTTAGTAGAACTCAACTAAGCCTTTGCCCAATTTTCATGGCTCTGTTAACCGTAACCTTACTGCTTACCAAAGCAGAAAATTATGTGCATAACATAAGCGTATTTTATGGGTTAGCAAGGAAATTATGCTTGTGCTCATGCGTACTTTGCATAACTTAAGGATTTATAGCTTACATGGCTAGTGGAAAAAACATACGCTTACCCTGTATGCAGAAAATAGTGATTGTAAGCATAGACTTCCGAGTTAAGCAGAACCATGAAATTGGGCCCTGATGTACAGTACACGTGTACCTGTATTACCAAGTGTTTGTATACCTGATATTGGCCTTAGCCATGCCCTATAATAAGACGATTTCTATACATTCAATATTTGGGAATTATTTTATGACGTGTGCTTTTAAACAAATACATCATGTGGAGTGTCGTGGCCGAGCGGTCTACCTTACCGGACTCAAGTTCTGGTGTTAGCAGCAGAATGTGGGTTCGAATCCCGGCCGTAACACTTGTGTCCTTGAGCAAGACACTTAACCATAATTGCTTCTCTCCACCCAGGGGTTAAATGGGTACCTGTGAGGGCAGAGTTGGTTGATTAGCCCTATATGCGCTGTAATGGCAGCAATTGAGCTGTATACTCCCAGGGAGCTGAGATGGTTTCAGGAATGATTTATGAGCCTTATGAGCAGGGGTAATAATATAATACGCCTTGAGCACCACTCAGTTGGTGGATACGTGCGCTATATAAGTCCACACATTATTATTATTATTGTCTGCATAAAGTTATCTCAGATTCCTACAGCAACTGTTAATCAAGTCCAGTACATGTAAATGCTTGCTTGATTTCGTGTTGCATTTTGTGTGCGTGACGTGTGTTGCGTGTCGATGAACGTACACACTCTAAACGCACTTAACTTTGTCTTACAGTAGATTGGGGTGGTCATTCTGATTGTTTCCTACATGTGAGAAATGATAACATTCGTAAATTTAAATTTACATTAATAACAATTACATTAGACTGAACAAATGTATTTTTACTTCCCTGTAATGTCTTGTCTACAATTGTAATAACCCAATTAGAAATTGTATTTTTGGTATGTAAAACTGTTACTGTTAGATCTAATCTTCCTGCCTTAATAATAATATTTATGCATTAAAGCAAGAAAATGACTGAAAACATGTCAATGGGTGTAATTTTTATTCATGCATATTAAAATTTTTATTAACCCTAAATCCTTCAAAATCCACACCCTGGATTTTGCTTGATTTTGATGGATTAATACTGTATTTGAAACGATTTCGCTTGTATGGCAATCTCACAAATTGCTACGCAAAATTAATTTTTTTTTCCTATTCAAAATTAGCATGACATTCAACAAAAATATTTCTGCCTGAAACAAATGCAATGCAATTCTGTTGTTCCCTACCAGATACTCTTTAGGATGATGGATGTCCAAATTCCATCTTTCCAAAGGTTGGGTGGTAATTGTTTTACTGCATGGCGATGGATTTGGGCAGATGTAGGAAGGTTCTTAATCAAAATACATGGGGGTAAAGGTTATATTGAAAGGCCTGTCTTCCCTAAATATATGTGATGATCAGACCGATAAAGAGGCTGCTGGGTGTCATTGGCATTCATGCATAAATATTAACAAAGGCATTTATATGTATACTAGAGTAGTAGCCTTCCTTGATTTATGAATACGAATGAACCTTTGCTTCATTCATGAATATTAATAAACCTTTCTCATCATGAATATTAATGAACTTTCCTTGATTCATGGAATCTTAGCTTAGTCATGAATCTGTTCTTGTCATGAATATGAATACATTTAAAACTTTCTTGATTCATATTAAATAAGAAGGAACCTTTCCATATTCAAGAATTACCCCCTTTCTTGGATCATGAATATGAACGAATCCTTGTCCTAATCTCATGAATATGCATCAATCATTTCTTTATTCATAAAGGTCAGACCATCAGTGGAATAAGCAATCATCATCAATGGCTGGGAGCAGAACAGGTGGGGCTACATGGCAGCCTGTACAGATGGCGTCAACAACATGGCCGCAGCAACAACCATTCATGGTAAAAATATACCCCTCTCTTCTCTCATTGAGTTAATGCCATTGAAGTGAATGGGTCGTTGTCACCCAGGGTTACTCCCCAGGCAATCTCAATCCTATATGTACATTAGTAATGCAGAAGGGGTCGTTGTCACCCAGGGTACTCCCCAATGGTACCCAGGCAATCTCAATCCTATACATGCATTAGTAATGCAGAAGGGGTCGTTGTCACCTGGGGTACTCCCCAATGGTACCCAGGCAATCTCAATCCTATACATGCATTAGTAATGCAGAAGGGGTCGTTGTCACTTAGGGTACTCCCCAATGGTACCCAGGCAATCTCAATCCTATACATACATTAGTAATGCAGAAGGGGTCGTTGTCACCCAGGGTACTCCCCAATGGTACCCAGGCAATCTCAATCCTATACATACATTAGTAATGCAGAAGGGGTCGTTTTAACCAAGGGTATATACTCCACAATGGTACCCGGGCAATCTCAATCCTATACATACATTAGTAATGCAGAAGGGGTCGTTGTCACCCAGGGTACTCCCCAATGGTACCCAGGAAATCTCAATCCTGTATGTACATTAGTAATGCAGAAGGGGTCGTTGTCACCTGGGGTACTCCCCAATGGTACCCAGGCAATCTCAATCCTATACATGCATTAGTAATGCAGAAGGGGTCGTTGTCACCTGGGGTACTCCCCAATGGTACCCAGGCAATCTCAATCCTATACATGCATTAGTAATGCAGAAGGGGTCGTTGTCACCCAAGGTACTCCCCAATGGTACCCAGGCAATCATAAAAGTAATCAAACCTTCATACATAGGATTGAGCTTGTCTGGGTTAGTAAACTTAATGACAATAGACAGTGACCCCTGTTGCATTAATACTGTGCTGTGTTAAAATGAATTTGATATGCTAATCCTCACTTCAAAATATTGAATAACACCCCCTCCGCCACCCACATCAAAATAATTGTGGGGTAGAAGTGGCACAAGGAGGCATATTTGTAAGGATTTCATAGCGGGGGTTTGCTGCACTAAAATAAAAGAACTTCTGTTTTTCCATGGGTAGGGGTGATGGGGTTGTGGGACCCTAGCCTTTCATGAGGGTATGGGTAATAATCCTGAACTCTTTCACAATACATGTAAGTAGCTAGTATTCTTTAATTGTTGTATATGTGATTCCATTATGGAATATACATGTGTACACCATTGAGTGTAACTGGGAAAGTACATCAAATACTTGTCAAAAAAATAAAAAATGCTTTACAGGCATTTTCCTGATGTGCGCAGACCTGATGTGGCAGTTGATCCCTTTGGGAGAAGTAAAAAAAAGTGTGCTTAGACATTGCTCATTACACCCCTACACACCATCCAGCTACATGTACATGTATAAGCACAAAGTGGTACACATTGTTTCAACTCAAGATTCAGCTAACATCTGTTTGTTTTGCACAATGCACTCTTTCTTTTTAACTCTGTCCACACGCACACTTAAACAATCAGGAGTCTGCGGGTCAAGCGCAGATACCGCCAATGGTGAGTCTACATGTAACACAGACATAGATAACCCAAACTTCTGTGGGTGTGTTTTGGCGAACACACACGCTTGTTTATGGAGTAAACCGATGACCACCTATTGTTTCCCGATTTTGTTCCACCCTTTTGTTCCTTTGTTGTTGGACTAACGTTTTTAGGCATCTCCCATTTGATTTGTATACATTTTTCATCCGAGGACATTTTCAAACAATAACCACCAACTGAGGACCCATTGTTTCCTTCCGTTATAAGTCCTCGGTTTACACCATAAATAAACACGACGAACCCTGTTGTGTGTACATGTGCTATTTATTTCTGTATATTATGTACATGTACCAAGACAAAACAAAGTTAATCCTTGCTGTAGTTGCGGTCGTAGTCGGCTCCAGTAATTTTCAAATAAGATTCCATTCTCAATATTATTTCGCAGCTGTATTGTGAAGTTTGTTGCATGCTATGCATTTCTCTTTTTCTTCCCAAACCCTCTTTGCTAAAAGTGAAGGATTTTGAAGGATTGAGGTTATTAGGCATACTTGTCTTTCCATGGTATTTGTACATCCATATTTGTTGTAGTGATTGCAAGGTCAGTGCTTGGGTCAGTGGACACTGTTTATTGCTCCATGCATGCAGGGAGGGTCCCTGGCCATGTACATGTATCACAGATTAGAAACACATGTGTGCATACATGTCATGTGCTTGCTTTACTACTGAAGGATTTTGGACGATTCGGGTTCAACGGCGGATCTAGGCCCAAAGTTTAGGGGGGGCCAAATGCTCAGTGGAGGGGCGTATTTGCGAGCGCAAAACGTTTCTGGTGGGGTTTGTTTGTTTTGTGGGTCTAGACGACAATACTTGATTTAGTATGAAATTTCAGTGATAAGCTTTGGATTTGAACCCGCCCCCAGAGTGTTATGGTATGTACATACATTATTGTGTAATCTACACAGTGCTGCAAAAACAGCCCACTGTATTTTACGTTGATACTTACTGCTCATATGACGATGGAAGACGAATCTTTCAAGTCACTGCTCCTGCTCGTACTCACAAGATTGAAATGCGTTTTATGCACGCGATGTTCGCAGAAGTCTAAACGTGAGGCCTACATTGCGGACGCGTATGGCTCACCTAATATCCAGGAAACCCCACACAACCAGTCACGTGTGCATAAGCCATGCATACAATCACCGTGTCGCCTGTCCTAATGCAGCTTGGCTTAACTGCACAAACTACCATTGCAAATTTTGCGGCAATGTTGGATCGTGAGTAGGATTATGAACACATTCATGTAGCCAATCAGTGTGTTGTAATTTGCATACTTTAACAAAAGCTGAACGTATAAGCAAGACTTAGCTGCACAAGGAGGGGGCGTAAAGTTGTGGGGTTTTGTTTTGTCTCTCTTTTTCCCCCTTTTTTTTCTTTTCTTTTCTTTTTTTTGTTGTTTTTTTTGTTTTTTGGGGGGGGTCGTACAGCTTCGGTTTTTTTTGGGGGGCCATGGCCCCCGTTGGCCCCCCCCTGGATCCGCCATTGTTCGGGTTATGTGTAAGCAAATGGGCCTAGGGAGTTAGGAAGGATTCAGGTTATGTGTAAGCAAATGGGCCTAGGGAGTTAGGAAGGATTCAGGTTATGTGTAAGCAAATGGGCCTAGGGAGTTAGGAAGGATTCGGGTTATGTGTAAGCAAGTGGGCCTAGGGAGTTAGGGAGGATTCAGGTTATGTGTAAGCAAATGGGCCTAGGGAGTTAGGAAGGATTCAGGTTATGTGTAAGCAAGTGGGCCTAGGGAGTTAGGGAGGATTCAGGTTATGTGTAAGCAAGTGGGCCTAGGGAGTTAGGGAGGATTCAGGTTATGTGTAAGCAAGTGGGCCTAGGGAGTTAGGGAGGATTCAGGTTATGTGTAAGCAAGTGGGCCTAGGGAGTTAGGAAGGATTCAGGTTATGTGTAAGCAAGTGGGCCTAGGGAGTTAGGAAGGATTCAGGTTATGTGTAAGCAAGTGGGCCTAGGGAGTTAGGGAGGATTCAGGTTATGTGTAAGCAAATGGGCCTAGGGAGTTAGGGAGGATTCAGGTTATGTGTAAGCAAATGGGCCTAGGGAGTTAGGGAGGATTCAGGTTATGTGTAAGCAACTGGGCCTAGGGAGTTAGGGAGGATTCAGGTTATGTGTAAGCAAATGGGCCTAGGGGGTTAGGGAGGATTCAGGTTATGTGTAAGCAAATGGGCCTAGGGAGTTAGGGAGGATTCAGGTTATGTGTAAGCAAATGGGCCTAGGGAGTTAGGGAGGATTCAGGTTATGTGTAAGCAAATGGGCCTAGGGAGTTAGGGAGGATTCAGGTTATGTGTAAGCAAATGGGCCTAGGGAGTTAGGGAGGATTCAGGTTATGTGTAAGCAAATGGGCCTAGGGAGTTAGGGAGGATTCAGGTTATGTGTAAGCAAATGGGCCTAGGGAGTTAGGGAGGATTCAGGTTATGTGTAAGCAAATGGGCCTAGGGAGGATTCAGGTTATGTGTAAGCAAATGGGCCTAGGGAGTTAGGAAGGATTCAGGTTATGTGTAAGCAAATGGGCCTAGGGAGTTAGGGAGGATTCAGGTTATGTGTAAGCAAATGGGCCTAGGGAGTTAGGGAGGATTCAGGTTATGTGTAAGCAAATGGGCCTAGGGAGTTGGGGTTAATAACCAGTGATTTGCCATTTGGTCTTGGGACAAATGGCAGTAATTTTCAAGGACATTTACAGGGTTCTGCTGTTAGTTCTTGCCTGTTATGTATTCCAAAACATAAGATAGTTCTTAGTATGGCTCGTTGAAACGCATGTAGAGGTAGCTTTCTATAGTTGAGACATGACAGATATGCAGTCAGATTGGGGGGGGGGGGGTTGTACAAAAAAAGGAAGGAAAACGGGCAGAGACTTAACCAGTTCGCGTCGGGAATAAAAAAGTTTTTCTGGGCCCCCGTGGCGGGTTTCTTTTTCCCCACACACACCGTGAATGGAAGCTTCCACAGCGGGTGGCCGGCACTTCCGAGCATGTAACTGTGCACGCATGGCTGAACCGAGCATGCATACAAATATTCCTAAGTTTCCTGTGGCGTGTTTAGATGCTCTCCGATCCGCGGTGCAGAAAAAAATTGCGTGTATACACGGCCTCCGACGCGAACTGGTTAAGGAGAATGAGTATAAAATGGTGAATAGGGGCCTCCCAGGTCAGTCTGATGGTTACAGGTGGTACACTGTTGTTAAATTATCAACATTGCTGATTGATCTAATATTGTAGAGGAGTTAGATAGCACTGCTCATAAACTGCTTAAATATCAACCTTATTTATATGTAAGTCAGGACAAAATCTGTAAAAATGTAATATTTTCTCAACAATTTTGAATATCTATTTACATTCATATATTAAGATGTATTTTGTCCCAGTACAGTTTGTTCTGGAGGAATGGGTTCAGTCATAATTCGGTATATTTGGTCAAATGGAACAATTACTATTCAGATTTTATGCTGCTTTTATCTTTTACTACAAGATTTTGGTGTAGATAATGCAATTTCACTATGTTTTCACAAGTTTTTTTTCAATTTGGGTCATATTTCTTGTGTCTTCAACAATGGTCCAGCTCTGTAGACAATATGTTAGCTTGCGTACATTTGGAGCACCCTCTGGAGTTTCATTGCGGACAGGGGTGTGCATGTTTATATGTACAGTTATTACAATTTGTACTATACATATACACGTCAAACATTGTATAAATTATGAGTAATAGTTGAGAAAAAGCATCGTATAGGGAAGGTATATAAAACAATGGTATTTGGAAACATACATTCATTTTAATCCTTTAGTTTTCAAGAAATTTATATCATAAAACTAACCTGTAAAAGTTTCATCGCAATTGGTGCTCACAGAATATTTTTTGTTTGTTTTTAGGTTTTTCGTAACATTGCCAGACGTCAACATTTTGAAATTTGACATAAGAATTCTTTCTCTACGACGAAATAATTTTTGGGGGGATGATTGATGCTTTGTACCAACTTAACCTCAATTAAGCTTTTAGATAACAATTTGTTAATTTGATAATCTGGGGCCAATTTCATAGAGCTGCTAAGCAGAGAATTTTGCTAAGCAAATATTTTTGTTAAGCAAATATTTTTGTTAAGCAACATAAAACAGCTTACCAGCCAAAGTACACTATTTTTATGTTCAAGTTTGGAAAACTGAGAAAATCTATTAAGCAAATATTTCGGGTAAGTAGTTTTTTTCTGCTCAGCAGCTCAGTGAAATTGGCCCGTGGTAATAAGCAATGTTGTACAAACAGAACAATTGTTTGCACCATCCTGTTTTTAAGTTTTTGTAGTAATAGGTTAATTTTTTTGTTTCTTTCTTTCTTTAGGGTATGGCACCAAGGCCGATGGGTATGCAGCCAGGGATGGCAGGAATGTACCCCCCAGGAGTACAAGCCCAGCCCATGGGTATCTACGCCCAACAACCACAAAGGATGATGGCCCAACCTCAGCAACAACAACCTAATGATCCATTTGTAAGTACGATCATGTGAACTTGCTGGGCAATTCCCTCTTATGGTATCCTCGTCATGCTTTACACAGGACATAAGGGGTCCATGAGAGGGTGCCCTCGCGGTTCAAAATTTACCTATTGCCAGGCCTGTGATTTCTCAGGATTTTTTCTGATTTCAGGATTTTTTTACAAATCTCCCGTTACCTCAAAATTCTCTTGAAAGAAGAGAAGTAGCCAGTATTGTGTCCAAACCTGTAGTTTGTTGGGATGTGGAGATTATGTAAATCTTCCAAAATTAAACATCCAGGAAGTTCAGGGGGCTTTGTCCTATAGACCAAAGGGAGACCCAGGCCCGCTAACCATTTTCTTTGATTTTTTACTAATGCCAAATCACACCCTGTATTGCTGTTTGTGTTTTAGCCACATCCCTAAGACAACCCATGTGGAAGTTTGATAATCACTTAAAGTGGAACACGGCAGTGATTATTTTTGAATGTATCACAAAGCAAAACACTACACAAAACTTGCTATTTGCTCATCAAAATTACCATTACTTACAAGACTCGGAGTCGAGTACTTTTTCAGAAAAATGTACTTGAGTATGAGGAGTACTCCAACTCTATAGTTTAAGTCCAGTACTTTTTCACGAGTACGAGAACGTGTCTGAGTACTATGCAAATATTTCTGCCTTAAGATTTTGCAATGCAAACTTTTTGATTTGTCCCTGTATTTTCAAAACGAGTACTGCATTTTTACTTGTTTTCTCCCTCACTTTTCAGGGTAATCTTTGAAAGCGTGACGACTCTGTGACAAGTATGGAGGCAGCGATGAATTTTGTTATGACATCACCATGATCGGAACAAAGAAAATTGGAACATCTTCCACGTATTTTAACAGACCAATCAGAGCCATCAAGATATCTTGATGCCCAGAGATCTTTGTTATGCTAATACGTATTTAATACCTCATTCGACATGATCGAGGACATCTAATATTCATAAGTGTATTTCATTTATATTTATATATATATATATATATATATATATATATATATATATATATATATATATATAATAAGATTATATATAATATGTAAATAAGGATGACTGAACAGCCAATCAGCATTCAAGTTAAGTAGGCACTAGTGCTCACTTTTCCCTGAATGTGATTGGTTCACCTACTACCAGGGGCTTGTTTTGGTGACCATGACCAGAAATGTGTTTCTGACAACAAAGTTATTACCAGAAACAAGTTCACAAAACAGTGTGAAAATGTATACTGTTAAAATGTTAGCAGTTTGTGATTTGTAGAACTGTCTTCAACAGCAACGTTTGAATTTGGGCAAAATTAAATGTTTGTAGCATTTATAAACTTTTTACAACTGGCCATCTCAAAACTCTGATCGGAACATTCGTATGATAGCAGCACAATTGAACTCAACCAGTGACCAAATATGAAACATGTTTCCGGTCACTGATGCGAAAATGTGCCCCAGATAGTGGCATCATGGTCACCTCAAATTATCATAAAACGGTTCTTGTCCACAAAAAGTTTCCAAAAAATACAATAAAAGTTTGATTTGCCCCATAACCCACCCACCTGTCCCTCATAACAAAATCATAGTTATTTTGGAAAGTCAACATGAAATATTTCATTCCAAAATTTGATGGTTTGGAAAAATCATAAAACCTTTTAGGCACTGTATTATCTAGTTCTCTGCATTAACAGTGGACCTCCATTGTTGTTGAACTTTATAAAGCATGCCCCATAGGATTTGTATACAGCACAACTAAGGATATCTGACAATAAACCGGCAACTGTTGTTCCTTTTGTTATAATAATAATGTGGACTTATATAGCGCACGTATCCACCAAACTGGTGCTCAAGGTGCATTATATTATTACTTTAGTGATCTGATTGCCTCAATAAAGAAAAGGATACCAATGCAACATAAGTAACCATGGAATTGCCCGTATACATAACATTGATCAGGCAGTTTGAGATCAAGACGTTTCATCATTTGCCTTTCCAAAATTCTTGTGATGAGTTGAGAGCTAAACCCACCCACCCACCCAGCCACTTGAAAACTTTTGATTGTTTATTTGGAAACTTTTTGATTGGATGATTTCCTTGAGATAGTTTGCACTAGTTGGTTAATATCATCATGAAATTACTGCACTGTGCAAACACATGACGTCATTGGCACCAAGAGACATTTAAACATGTGTTGACTGTAATCAGAAGTCTATTGAACAAAGAGTGCCAGTTGTGTAATAACCTATTCCACAATATTAAACTTGGGTGATAACACGATAATATCGAATATCGCGATACCTTTTCAAGATATTGGCAAATCGCGATTAAACAAAATTCCCACTTTGAGTCAAGCCAAAAATTCCATGGAAATATGGAATTAGGAGTCTTATCAGCTTTTGGAAGTGAGAAATGAAAGCGAACTACTTCAGAAGTACATACTGTACACACTATGCAACTGATTTATTGTGACGCTTGTAGAAGGGTACAGACCTGTGGTTATAGGATCTAAAGCAGTCATGCGTGAATGAAAAAAAAAATCTTGATACTGTCAATTTATCGTGGATAAAGTAAATGTATATTGCCCAGGCTTACACAACATTGTACTCCAAGAAAAATGGATTTGGGCCGTTCATATGACTCTGTAGTCTACAGACTGACGCGCAAGGTCTCAACAAGAAGCAGTGCATCCTTCTGACTTGCCAGCATGCAGACTGTCCTACTTTATAAGTGCATGTAAATTTATTTGTGCAACTGTCTGTGGTAGCCAAGTCACATCTAGTTTTGTTCTGGAACGAGCAAGCTGCATCGAGCGTCCATCCCAGGAAACTCCAAAAGACTGCTCATTGTACGTGCACGCATTTGGATTTAGTGCTGAGAGTAACCGTTAAACCGAAAGTCAGCACCTGACGGCCACACAAACTAATGCGGCAAAAAAGAAAGCCTACAACAACAAAGTGGGCGGCAAACTCTTCCAAAATTGTTCGTCGTATTTTTAATTATTGGTTTCCGGTTAGCCGGTTAGAAAATTTATAAACGGTTAGTGCAGTTGCAGTCAGTTAACCGTCCCAGCACAATGCAGTGGACTGGGTTATAGAATTGTGCTGTAATTGAAATACAGGCTACATGTTAACTGTGGAATCCAATTGGCTAGTCCATACTTTGAAGGACCAAGTCAAACTATTTTGCCACTCCCTTGTTTCATGCGTATTACATGTGTAAATGTAATAAACAATATCAAAAGTATAGTTTTTTGTGAATAAATGTGTTTAGTCAAAGAAGAGAAAGCCATATATGGCAATTTATTATTTTAAATGACTTTTGGTTAGACGAGATAACGCTTTTGAAAAATAATTTTCACCAACCATTTATACATGTAATTGCGCTTTATTTTCCTAATGAATTGTGTTTGTGTCATAGTGAACCGGTATAAATTAAAATGTACAAGAAATGTAGAGAGAACCAGATCTGTCTGTTTCCCCCAACTGCCAATGAAAAATCACAATGAGGAAATCACAGCTTGAAGGGCACCAGTCTATTGTGATTCCCATAGACATGTGTATGAGAAAAATAAAAATGGCGGCTATGTATTATGTTACTTGTTAAATTCTGTTAATATATTGGTAACTGGATGTCAATAAAGATGGTTTCATAAAAAAACCTTAGATTTTGTCAAATACGGCCCAAAGAAGTCGAGTGGAAGTAACCCTTTTGTGAGTGGATGTTCAAATATTGTAAAAAATGACATCAGTGGAAATTCTTTTGTTTTTTATTTGTTACCATAGTAACCCATTTTGTTGAACAGGAATTATGAAATTACTCACTGAGAATGATTGGAATTTTTTAATAAAGATTATAATGAAACAAATATTTGACACTGTTTATTTCAAAAAGATACATTTTCAAAAAATAAATTCCTGGTTATTAAAAATTGTCAGCACCAACTTTAGTTAATTAAAGAGAAGGTACAACAGTGGTTTCTTCAAAACCATAATGATTAGTTCTACATAAAACTTACTTGGTGTGAAGTTGATGATGGTATCAAAATTTGTTTGAATGAATACAATGTGTGTTTTGCTGCAACATGTAAGTGGAAGTTCACATTATATCTTGATTCAAAGCATACTCATAGATGCCAACTTCATCAATGTTGTACCTCCTCTTTAGAATATCTTATTTGCAAAATTATTTTTTATGATTGCAAGTTAATTGTAATTTACTAGCGGTCCCACTGTATGGCAGATGACAATGGTAAAAAATATAAATTTGTGTTTAACAGTGACATTCCATGTCTAACTATTCTGTAGTCGACACCCTTGTACTCATAAACCAATGTTTTTTGTGTGTGCATTTAATATTCCAGGTTATACTGTTCCCCCTCCATATACCAGAGTGCTCTGCCTGCATTAACTTGTGCATTTAGGTTGGTGTAAATGTATGACAATATTTAATTTACTCTTAGATATAATCTTTCATTTTGTAAAGAGGCAGGATCTTGCGGATGATAGATGGATTGTGGCATTTAACATTGTACGGTTTAGTAAACCCATGGTTCCGAAGAGCCAACTAATTCATTGGCTCAATTTTTTGATTATGTCTACGAAATAGCGGAGGTAATGTAACAATGTGACGGTTCGTCTTTTTTTCACACAGATTTATTATATTATGTATAAAATGCAATATATTGCTATCAGTTTGTACAAAAAAAAAAGAACAGCAACTTAATCATGTCATGTTTTGTTTCAGTAATTAAATACTTGAATAATATGTCTATCTATTCTGGTGTTTGCGTTACTATTTATTGTACTGAATAAGCCTGTATAGACCATGTGATTTGTTTACCAGGGTGATTTCCTGCCGGGCAAAAAGTGTGTGTATTTGTATGTACATTTTGTACTTCTCCACACATCAAGAATTTTTTTTAAATTTTGAGATGTAATTTTCATGCCTTTTTTATAAATAATTCTGCTTATACATGTGTATCTCAAATATCAGATTGATTTCTTGTCACAGGAGGCTAGATTTATAAGCCCTGCGATTGCCGTTACGAAGTGATCCAGCAAATGAATTTGTGATGTTGGAATGGATGTCTGGAGAATGTTAAAGCTCTTCAATTTGCTGATCATTCTTTCGACATGTAAGCGCACTTTAGACAGTTTTCTGGACTGTTCCACTTGACCACTGGAAAGTTGTTTCTTCCCTTTTGTGAAGTTAGGTATTCTGAGGATGGCACCATGTTCAGCGAGTTCATCTCTAATAGCAAACCCTCTTTCAGAGAGAATCTCATCCCCATATTCGACAAGATTGATGA
Source organism: Zoroaster sp. YZ-2022 (assembly GCA_029582265.1). Classification (NCBI taxonomy): domain Eukaryota; kingdom Metazoa; phylum Echinodermata; class Asteroidea; order Forcipulatida; family Zoroasteridae; genus Zoroaster; species Zoroaster sp. YZ-2022. Next base: position 16,930,224 of record CM055837.1, read on the forward strand.
ACCCCGACTGTGTAGCTATCTCCTTGGTTGATATCCTGCCCCCATATCCTTTTGAAATGAAACTCACAGCCCCAGCTGGTGTTATAGCCACAAAATACTTCATAGTATTATTATGCCTGTAAGTTGACCAAGTCTGTGCCCGAGCTGTGAGGTCTGAAGGCCTCTCTATAAATACTTCTGAACAGTGAATGATGCAACGAGCATGAATAAATTTTCTTCTGAATGATTGAGGGAGAAGCTGATGCACCGTTACCTTATTAGGCCACACGATAAGTTCTTCCATCAAGGCAGCTAGATGTGGAACCCAATTAGAAATGATCTTGGACACGATCCCACTGCTGACACCAAATCTGTATCCTAAGTCCTTGTTTAGTAGACCCAGCTTTAATTTCATCAAAACAATAAAGAGATGGTCCTCCATGCACAGCTGTTCATTCACATAAGTTACTTTCTGTCCGATGATATCAAGCATCCACAAGAAAATTGTGACTGTGTAAACCCCTGTATAGAACCGGAGTGTTGTGGGGTCATTCTTAAGGGAGTTGAATGAGAATGTGCTTAGGCCGATCCTTTTCCGCTTGGCATTTTCAGCTTTGATCTGGTTGTCACCACTAAGGAGTGACCGCAAGATTGACGGTGCAGGGTGACCATGGTGCATTGCAAACGTATTCTCTTCATTAAAAACCTCAATCTCGGAATCCGATGATCTCTTGTACACTTTGGTGTTAATTATCCCTACAAAAAGAACAAAATTGAATTGATTCTTTTAAAAATAAAACAATTTTAATGCACAGCTCCCCTCACAATATGTTTCCAGGCAGTCGCAAGTTATTGGGTTGTAGAAAGGGGAAACGTGTCCATGTGCTAAATGCCCTAGCGACAGCTGCTGCTTAAGTAAAGAGTGCCCTCAACAGATCATGCACAAAGTGGAAAACCCGAAAGGTCACCTCTACAGTTGTCCAGCAGAGTGCAGCAAGAACAAAGATCTGTTCTTGGCTCACTCCAACAAGATCCAACAGATTGTTGCATTCTGTTGCATTCTGTTGCATTAAGTATGGTTAGTGTTAATAAGGATGACAGATTTATATAGTCACCCTGGTCTTCGTCCAGCCTTTCCGAGTGACAGGAAAAATGTAGCAGAATTTCTGCAGCATCTGTGACTCTCCCATCAGATGTCGATTGGAATGTCTTGGGTTTAGATTTACATCCCGGTTTCCTTTCTCGTTCCCCTTTTCTCATTCTCCATTGAGTGCCTTTCTTCTTTCTCCTTTTATCACCCCACTTGGAAAATACAGTTGGAGCATAGTCTGGATTATCTGCCCAGGGAGATGGCCTTCCTGTCACGGTAAGAAAACAAGTTTAGGGTGCAAATAAAGATTGCCCTGTTGCCGTGGGCAACCATACAAAAAAATCACTGGGGCAACCATACAAAAAAAATCACTGGGGCAACCTAGTGAACTTTTTTGTCAGATCAATTAAATAACAAGCTCTATTTTCAGAAGGATAGGCCTAATAACAAAAAGTCTAGATCAAGATGAAAAATCTTGCCAACAGGTACAATACTTTTTATAGCCGTTATGATAGTCAAACATGTAACTTGTATTTGTAAGGATAGGCCCTAGTAGTAGTATGTCAAAAAAGTTGCAAATATCGTCAATTTGCACGCTTTAAATTTACAAAAATCGAGACCGTTATTGTCAATGGAACAAGTGTGTGGCTATCCAGGTATGTCCGTGGGGTTAAGTCTAACGTAACATACACACACGTATGATTGAGATTGCCTGGCCGCGCCTGGGTACAATTCAGGAGTATCCCAGGTGACAACACTACCCCTAAAACTAGTAAAAGCCTACCTGATATGAAGTGTTCACCACAAATCCTTGTACCCACTTTAGGGTTCCATTCTGGTTTTCTGTTGATGTTTTGCAGCCACAGAGTCCGACGAGGCAGCTTCGCCGGGATGCGAAAAAATCCCAGCGGACAGCTGCTTATTTTTCGGTTGGTGCAACCAACAACGCAACAACTACTCGGCATAACGTTTCTTCACTTTACTACCAAAATGGAGTGGTAAAATAACAATTAAGTTAGAGAATTCGAGAGTAATTTCCCAGACGTCAACTTCCTTTTTCACAGTGTACATAATGTGCACTTGTAATTGTATGTACACTCAATGTACATGTACGTGTACATGCACATCTATAGCTCATCAGCTGTATAGATGTCTGTGTACAGAAAACTTTGCCAACCATGGTAGGCAAACTATGAGCAGCCATCAGTGCAAACAAAACAAATCATGCAAACAATAAAATGGCATACAGTAAGATTAAATACAAACATCCAATCGATCAATAATTTTTTGATTTTTGCACAAATAACAAGGGCGAAAGAAGAGACTTCATTCTCTTCAAGGCCCAACAAGTTTCATACTCATTGTAAACTTTTGTCAACAGCATTGTATTTTTTGATCACATGGCCGCCCATACCAAGTTACACTTCACGATTTCGTCCCCATGCTCTACTTCACTTCCACAGCTGTGAGATAAGTGGGGTCGATCATTGAAAACGAAGATGAGAGTAGTCGGATAGTTGTAGCCAGACGTCTTAGCCAACAACAATTGACCGTACCCGTTAGGCTACGGCCGCCGGCCTCGACCACCGGGATGGGACACAAAAGTAGTGTTAACTAACAGTAACATTGTCCAAGTAGTAACGTGCAGTCGTAAATAAAATGTGTGTATTTAACTAATAAATAAGGCGGGTAGGACAGAGTCAGAGAGCCAGAGGGAGGGACAGCCACTTGGACTGCCATTCAAAAACATAGTTGTATAAATAAGCCTAAAGTAACACTCCACTCCAGTTAACCGACGTTATATAGGCCTACTACCATGACTACTATTTAGTATTAGTATTACTATTACTTAGGCTAACGTTACTTGGCTACATGACGAAGTAGGCCCCCCCTAATGGAAATTTCTTTTTTTGGAAATTGTTGATTAAAACGTTACTTGTTAGATTATAAAAAGAATACTTAACACAATAGCAGTTATGGCAAGCCTAAAGTTATTTATTAATCTGACCAAATTTGTTGTTTACTTTTTAGGCATAACTTTAAGCTGGACTTGTCTTCCGTGCGTGTCTTGACATACTCTGGCATGTATGTACATCTTTGAAGAATTTAACATCGAATCTTGATTCCTACTGTGATTTGTGATTCACAAATCTCTAACCCCAATGTTTGGCAGCATCACAAGACTCTGTACCCAGCAGGTTCCCTGCCTGCACCTGGGGTCCACCCGCTCCCTGATCATCATCAGAGGCCTAATGGGTGGTCCATCTACGAAAGAGGAGGGGCGTGGTTTCACCCCTAGGAGGGCGGTATTGTACGTTCCAGGCAGTGATGAACGTAAGCTAGCCAAGCTGACTGGGTTGACGGTGGACTGTGCTGTCATGGACTGTGAGGATGGGGTAGCAGCTAACAGGAAAGTATGCTAACCAAATATTCACTAGAAATGGATTACCTCTACCCTCCTGTGCTATCCCACCCACTACCCTCCTGTGCTATCCCACCCACTACCCTGGGGATTGTCATACATGTAATTGTCAATATAATCACAACATACACACGTGGAACAGGGTGGGAAATATAATCAGCGGCCAATTTCATAGAACTTATAAGCAGAAAATTTTGCTAAGCAAATATTTTTGCTAAGCATTATAAAACAGACTACCAGCCAAAATGCATACATTTTGTATGAAAGTTTGGCTGGTAACCAAAGAAATCCACTAACCCTAACCATGCTAGGGTAACTTTTTATCACCCTGCTGAATGCAACAATATACAACAGTGGTCAATGATCGAGGCCTGCTAGGTGCAACAAGATCCATATGTGTATCTTGTTGTACATGAGGTGTCGTGGCCGAGCGGTCTAGCTTACCAGATTCAAGTTCTGGTGTTAGCAACATAATGTGGCTTCGAATCACGGCCGTGACACTTGTGTCCTTGAGCAAGACACTTAATCATAATTGCTTCTCTCCACCCAGGGGTTAAATGGGTACCTGTGAAGGCAGAGTTGGTTTGCTCTATATGCGCTAGAAATGGCAGCAATTGAGCTGTATACTCCCCAGGAAGCTGAGATGGTTTCAGGAATGATTTATGAGCCTTTGAGCCTTATGAGCAGGGATAATAATATAATGCGCCTTGAGCACCACTTAGTTGGTGGATACGTGCGCTATATAAATCCACACATTATTATTATTATTATTACATGTATCTTGTTGTACCTTGTTGTACCTTGTTGTACCTAACAGTAACAGTGAAGGGTTCATTACATTGGACTAGGTGTTTTTTCAAGCACTGTGCTGTCTGCAACAACATACAAGGGGATCTTGTTGAATTGAGTAGGGTAATGCTGAAGACACAACGCAGACTATTGCTTTACAAACACTATCCAGTGCTGAATGCAACAAGATACAACAGATTGAGCCATCAGTACTGGCTGCTGAATGCAACAACGTCCATCGGAATTTTACAACTATTGCATCCTGTTGCATTTAGCATGGTTAGGGCTAAGGAAGTTTTTCTAGTCAGCAAATTTATCTATGAAATTAGGCCCAGAACTTTACCAAAACATTCTCACATTTTGACATCTCCACCCCGTGGCTTCAAACATTTGTCCAAGACCACAGATTATACCTTGGGTAACACCAAATGGGCATGGTTGGGAAAATGATTGATAGGTGCGGTGCATAGATCCAACACAAGCGAATTCGTATTGGGATATGCCTCACCATCTTTTTCATGTAATTACTTAATGAGTTCTCACTTAACCAATTTGGAAGTTGTGAAATGGAAATAAACGTGAATGAATAAATAACTTCGGCATTTGCAAAAAGCATGTTCACAGTTTTAGTTGATGATGGTATCTTTCTGTCTGAGGTGCTCGTTTTATTGGAATGTCAAATGTTATCCTCCAATTATACATGTCTCGGCATGATGTGAAACAACTGCTTCAATTCCATGTTGTGTGTCGCACGATGGCTTAATGTAACAGTAGGACACGATTCACAAATGTGCTGCTCTGATTTTGATAAGACTGGCAATTACTGCACCCCAATTTAATCTAGTTTTGTTCAATCACTGTCTAAGGCATTTATAATAACGTTGATTCTGCCTGCAGGATGTCGCCAGGCAGACGATAAGGAAAACGCTTGATTCATTACGTCTTACCACCGTTGGAGACCTAGCTGTCCGCATCAATGCAGTAGACAGTGGGCTCGCTGAAGATGATTTGGACGAGGTCTTGAGGGCAGACAGGCTCCCAGACACCCTCATGTTACCCAAGGTGGAATCAGTACAGCATATGCAATGGGTAGGTGTCACTACAATATGAGCCAGACTTGTAGTTGAGTATTTTCTCATGAGTACAAGTACGAGTTATATAGAAAAATGTACTCAAATTCTAGAGTTGTTGTCAAGTACTTTTTTGTAAGTATGAGTACTCCATCTCTAATGTTGTATGTAGTTGAGCAATTTTTCATGAGCACGAGTAAGAGTACAGACAAATTTATGTGAGTACGAGTATGAGTACTGGAATTCAAGATTTGTAATTGAATACTTTCTCATGGGTACGAGTAGTATAGAAAAGATCTACTCGAGTATGAGTGAGTACTCCAACTCTAGAGTTGAAGTTGAGTACTTTTTCATGAGTACAAGGGGGAACACCAACAAACCAGACTTTACTTTTCAGTATAAAATTCTGTGCTAAGAGACCTTGTCTCTTTCTGTTTACTCAGCACAAAAGGCCATGTGACGCCCATAATTGATTATACTGTATGTTCAATTCTAACAGTGTTTTTGTTCTTTTCAATGACTGATTTTCTTGAAGCTTGCAGAGAGGCTGGCTAACCACTTTGCCACAAAACCACCAACAAACCCTCTGAAACTCGTCATCTTTGTGGAGAGTGCCATCGGCCTGTTGAGACTCGCTAATATATGCGAGGAGGGTCAGAGGTTGTCGCAGACAGCTCCATTCACATTAGAAGGGGTGGTGTTCGGGTCAGACGACTTTTGTGCAGATATAGGTGAGTTGTCTTTCACAATGGCAGACCAAAGCGAGGTGGGGATAGTGGTGGGGTTTGGATAAAGTTAGAACCTGCTGACAGACTTGGTGAAGTTAAGTCTTCTGATATGACTTCGTGATGTATCACCCTTGTACATATGTATTTAACAGATAAAATTTCCAATTTTGTACAATTTTGTTCAGAACATGACAACAGTAATTTAGTAGGGGGAAACAAATTCTTTGAAGCGAGATATTTAACAGAAATTAAGTGTCCAATGAATTAATTTCACAACATTTGTAATTTAAAACTCATGATTATTTTGAGAAATGCATCATTTTAAAGCATTTGTTTTCCTTTCCTCAAGTAAATGAGAAGTGTTGCGCTGTAAATTACCTGTTATTGCTAGTAAAAAAGTGAAAAACACAGGCTGTACATCTTGTACAAACTTATGTTGGGAAAGTTGGTAAACATACTTTTTACTTTGTAAATATAATAATTTTTTAGGGGCTACAAGAACACCGGAAGCCACAGAACTTCTCTACGCCAGACAAAAGGTTGTCACCATCGCAAAGGCATATCGATTACAAGCTATCGATCTGGTTCATATAGACTTCAAAGGTACATAAAAAATCTTGTAAAAATTTAAGCTTTTACTTAATAATTTGTTAAGTTTTTGGGGGTTCTTACCAATGGTGTACACTTCCTTAACATTAATTATATTATTTAACTGAATTACATGAAAACATCTAAACAAATGTGAGTACTTTTAGTTTAATCAAGGTCGGTTCAATTTAACAAAAATCTTTTTGATTTTGATGTCACTTTCTAACAGATTTAGAATCACTAGAGAAGCAGTCATTGGAGGGAGCTCGAATGGGATTCACAGGTAGGACTTTAATAATAATAATAATAATGGAGTTTTATATAGTGCAACATCTGTCATGATGTTGATACTGTAAACACATTATTATAACCCCTGGTCATTGGGCCAATATCAATCCTTATACTTTCCGGGGAGAATACAGCTCTGTGCTGCTGTAGTCAGCGCTACAGTAGCCCTCTGTACCTCACAGGTACCCATTGTTACTCTAGGCTGAAGAGAAGCAATTTACAGTAAAGTGCCTTGCTCAAGGACACAAGTACCACGGTCGCGGCAAGGATTCGAACCCACATTCTGATGACTAGGCCATCAGAACACAAGTCTGATGTGCTACTCGGCCAATGCACTTCCATCCCTTTAAGCACACTTTATAGTTTATCTGTGATACCGAGTTCTTATTGTGATCTTACAAAAGAGTGCCCTCATGTGTCAAGTAATAAACATGAACATTTAACAGTACACTCATCTTAACTGTTCGTCAAAAATATGTATCGACATAAAATATTTCATAGCCTTTTAACCAGAACCCTGATCGATTCCCTCTCACATCAACAGGCAAGCAAGTTATCCACCCTACTCAAATACCAGTGGTACAGAAAGCATTCAGCCCATCCCCTGAAAAAATGGAATGGGCCAAAGCCCTCATAGAAGCTTTCGAGGAACACCAACACTCAGGGAAGGTAAGGACAGTACCACTATGCTTTGGGGTGTATTTTGCGCCTCTTTCTTAAATGTGTTGTAGATTGTAAATCATTCTCAATATGTTTTTGAAAAATGGATTTTGATAAAATGTCTGTAAATGCATCCATACTTTATAAGATTCAAGATATTCATGTATAAAACCAATCTATGAGAGTTTTAACTTATTTCACTAAATGTTTGATACATAACATCAACTTTACACCAAGTAAGTTTGATGTCAAACTGGGATTATTTTATGTTTTTTGAGAACACCAAGTGTAAAGTGGCTTAAAAACTGTATACAAGAGCTAACTGTTTTTATATAACGTTTTTTTTTATAAGAACCACTATCTAGATTGAGATAACAAAGGAGGTATAACAAGATTATTCAGCACATAGGTATTATAGATCACTTTAAATCATGTTCTGTCATCTCATGAAATTAAACCCAAGGTATTGAGGTCTTGGTCTCAGACATGGTGGTCTTGACTACAACACTGATACTTGCATGTTTTTTGTTTGTCATCAGGGAGCGTTTACTTTTCGTGACAGTATGATAGACATGCCTTCAGTTCTTCAGGCCAAGAATATACTGAGAATGGCTACAATAACACAAGAGCAAACTTGACTTGAACTTAAAGAAAAGGCTTGCATCCACAGGAAATATTTCAAGAATTGATTTTTGATTTTTGATTTGAACCCATGACCTAGTGCAGACGTCTTAACCGCTTGACCACCCAACTTGCTTGATGACAACAGGCCAGCTAGACAAAGATGGAGTGTTTATAGTAATATGGGAGACTTTTTGAGACACTAGATGGCAGCAGAGTAAACATTTTGGGAACGTGACAAGAAACACGTTATAGATTATTTCAAGAACTTATGGACAATGTATATGAAAAACATCATTGGTGAACTATACTATGTATGTTGCTTCCGAGTGCTTTAACTTCACTTTGAAAGACAAATACATAGACTTCACAAAAATAATAATATATTTTCAAAATGTTATTGTTTATTCCTCAATCTGTTTTAGATTTCAATAAAATACAACTGTTCTGAATTATAGTAGCAGGCATCAGTATTACAGTACACTGTCCTTTGGTATAACCAAATGTATAACCAAAAGGACAGGATCGTGTTGTAAGATTGTCAGAAACAACTTACTCCCTGGTTTTGTTTGTGGAACTCCATTCTACATTATTTATTAGTTTTTCCCTATGGATACTTCATGTGACAATACAGTGTCTTGTTACAAGACTAGCTAGGTGTTGAGCTGTTTCAGACACTCATAATGGATGGATTTCAGAATCATGATTCCAGCCAGTTTTATAAAGGTAATGTTATTCCAAACTGACATAATTTTCTAATTGTGTAAAACTTACCTGGTAACCAATCTTCCGTAGAAATAATTTTGTCAAAATTGCTGTCACTTTTTAGAAAAGTGATATATTTTAAATTTGAGTTTAAATTCCGCATGAGAATGAAAATAAGATATGAATGCACTAATAACGACTATTAATGTACATGCATATGCTTGTAGAAGCAGCTTTGCCAACATTACCAATGTTGTACCTTCTCTAACTTTAACCCAAACTTACCAAAATCTATCAATTCCACCGGCTGTTTGGAATTAGATGGATTCAGCACTGTTATAGACCAGCTATTGATATTTTGCATGAGGCTGTTTGTAACAATTCCATCTTAAGTCCAAATTTACAAAGGTTGAGTGGTTTTGATACTGCATAGTGATGGAAGTAACTTGCACAGAATCCTTGAGCAAAATTAATAAAAATGTGCCAAAACTAGGCAATCCATTGAATATTTCATACATATATCTTTGAAAATATAAACATTTCATGATGACTAATTATGGCAATGGTAAGTAAGTTGTAGTCATTGTTTTCTGGATTAACTCGGAGGTACCAATTTTTCGCCATTTCTGATTCTTGTGATGACGGCTTGTCCGGCATCTCCCAGATGACTTAGTACACTACAGTATGCTTGCCTATATATGTACAAGAAACAAAGAAAGAAGCTTAGTACAATGATGTATGCACGTCGATTGAAGAGACAATGTACGAGGCTGCCTTCATGTGCATAGGGATGACTAGACTGTCTACCCAAGCAAAACATAAGTACGACTAGTGTACACAACAACCTTATGATCATGTTTTTGGTTTCAACAAAAATAATTCTGTGTTAAGCAGCATCATAAAATTGGGCCCAGGCAGACTCGCAGTTGAGTACGAGTACATGTACAGAAAAGTGTACTCCAGTATGAGTATTACAATTCTGGTATCAGGTAGATTTGTACTCACCTGAGTGTACTATCAGCTCCAACACCTCTCCTGTGCTCACACTCTGAAACTAGCCTGGTACAGTCATCAATGAGTGCTGTAACAAGCTGTGGATGCTGGACAGCCACTGTCTCCAGGGTATGTAAGGTGGATGCTTGGTGGACTCTGAGATGCCGGGAGAGGAATCCATGAAGGACAGTCAGCAACTCATCTCTGTAAGATAACATTGAGTTTCTTACCACCAGTTCTTCTAAAAATCAACAATTATTACAACTCCTAAGAGATTGTTACATGGTGCTACCACAAACTTTATTGTACTTCACCATGCAAAGCTTCAAATCCTAAGATAGTTTTCATGTTGGTATTTTCCCCCGTCTTTCACTTCTGTGGACCTGGGTTTGAATCCCAATCGGAACCAAGTCAACATGGGGATGGGGTTTTCAGTCCCAACCCGATTACATGTTTTTTCCCTTGGAATATTTGTAAGGGGTGTCATTTTACAAAAGTCAAAAATCCGTAGCGGGCCTGGGTAGCCCCCTGAACCACCTGGATGTTTAATTTTGGAGGATTTTACGGACTCTCCACATCCCCACAAACAAGAATCTAGAGGTTTGGACACAATACAGGCTACTTCTTTCTATCCTTAGTGGCTACTTCTCTTCTTTCAAGAATTTTTTAGGCAAAGGGAGAATTGTAACAAATCCTGAAATCAGGAAAAAATTCCAAGGAATCACAGGCTTGATTTGCCTTGGGTTATTCTCCCACATCTAAAACTGAACATTACTTCATATACTTACTGCAAGTTAGGAGGCGTATCCTTCTTACATGCATCCATCATGGCTGTCAGGAGCAATGACATGGTCTTCTTCACTGATGTCACATCACATAAAAGATGATACTCTAATACTGTCGCTAGTAACACCACGGCATCTCTGTAAAAAAAAGTTTCAGATTATTTCATTGTATCGTTAACAAGAACATAGTGTAAATGCATTGAGATTGTTCATTATTATTCCAATGTGGAATTTCTGTCTTTGGATGACAGAAATTCATTTCGAAAATTATTTCACTAATTTTACTTAAACAACGTTATGTCAAGGGATGTTTGAAACCATCAACTTTACACCAAACAAGGTTTAGGCCAAAAAAAACCAAAACAAGTCTCCGGTCTATGCACATGTCGCCTCAGACCCACGCGTCGGCATTTTGAATTTTCTTTTTTTGTGCTATGAAACAATGTCCATTTGCAGCCAAAATTGCTGGATCGATTGGCATTCTGTTGTACTGTCCTTTTAATGACTTTTTCACATAGGGGTTTGCCCGATTTGTGAGGGCTCTCTTCGTAACCATACTTTGTATATGGGAAATTTGGTCCCCGCGTATACAATGCATCACGTATATCCCTGTGGGCAAAAAAAAAAGCACGTCACTGCACCGATTTTGAGGGCGACCAATGATCAGAAACCGGAGACTTTTTTTTTTGGCCTTATGTAAAACTACCTTGCAATTTGTTGTGGATTGTTGGTCCTTCGTATGAGTTCTTGTAGAAAGGCAAGCGTGTATGGTAAATGGCTTGGTGGTTGCTGGCCGTGGTATGCAAGGAACTGTTGCCTGATCACCTTAAGAACAAGTCCTCGTAACATACTGGAAAGGAATGAATGTTTTGTATTAGGTAAGGATTCTGCATCAAACCGCTGGTTTTAGAAGCACTCAGTGTTGTAAACAAGACCTGGAGGTCCAAGACTGAGACCTTCAAAAAGTGGTCTTGCGACTCGTCTCCACCTGGAAGCAGTCACATAATGGCTTATCCTTTAACTCTCCTACTACTACAAGGGTCAAAATGTTGATATACTTGCCAAGGTATATCTGGTGCACTTAAAAGTCAAACACTGTCTTACCTTACGTGTAGTAAGTGCATTGTCTGGTATTGTCCAGGGTGGTTAAAATGACAGTAAAAACCAGTCAAAAATGCCCCTGTGTACACATTTGGGTCAACAGTCAAAACAGGCAGTTGACTGATTTTGACTTCTATAGCTACATGCCATTAAAGTGCAGCTATAGTGGAGTGTCGTGGCCGAGCGGTCTAGCGCACCGAACTCAAGTTCTGGTGTTGCCAGCAGCAGGGTGTGGGTTCGAGCCCCGGTCGTGACACTTGTGTCCTTGAGCAAGATACTTAACCATAATTGCTTCGTCCTTCGGATGGGACGTTAAATGGGTCCTGTGTACTAGAATTAAGTATATGCGCAGAAATGGCCCAGGACACTTATTGGAAGCTGTTTACCATTTCTGGTTCAGCTGAGCGCTGGTTTACAGGTTTCCTCAGGCCTTATGAGCCTTACAGTGCTAATAATGCGCTTTCTGAGGCATCCTTGGTTTCATTACCAGAAATATAAATCTATACATTATTATTATTATTATTACCTTACGTGTAGTAAGTGCATTGTCTGGTATTGTCCAGGGTGGTTAAAATGAAAGTAAAAACCAGTCAAAAATGCCCCTGTGTGCACATTTGGGTCAACAGTCAAAACAGGCAGTTGACTGATTTTGATCTCTATAGCTACATGCCATTAAAGTGCAGCTATAGTAGGAGGGTTAATCTGTTACATTTCTCCAGAATTTTAGACCAAGTTCTTGTCTATTTACCTGATTTGTGGATGAAGCTGTCGGGAACATGATTTATGCAATGCAACCTGTGGATCCGTAGGAGAAAGCAAAACATAATGACATGAAATAAAAGTAAGAATTGAGGGTTTCAATGGTGGAAGAACTGTAAGGTAAGTTTGTGGTGATCTATACCATGTGAATGAATAATTCCGTAAGCATTATGAAGTTTTCGAAAATAACGGATTGAGTTAATCTGTGACATAGACCAGGACATTCTCTTGAAGATGACTTGTAATTGAGTGGTTGAAACTTCCAGCTAAAACGAAAGGTACAATGTTGGTATTTGATATTGTTCGTTCATTTCAACCCTCGAGTTTTCAAGGAATAAATCATGAAACTAACCTGTGAAAATGTCATCACAATGGGTGATAAAGTTTTTTTTTGAAAAACAAATTAAAAACTGTTCACGTTTTGGATGTTTTACACTAAGTAAAATTTTAGATAATTTGTTAAATTGATAATTTGGTAATTACCAATGTTGTACCTTTCCTTTAACCTCATAGTTAACCCTAACTCCCTAGGCCCATTTGCTTACACATAACCTGAATCCTTCCTAACTCCCTAGGCCCATTTGCTTACACATAACCTGAATCCTTCCTAACTCCCTAGGCCCATTTGCTTACACATAACCTGAATCCTTCCTAACTCCCTAGGCCCATTTGCTTACACATAACCTGAATCCTTCCTAACTCCCTACGCCCATTTGCTTACACATAACCTGAATCCTCCCTAACTCCCTAGGCCCATTTGCTTACACATAACCTGAATCCTTCCTAACTCCCTAGGCCCATTTGCTTACACATAACCTGAATCCTTCCTAACTCCCTAGGCCCATTTGCTTACACATAACCTGAATCCTTCCTAACTCACTAGGCCCATTTGCTTACACATAACCTGAATCCTTCCTAACTCACTAGGCCCATTTGCTTACACATAACCTGAATCCTTCCTAACTCCCTAGGCCCATTTGCTTACACATAACCTGAATCCTTCCTAACTCCCTAGGCCCATTTGCTTACACATAACCTGAATCCTTCCTAACTCCCTAGGCCCATTTGCTTACACATAACCTGAATCCTCCGTAACTCCCTAGGCCCATTTGCTTACACATAACCTGAATCCTCCGTAACTCCCTAGGCCCATTTGCTTACACATAACCTGAATCCTTCCTAACTCACTAGGCCCATTTGCTTACACATAACCTGAATCCTTCCTAACTCCCTAGGCCCATTTGCTTACACATAACCTGAATCCTCCCTAGGCCCATTTGTTTACACATAACCTGAATCCTCCCTAACTCACTAGGCCCATTTGCTTACACATAACCTGAATCCTTCCTAACTCCCTAGGCCCATTTGCTTACACATAACCTGAATCCTCCACAATCCTTCAGTAGTAAAGCAAGCACATGACATGTATGCACACATGTGTTTCTAATATGTGATACATGTACATGGCCAGGGACCCTCCCTGCACGCATGGAGCAATTGACAGTGTCCACTGACCCAAGCACTGACCTTGCAACCATTACAACAAACATGGATGTACATGTACAATGGAAAGGCAAGTATGCCTAATAACCTCAATTCTTCAAAATCCTTCACTTTAGCAAAGAGGATTTGAGGATTTGGGAGGGTTAGGGTTAAGAAGAGATTATTCATTGATATGTCCTTGCAAACAATGCATGTACCTATTATAGCATATTATAAACTTTTTTGTTGAGTTAAATTACCATAATAGGGTGGTTTGCAGATGAACTGCCTGATGAGCCTGTCATCAATGAGGATGATTTCTGTGTAAAAAAATATGAAAAGATTGAAGAGGAAATATAAAGTGAGCATGGAATATTTGTGTAGTTTAACATAATTTAATCTCCACATAACTTTTTATTTCTTGTCTATCCTGGGTAACCTGATCAGTAATTAGGTGTTTGTGCGACAGCGCGGAACAAACAGGAAGTTCAAATTCAACACATTCTAATGCAAAATTTTGAATATGAAATTAATATTTTTTATAATAAAAGATCCAAATTTGCAAAATATGATTGTGACATCATCAATGATAATTTTATTGAACTGGAAGTACTCATGAACACCGTGTGTTTGTCCCCCAAAAAATATAAGCTGTAGTTATCCCTGTTAGGCCCAATTTTGAATTGGAAGATAAGGAAGAAGACAAGGAGGAATTATTCTTTAGGGAAAACCTACATGATCATGTAGGGATTTGAACCTGGCTCCACAGAGGTGAAAGGCCAGGAATGTATCGCTACGCCAACTCATACGAATCTGTAAGTAACCGTAGACACTCACCACTTGGAATCTAAGAAAATACTGCTGGATCAACTCATGAAGTTTGCGTTGGATGAATTCATCTTTCTGTAGATCAAGACTCGCGAGACCCTCCAAAAACTAAATTAAAACAGAGTGCAATTTAAAAAGAAATTCTCTGATTTTATTATTTGTTTTTTCCCATTACAACTGCTCTCAACTTCAAACTTATTTGGGAAAAAAATACGAGCCAGCCCCGTCTGGAAAAGATTTTCTGTTTTGTGATTCATGGTTAATTTATGAGCCAGACATAGTAGGAGCTGCGCAGTTAACCTTGTGTCTTGATTGGACCAACTATTTGACTAATTATTGGAGTAATGAAAACAATATATCAAAGAGGGCTCTAAGCAAATATCAGTCATTAATAACCTTTCCCCATTTTTAGAGAGGAATTGTAATGGAAACAAAACAACATACAGAGTTTTGTTCTCTAAACCCATCGTAAAATATTGTAAAAAGTCATTTATTCCAAACCCCACATCTATTTAGTCAATATCTTTGTTCCGTGGGTGCTAGTCATAGAACCAAAGCATGCTGTATAGCCAGGGATCACGCCCCATGTTACGATACAACCTGTGAAGTGGCAGTCTGGGGATCACTGGCACTATTTGTGATAATTGTTAGAATTGTATAAACTGTGGGTATAGTGCTGTTTTATCCTGGAAACCTATGAAAAAACAATTTTTCACTGAAAAGTCTTCCCCAATAAATAAATAAATCACCAAAATATCCCTTAGTGTTTACCAGATGTAAGGTGTCTCTGATTGCAGACAACATAGGTTGTGGAAGGCTCTTCTTGGGATTGAAGAGTGCTGGTGGTAGGACCAGCTCAATCAGAATGCCTGGTAGCTGGGACTGAGATTTACCCTAAGAGAATCAAGGAAAAATTTATATTTGTGTTTAAGGGAAGGTGCAGCAATTGGTAACAATGGCAAAACTGCTTCTACTTTGAATATACCTTAAAACAACCTGTGAAAGTGCCAGCTCATTACGTTGTGGTTATTTACAAAATAGTGAATAATGCATTCAGATTGTTTGAATTCATTCTAATGTGGATTCATTCTAATGAGTACCCATTCCTTAATTTGAACCGGAAATTAATTAAATTTTCTTTAAAATAACAGCCCTTCAGATAAAATAATTTTTGGTGAAGATTAATTACATCATCAGCTTTAAACAATGTTTTTACATACATTGCCTTAAAGCCCGGTTCATACTTTATTATTTTTTCTCTCAATTGTTTCACCCCTTGATAAAAGAACACTGATTGATGTACACCTTATCAGCAGTATACAATTGTGAGCATCACGTGTAATCTCACTTTAACACCCAGTGTGTTGTCATTGAAACTTAAAAGGACATTATGACCTTATTATGTTGGGTATTAATTTCAGTCACAAAATTAACCCTCCTACTTCTGGTACCTTTTTCATACAAGTTGATCCACCATTTGAAACCATTCGCTTTTGTGGTTTTGAATGGTGAAATAACTGTGTACAGTATTGATTCCCCCAAATGGTTTTGAATGGTAGTACAGCTAATACAAAACCTTGTTTGGATACTTCTAAGTGGTGAATCAATGGACCCTCAATGGATTTGAATGGTAGTAAAGCTTGCTACCAACACTGTTCAAATGGTATCACCATGTGTGTACAAAACCAATGGGCATTTTGGTAAGTGGAAATTTTGAATGGTTTCAAATGGTCAAACAGTAGGAGGGTTAATCTAAAACTAGCACTCCAATTTTCATGCCCTGTTGATCATGACGATATTGTCTCTTTAAATAAGTTGAACCTTGAATTCCCTTGAAGTAATGTAAATCCATGCCTCTCGCTGTTATTTTGTGAAATGTGCAATTTTTAAGTGTTCTATTTTCCCTTAAAAATGCAATGTTCTAATAAAAACAAATTAAACATTAAAAGAAAACTATGGCAATATATCTTTTAGTTAGTATACTCTGATCTTTCCTCAGAAGGTTGCCCAGATCTAGTTTATGAAACTGCATCTGTAGTGGTGACTTGAATTCCAAGGGTCTTTCTTGATCTTACCTTTACATAAAGAATGCTTGCACAATACTTGACAACATGACCTATGACCTTATATATCCATAGGAGGTCACTTGCTGACCTCATGGTTCGTATCATGGGTTGAATCAACTCAACCAGGTCACCCAGATACAGAAGGATAGTCTGTCGTTTCTGCACACGCTCTTGAAGACCCTGAAAAGAAAATGCAAATATATGAATTTGTGAAATATTAATAAAACGTATTATCTCTCTTCAAATAAAATGCACTTTTATTTAAACAGCTTTGTGCTTAGTGTCAGAATCGCTGTGGATTTTCCCGTTTTATAACAAAAAAAAGTTTTGTGCCTTTCAGAGAATTGAGAGAAACCAAGTGTTAGACTCTGTCAAGTCTATTTGTCTGTTCGTCCAGCAGTTCCGCTTTGTCCATATCTAATTTGCATATCCTTTATATTTATAGCCGTGGTTCAGCAGTTCTTTTTATATAGGTAAATAAGGACTTGCAAAGGGAATGCAAAATATTGGTAATAGTGGCAAAACTTTCTCAGCTTATTCAAACACAATATCAATTTCTACTATCACAGATACCTATTTACATTGTATGCTTTTGGCTGAAAGGAAACAATGTACAGTCAAGTGTCTTACTCAAGGACACAAGCACCATGGTCGCGGCCAGGATTCAAACCCACATTCTGACGACTCGGCCATCAAAACACAAATCCAATGCACTAAACCTATCGGCCATATAGCACCTCCATGCAATTCTACATAGACTACTCCGAACCATTTTTTAAGCAAAAAGTACACTGTAAGCTTTGGCGATATCGATTTTTTTCATCCACGATATATCGGCAAACATATCGCGATTTACGATAGTATCGCAATTATTTTTTTCATTCATGCCGGATTGCTTTAGCTACAATAACCATGGGTATGTACCCCTCTACACGCATCACAATAAATCGTAAATTCGTTTGCAGAGCATGTGTGTACTTATTATGAAGTAGTTCGCTTTTGTTTCTCACTTCCAAAAGCTGAAAAGACCGTCCTCATTTTGTTTCCATAGAATTTCTGACTTGATTCACAATGGCAATTTTATTTAATCACGATATATATTTTTTAATCGCGATTTGCCGATATCTCGATAACTTAAAAAGGTTCTTGATATCATAATCGAATAAAAAAAAGTATCGTGATATTTTATATTATCGTGTTATCGCCCAAGCTTAGTACACTGTAAATGTAAGTTACAAAACAGCTAATTAAATGCATTTTTCTCTGAAATGATGGAGCAATAGAGCTGAGAATTTGGTTTCTTTCGATCTTCTTATCACATACACTGTACATCTACTGAAATGAACAAATGAACTGAACTGATGATCCAATTTGACAAACAACCACTTAATCTTGTTTGCAGAGCACTACATGCAACTCTCATTTATTTGGAGATATATAATGACTCACTGTGTAGTATCAGAATGTGATAAATCACTACGGGCTACTTCAGGTTGTTAAAGGAAAGGTATACCATTGGTAATTACCCAAAAGAAACTTGGTTTGAAGATGGTTACACTACAGTACATCCAAAGAAGTTTATCGTCTGACATGTTGTAATTGTTTGTGAAAACGCGAATACAGATTCAAATCTGAAATAGATCACTGTACAAAATAATGTGAATGAATTTTCAAAATTTCCTTCTTAATGATGAAATGGAAGAAGCTGAAACTGAGACATGGTTTTATACATATGTGATGTGATCTGGGAAAACCCTCCACATGGTGAAATTTGTAATTTTTTGTGTTTTATACATCAAATTAATCTGGACTGCATGTGCTCTTATGTGAAAGAACTCTACAATAGCGTAACTCAAGTTATAGACATTCTAGAATCATGAATAAAACAGTTTTGAAAAGAGCACATGCAGTGTCCCGATTAATTTGATGTATAAAACACAAAAATTACAAATTTCACCATGTGGAGGGTTTTCCCAGATCACATCACATATCTCTTGGTTCTTTTAAAATCAAGATATACATTAGAGGGAAGGTACAACATTGGTAATGTTGGCAAAACTGCTTATATGCATGTTTACTCTCTTTGAATCAAGATATACATACATTGAAGGAAAGGTATAACATTGGTAATGTTGGCAAAACTGCTTATATGATAGTATGCTTACTCTCTTTGAATCAAGATATACATTAAAGGGAAGGTACAGCATTGGTAATGTTGGCAAAACTGCTTATATGATAGTATGCTTACTCTCTTTGAATCAAGATATACATTAAAGGGAAGGTACAGCATTGGTAATGTTGGCAAAACTGCTTCTATGAGTACGCTTACTCTCTTTGAATCAAGATATACATTAAAGGGAAGGTACAACATTGGTAATGTTGGCAAAACTGCTTCTACGAGTATGCTTACTCTCTTTGAATCAAGATATACATTGAAGGGAAAGTACAACATTGGTCATGTTGGCAAAACTGCTTCTATGGGTATGCTTACTCTCTTTGAATCAAGATATACATTAAAGGGAAGGTACAGCATTGGTAATGTTGGCAAAACTGCTTCTATGGGTATGCTTACTCTCTTTGAATCAAGATATACATTAAAGGGAAGGTACAGCATTGGTAATGTTGGCAAAACTGCTTCTATGGGTATGCTAGCTTAATTTCTTTAAATCAAGATGCATATTCAACAACCATACTGTGAAAGTTTCAGTTCAATTTGGATTCGAAGTCATGAAAAAAGTGTGAAAAAGCTTTTACAGAAACACTTTTTGTAGATGTGCTTAATTTGTATGAGCGTACTTGATTGAGACAGAATAATCTTTAAGGGTGATTGGTAACTTAACCAACTTCACATCAAGTTAGCTTTTGGATAATAAATGGGTAATTTTGTAATTACCAATCTTGTACCATCCCTTTAAGACAATGGATGAGATGTCCCACAGAACGGACAAACTGCTTCATAATAACGTTAACATCATTAATAATACACTGTACATGAAAGCACTCTGTGGACATCGTCAACACGGTTTTCAAGCTGGGGTTTTGGGAGAGAATCATTATCATGACTAGATGCTTTGTTCAGATTTTCATTTTAAAGGAATTAGTTGCTGTTAATAATTAATTTCAAGTTTTATTGGGGAGGTTAAATTGTTGAATTCTTACTTCCTTGACGTAGACTGAAGCAACTAGACGAGAAGGTAAATTGTACCAAATCTTGTGGGTGAGTTTTTACATATGTGACACGTATTTTATGCATTTAACTGTGTGAATTAATTAATTAAAGATGGCCCATGTTTTTGTCTATTTTACCAGCAATTTCTAACAATTTTCCATACATGTAGCAAATAGTTACACAAATTCAAATTAATAAAATTAATTAGCTGTCAATATCAAATATAATATTGGCTTTATTTCATCAGAAACAGTTTTGTCTGAGGTGCTGCCACTTTTGATTGTCTTAGTCTGTTCTTTATCTTGATTCACAGAAGCAGTTTTGCCAACATACAATGTACCAATGTTGTACCTTCTCTTCAATGTATATCTTGATTCAAAGAGAACAAACATACTCATAGAAGCAGTTTAGCCAACATTACCAATGTTGTACCTTCCCTTCAATGTATATCTTGATTCAAAGAGCGTAAGCATACTCATAGAAGCAGTTTTGTCAACATTACCAATTCTGTACCTTCCCTTCAATGTATATCTTGATTCAAAGAGAGTAAGCATACTCATAGAAGCAGTTTTGCCTGGAAGAAGGTCAAAAGGCTCTACGACCTTCCAGCACACAAAGTACACCATTTTGTCCCAGCAGAAGGTCGTAAGCAATAAAATTTCTCCTTTCTCCTAAGCAATAAAATTTGTTGCTAGAATTACTCCCAAGACATGTTTTGCCATTTAACTTTCCTACAATGACTTATAAATGCAAGAAAAACGACCAAACTTTCACACTCAGTTTTCTTGAAACACAATTTTGCTAGTCACACTTTCGTTTTGTCCTTCTTCTGGGCACACGATGATATTGTTTTTTAATCTGAATTTTATTTTGGCATCAAGAAGTAGCTGAATATGCAGGCACCTTTCAGAATGATTGGCATCTTAACCAATATCACATCAAGTTACATGTAGCTTTCATATAATAAATCAATAATTTGGTTATCTGGTAATTGGGTCATTCCACCAGGTTGAGGCAAGCTTTGATAGGTGTCCCTTGTTTCGTAGGTAAAGGTATTATTATCATTTATTAGGACAAACATTCTTGTAACTTCCTATTCAAGGCACAGAGATTGATTTCATTCTAATTTGAAGAACAACCGAGAATGTGCACTCATAATAAGGATAATGAATGGTACATCTACATATACATGTACCTACGTAACAAAGCTTGGTGGAATGACCCAAGTGCCAAAAATGGATGCAACAATTAATGATTTCTTCTCATGTTTACAGATTTAATAAACAAGGAACTTTCTACATCCAACATCATCACCATAGTTACAAGCAGAATGAACGACTCTTATTTTGACGACGATAGTCTTTTTATTATTCGACTTCACGATGGCGTATACATAGTGCAAATGATTCTAAGCATCGTCGGTATCTTGGGAAACTCTGTCGTCTGTATGACAATAGCACGAGCGAAATTCATGCACAATGTTACCAATTTCCTGATTGGCCACATGGCATTTGCCGATATCCTTGTCTGTTTGTCATTAATCATCTTCCAAAACAGATACCTCCAACATTTGTCCGCTTACGGAAGTGTCTTCGAGAAGGAGATACTGTGTGCATTGTTTCAGGCGAAAGTCATATTGTGGTTGAACTGTGACCTGTCCATATATAGCATGCTTTGTGTGACGGTGGAACGTTATGTAGCTATAGTGCATCCGTTGAAGTATCTCCGCTTCTTCACGAGGTCAAAGGTCAGCCTCATGATCTTGGTAGCTTGGTGTATTCCAATAATAATAATTATTCCAAATATTATGTCCAGTTCATACAGCACTGCCAAAGATAAGTGCTTTACTGTAGGAATACCTCGTAATGAGGCAATCCCCTTTTGCGTAAGTGCCATGCTTAGTATGTTGGGGCCTGCTATGGTACTGTTATGGTGTTATGGCAGAATTTTTACCAGTCTGCGGAAAAGTGCTGAAGATCACCGAGGCGCCAACAACCACGCCCCAGCCAACGAGCTATTTATGGTCCGGCGAAGGGTCATCAAAGTGCTTTTGATCGTCTCGGCACTTTACATCTGCACTTGGCTCCCCATTCAAATATTCTTCAGCATCGTAATTTTCAGAACCACAATCTCCCCAGAAGCAAAGGAGGTTCTGATTTTACTTCAACCAACAGTGGCTGTCTTAAACTCGGTTGTTAATCCGTTTGCCTATGCCTTCAAGTACAAGGAGTTCCAGCGGGGTGTGCGTGAGTATGTGGTTCCCTCGTGGTGCAACCGAAGTAGGGTGGCTGCTGCCCCCATGAATGAATGAGATAGCAACTGTAATTTCTTGTGTCTTGAAGCCACTACACACCATTTGTAATTTCAAAAACATAATTTATTACATTAAACGTACTTGGTAAATAGTTGATGATGGTATCAAATAATTTTTGAAATATTTCTGTCTGAGATGCTATCATTTTATTAAAATTAGAAAAATAAATTCCCAACTGAATTTTCGAACAAAGAAAAATTCATGAAAATTTTCATGAAAAGAAAAATCCTTGTTTAATTGAATACAAACAATCTGCATTTTTACTATTACAGGTTGGTTTCTGTAAATAGCTCTTGATTCTCTTGATTTTGCTTGAACCCTAACCTTCCCAAATCCTCCAAAATCCTCTATGCTAAAGTGAAGGATTGAGGTTATTAGAAATACTTGTGTAACCAGCTGACTTTGCATTCTGCAGATTCATTGCTTACTTACCTTTAATGACTTTTACTACCCGGTGTAACCAGCTGACTTTGCATTCTGCAAATTCATTGCTTGCATACTTACCTTTAGTGATTTTTAAAACCCTTTTGGAATGTATAAAATGCCCAGTGTCCTTCTTTTGGAACTCTTCTATGTTGGAAGTCTTGGAATGGTTGTGAGCATTGTCATCAAACAATTAGGATGCCAATGTTCAATCAAGCGTTACAGTGAGCTGCACAGTGCAATGTTAAGGAACCATTCCTGCACTTGCCGCTGTAGAGGAAGGGTCTACAGTAGAGAGCTGTTCTTCTTAGTTATTTTCGTTTCTTAAGTTCAGCCATCATTAGTTTTCCTTCCGTTAAATGACAATTGTATGGTACAACTTCATTTTCATCCATCAGGCAGTAACCTTTCGGGTGCAGAAGAGTGTCTGGGCCCCTTTCTGGTAGCCTTGTAGTATTGCTATAGTCTTGTTTAGCCTTGTAGTATTGCTATAGTCTTGTTTAGCCTTGTTAATCCTTACACTGAAAGTTTTTGCCATGAAATTCCACTCACATCGTGAAATTTGAGTGTATAGTGGACGTTCACTCCAGTTTAGTAGAAAACTTGTATGTTGGATATTAATTTGTTATTTTATAGTCCTAAATTAATAAACAACTTAACGTTAACCAGACCTGTAAAGAAAAAGAGTTTTGTCACCTTTCTTCTGCTTGGTTACACTTGCCTTTCCATGGTACATGCACTTCCATGTTTGTTGTAGTGATTGCAAGGTCAGTGGACACTGTTTATTGCTTCATGCATGCAGGGAGGATCCCTGACCATGTACATGTATCATAGATTAGATATGTGTGCATACATGTCATGTGCTTGCTTTACTACTGTAGGATTTTGGAGGATTTAGGTTATTTGTAAGCAAGTGGGCATAGGGAGTTAGGGTTTTAAGGAATTTCTTGTTGTAAAGCTTAACACTAGATTATTTGGACAGAAAAACAATTCAAATTTTTTTGAAAAAATAATTACATCTTTTCAACGATGTATATCCCTTTTTTAAAATTTCAATTTCAATTTCACCGCCAATTTTGTTTTTCATTTGTTCACTTTTCCTTGTGAAATGGACATAAATCACTTCTAAATGAGATATTTAATAGAACCATTGACCGAAGCACTGTTTATGTGACCAGAGATGAATTAATCATAAATTACTTGTTTTTAAATTAATAACTCTTGAACCAATGCCCCATTCAATTATTTTGAAATAACTTAAAGGGAGGGTAGAACAATGGTAATGAAGAGATTATAAAATTATCTAAAACTTAAATTTATCATTTGAAGTGCTTTCATCTTAGAGAAATTATGAATTATGTTGAATTTGCTGGACAGAAACATTTAGTGTGATTGGGCAGTTTTGAAAAATCTAAGTAAATTTTGCTAGGGGTATTAGGGCCGCTGTTATGAACAACACGGGGGTGAAATCTATAGTTCTGAGTGTTTGCTTTGCTTTCCTTTATTGCTTAAATCTTTAAAATCTGGAGGATCACAACAATGCGATTTGTAAAAATCTGAAAATCCGGAAAGATCCGGACAAATCACACACATGAATTTTCATAGATAGTTTTATGATATATTTCTTGAGGGTTGAAGTGAACTTACACTACCAAATTCTGTACCTTCCCTTTAAATTTGGAAGCAATTCAAGAAATAAGCAATGTTCAAATTTAAAACAAGAATGATGGAAAAATAAGAATTCACAAGTAATATGATCTTAAAGCTTTTCTGTATAAATGTATTCATTGTTGTGTGCTTACTTTATCTTGTATTAATGCTGTGATGGATTCATTTGGGGGGGGGGGGCACAAGCTAGAGAAAAATAATACATTTTGTATATTTAAAAAAGTATGCTCTAGAGTATATGACATAAAACACAATAAAGGGGGCCACTTTCCTACCGTCACGTTAGCAGTTTTTCTAATAGTTGTAATTCTTTTTTTAATATCTGAAACCACCCAAAAAATATTTGAACATTTGAATAGACATGCATGCTTATCCTAAAGATAATTTGAGTTGATTATTACTATTATTTTTTTAATTACCCTAAAATTTACATCAACAAATGGACGGAAAAGTGAGATAACTTTTTCCGTCCAATTTGAGGGTAAAAAATAAATAAAAAAATAAAACAAATCAACTCAAATTAGTTCTAGTACAGTATAAGCCTGCATATCCATTCACATGTTGAAACACTTTTTGGTCGGTTTCAGGTACTTAAAAATAAATAACAACCATTGGAAAAACTGCTAACGTGATGGATGCAAAGTGGCCCCCTTTATTGTGTTTTATGTCATATACTTCTTATATGATATTTTCCAAATATTTACCTGTGCAGAGTTAAAGTGGTACCCGAGAGCTTGTATGAACTGTAGCATGCTGTGTTTGCGTTGGTTCCCTGCACCCTCTAT
The DNA here is from genome assembly GCA_029582265.1 of Zoroaster sp. YZ-2022. Lineage (NCBI taxonomy): Eukaryota > Metazoa > Echinodermata > Asteroidea > Forcipulatida > Zoroasteridae > Zoroaster > Zoroaster sp. YZ-2022. The sequence goes on from CM055837.1 coordinate 16,955,537, forward strand.
AAAACTGGTAGAGTCCTGAGTCTGAATGGTAAAAAAAAAATTAAAAAAAATAAGATTAAGATGAAATATGGATGCAACCCACTATTAAAAATAACCTCCAATATAACTCAATTTAAGTAAAAAATTTAAAGTTAGCAAATAATTTTAAAATACTTGTGCAAATTACAAAGTACAATGTTTAAACTCAGATCCACACTTCTTCCAAGAAGAACCCTAACCCCTTAGGCATTTTGGCTAGAAACCATCACAAATCGGCCAAAATCCAACAACATGCAGTAAAAAGGTACCCCAATTGATGGAATTGGTACAGTGGCAAATGTAAAGTATCCATGGCTTGGCTATACACAGTCCTAAATCCAACAAATCAATGGGCTATACTAGGGCTGTGCCGGGTATCCGGATACCCGACCGAAACTGTCATTACCCGGTTCCGTTTTTCGGTTCCGAGTACCCGTAAACGACTTTTTAAAATTGGGACTTACCATTTCAGGGTGTGAACAGAAATCTTTGACTATTGAATAATGTAATGTTTACACTTTTAGGAGCAAGTTTATTCAAGATAACGCCTTTGTAGTATTTTACGGACATTTTCCATACACTTTTGTCCAACTGATACATTGTATCCAATCATTATGACTCAAATAGCCTGGCTGTGGCATGCTACAAACAAGTATCAAACTAGCTGCTCAGGATGGAATGTTTGCCTATTGTTCACAGTAATTGGATTAGTGGGACAATAACTGCTGCTTTATGTCTGGCCTGGAGTGTGCACCATGATGTGTTAATAGAGGGGATTTTATTATAGGGGACGTCCACATTAATTGTTGTCCTAATAAAAAAGTGGTGTTGAAATTGGTTTTGTTGTGCAATTATTTTGATGTGCCACCGACCATCCCTCAGCAAAATCATCAACTTTTCTATTTATTTACCCACCGATACCGAGCTCTCTTGTGTACATGTATTACATTTGCCGACAATGTGACAATTTGTTTCAAAAGAAAAACATAAAAAAGGAGGTGTTAAGTCGGCCATTGTCTTTGAAACCAACAGTAGGATCCGTAATCAGTCGGATTTGAAAGGTATTATTGGTTGCAGGTTTGATCCTTTCAATTGGGCAGCTTATTTTTACAATCACCTAATCTCCTATCAGTTGAAAAGACATTTATGAGGGACAAAATGCGGTTGCTTATGATGAGCTGCGAATTATGGATCGTCAAACATTGATGGAGGGGACAAATTGGCTGAATACTAATTAAAAAGTAGACAAAACTTACACCGATACGTTTTGTTAAGTTATTTTTTGATGAGTGCGCATCCTAAATTTTAGACTCATTTCTTGACTGACCGATCAACACGATGCCACGTTCAACAGGGAATAGTCAAGTTTGGTCCCATTTTGAGAAAAAGGGGCCCAAATTGGTCAAATTCATTCTTTCAAGAAACAAGGTTTATTGACATTTAACTAAAGTTCATTGTGATAGAAACATATTAATATTCAAGTTCTGATTTTAAATTCGTTAATATTTTGCAGTTTATTAGTTTCATAATATTAAATATTATTTTAGTACGCAAAATCATGTCCTTATCCAAAGCCAACATGACGTACGGGATATCTTTATTTAGAAGGCAGGGCTGCGGCAAGGCGCAAGCACATGAATTGTTTTCCCACAACGGGTTAGTTTCGCCCACATCGCCTTTGACCAATGACATTATTCAACACATGTTTTGTGACATGAACATTAAAGTCAACTTGCTATACGCATGCGCTCTGATCCAAAGCCAACATGGCGTACGGGATATCCTTATTTAGAAGGCAGGGGCGCGGCAAGGCGCAAGCACATGAATTGTTTTCCCACAACGGGTTAGTTCTGCCCACATCGCCTTTGACTAATGACATTATTCAACACGTGTTTTGTGACATGAACATCAAAGTCAACTTGCTATACGCACGCGCTCTGATCACGCAACGTCTTCTGATGATGCTAGTCACTCCCTGACACAGTCACGTATGAGGCCGCTGTAGTTGTGTGATCGATGCACCGGCCATGCATGCGCGCGATCAATTGGGCTTTCTTTTTGTAAATTGGGTTATTAAAGACACTTCTGTAGCAATTTTTACGGTTTTATTTCAGAAATAACTTTCCGTAAATACAATATTTTGTCACCAAGATGTTATACTTTAATAAAGATCGAATTAAATATGGTATCCTCTGTTTTATAAAGGTTAACGTTTACATGTATTTGTACACCAAAGGAGGCATGTTTTCAACAAAAATGAAAACGGGTGTCCGGGTATCCGAACTTTTCCTGATTTCGGGTATCCGGTTCCAAAAATATCCGAAAACGCACAGCCCTAGGCTATACTGTGAAGTACTGAATCCATCAGAATCAAGGTATGGATTTTGAAGGTATTGGGGTAGTTAGGGTTAATCTTTTTAAAATCCAATCCACCAAGCAAAGCTTCAAATCACTTACGTCGGCGGAGGTAATTATTGTATTTCTGATTGATTGTGTGGTAACAAATAAACTAATATACTTTTATCTACCTGACTATTTATGATAGCAGACACCTCTTCTAGCTTGAAGACGAGTCTTGTCAATTCCTGCATCTGATTACAAGATTGTGGACTCTGAAGCCCACATCGTAGCCAGGCATGAACAAGGGCGGATGTCCACTGGGTGGTACCCATTCCCTCAAGGAGTTTATCGGTGAAAGATTGATTCGGTAGAAGGTGGCAAAGGTAGCGTACTGTGATACTAATAAATGACATAAAGTTCAAAGTTCAAAATTCAAAGTTGAAAGTTCAGAGTTCAAAATTTGTAATCCCCATCCAAGTATACATGAAATGGTGATTGTACAATAATCGTTCAACATTAAAATTGTAAACATGAAAATAAAAAATCTTATTAACAAAATAGCAAATAATGATAGGACACTTGTACTTTTTAGAGCCCCTATTTGCTTTGTTCACATCTAGTGGTGTAATTGCACACAATGTCTTGATTATAGCCACTTTGGCGTCAAGTGAGTGTTGTGCGTACACTTCTGCATATGCGCATATATTATGGTACTACGTGCACATGTACTTCTGCCAGCCACATGTATACTTTTGCCATACACATGTATACTTCTGCCAGTACTTCTGTCGCTTGAGATATTCCGCGCGTACTCGCATGCAAAATATGCCAAATGCAACACGCGGAATATCTCAAGCGACAGAAGTACTGGCAGAAGTACATGTGGCTGCACCATCTCTGCAGTATTGATCAACAGTGATCTAATGACATGCGCCCTCATGCACAGTGCAAATACACTATTGGTAATCTTGAAAAACACAAAAGATCTACAGTATTACACTTGGTGTAAACTTTATGATGGGATAAAACAACCCTTGAACTATTTCTGTCTATGAGGAGCTACATGTATCCCTTCAGCAAAATTAGTGAAATAATTTCCAAGAGTTAATACTGAGATTCAACATTAGAATATGAACAATCTGAACGCATTTTCACTATTTTCTAAGAAAACCAGACATAAAAAATCTAAAAACTAACCCCCTATCAATAACATAACTATTGCTATTTTTAGCTCATTTCTTTTTCCACTTGCTATGTTTAAAGGGCTGTACCTCTGAAGGCACTTTTGTTAAATTGTAAAATACGCATATACAAATATTAAAATATCTCCAGAATGAAAAATGCCACAGGGGTCAAACCTATACCAAATTAAAGCTTATAATATGACCAATTCAATTATGTATAAAACTCATTTTTAAAAATTTACCGACATAATACCCATTTTTGTGGGTATTCAGTAAGGTTTAATCCAATTAAATTAAATGATGTATCGCCCATATTTTGGGCTATTTTAACTACAATTCCCAGAAAATTTCTTTTTCATCGGAAAATTGCCATTTTCTAAGAAAACCAGACATAAAAAAATCTAAAAACTAACCTATGATGGACTTTATGGTCTTCTAGACCAAAATATTTGAATAACTCCAACGGTGTTGGCTGTGTCTTGCATGATACTTCATGTATCTTCCTGTAGTAATGACAACGTTAATTTACAATAAGGAACATTACAATGTGAAATTTATTACAAAGACTATATATAATCATATTTTTATTTCTTAACTCCATTAAATCCGTTGAAATATGTTTGTATGAGAGACTATATCATCAATTATTTATTCTCCTAACATGCCAATGTCTGAATAATAAATCAAAGGACTTAAAGATACAACATTGTCACGATCAGAGCAGACTTTCAACAGGGCATGGAATTGGTGTCCTCGTTTATTAGATGAATGCAGTTACTGAAAATTACTGGCTCATTTATGCAGCAGAAACATGACTTTATCATGTGGGGGTATTATTTTCAGTCACTGAGTTAATCTAAAACTAGCACTCCGATTCCATGCCCTGTTGATTGTAACGATATTGTCCATTTAAAACCATATTATCAGGTACCAGATCAGACTCCAAAACAGCACAATGAAATGATCTGTATCTTTCACAGGTGGGTTATTATCAATATCGTCACGATCAGAGCAGACGTGGCATGGAATCAGTGTCCTAATATGAACCCAGTGAACACAGTGAAAATTAAATAATCATTTACACAGCAGCAATGGTATATATAACCTTATCTTGTTCAGTCACTGCATTAATCTAAAACTAGCACTCTGATTCCATGCCCTGTTGATCGTGACGATATTGTCCCCCTAAAAGTGGAGTGCCATGGTCGAGCGGTTTAGTGCATCGAATTTGTGTTCTGATGGCTGAGTCGTCAGAATGTGGGTTCGAATCCCAACCGCAACCATGGTGCTTGTGTCCTTGTGTCCTTGAGCAAGACACTTTACCATAATTGCTTCTCTTCACCCAGGGGGTAAATGGGTACCTGTGAGGGCAGAGTTGGTTGTTGTGTTTGATTAGCCCCATATGCACTGAAATGGCAGCAATTGAGCTGTATACTCCCCAGGGAGCTGAGATGGTTTTAGAAATGATTTATGAGCCTGATGAGCAGGGGTAATAATGTCATGCACCTTGAGCACCAGTTTGGTGGATACGTGCGCTTTATAAGTCTACATTTATTATTATTTATTAAAGTATGGATGCATTTACAGACAATTGAGCGAAAGTGTTTACTTGCTTTAAACGTCCAATAATTGTAATTCATTAATATAATTGTAATCAAAAACTGTAATAACATGACAGTATAATTACTAACAGATCTGTAGCAAGTAGGGTAAAACTTGTAGCCACATCAGCAAGCTCAGACGATGGGGTCTGAGTAGAGGCATGTTTCTTGATAAATGGAAATATATTCTCCCACAGAACCTGAGCAAGTGCTGAAAACAAAATAATATACAAATTAAATAAATAAATAAATAAACGAATTAACTAAAGATGTAACATCCATGTTTTTTGTTATTCTATCGATGTGTTTTAATTATTAACCCTAACTCCCTAGGCCCATTGGCTTACACATAACCTGAATCCTCCAAAATCCTTCAGTAGTAAAGCAAGCACATGACATGTATGCACACATGTGTTTCTAATCTGTGATACATGTACATGGCCAGGGACCTTCCCTGCATGCATGGAGCAATAAACAGTGTCCACTGACCGAAGCACTGACCTTGCAATCACTACAACAAACATGGATGTACATGTACCATGGAAAGGCAAGTATACCTAATAACCTCAATCCTCCAAAATCCTTCAGTGGTAAAGCAAGCACATGACATGTATGCACACACGTGTTTCCAATCTGTGATACATGTACATGGCCAGGGACCCTCCCTGCATGCATGGAGCAATAAACAGTGTCCACTGACCCAAGCACTGACCGAAGCACTGACCTTGCAATCACTACAACAAACATGGATGTACATGTACCATGGAAAGGCAAGTATACCTAATAACCTCAATCCTCCAAAATCCTTCAGTGGTAAAGCAAGCACATGACATGTATGCACAGACGTGTTTCTAATCTGTGATACATGTACATGGCCAGGGACCCTCCCTGTATGCATGGAGCAATAAACAGTGTCCACTGACCCAAGCACTGACCTTGCAATCACTACAACAAACATGGATGTACATGAACCATGGAAAGGCAAGCATGCCTAATAACCTCAATCCTCCAAAATCCTTTACTTTAGCAAAGATGATTTTGGAGGATTTGGGAAGGTTAGGGTTAATGGAATATTGATTACATCATTTTAGAAAGGAAAATAATTTGTAGTGAGATATTTCACAAAATAGTTGTCGGAAGCTCGGTTTAAAAATTAATTATGTGCTCAAATGAATTAATGACAGGACCCACAATAGTTTCAATATGCGACATATTTACTTTAAAACCATGCTTTTTGGGATTATTTTATTTAGAAATGTGTAATTTGAAAGCATTTGTTTTCATTTCTTCAAGTAAAATGGCAATGTTCCAATGAAAAAGAAAATTAAGATTTGTAGCTTTGCATGGGGAAAAGGATATTAAGTAAAGACTGTTTGCGTTGACACTATGTCAACCGGCAGGACTTTCATCCACACTGCGGTGCATGTCCGGAACAGACTCCCAGACAATGTAGTGTGGAGAGATCAGCAATAATGGTATTCAGTCCTTCAATAGTCACCTGCATCATCATCTTCTATTAGATTCTTGAAGCAGCAGAGTTCTTTGCCATTTCCCTAAGCTGCTGTGAACCACTGATTGGCCCATTAGGGTTACTGATATAGTGCTTTATCACCTATATCTGTGCATGACCTGGTCATACCTAATTGTGGCTATTGTTCACCTTTATAAAAAAACAAATTTAAAAAAATTCTCTGAGTAGTAAATAGTTATGAAAAGAACTGGCACTTACACATGGTGTCACTGCAAACAGTCCTTACTGAAAAAGAAAATTTTCAGAAATTGCTGTAAAAATAGCCAAACACATAGTCGATACCTTTTTAATATCATCTATTTCTTGAGTGCTATATACCTACTTCAGTCAACAATCGTAGTAATTACCTTTGTACTTATGCATCAGTACATCTCGACTTGGGGATGATTCAGAAGTGACGTTGGAATTTGCTGGCCTCTGCATTAACACTTGCTTGTACAAAATCCTGGCAAGGAAATACACCAAATATTGTTATAAAAGACATCCACTTACATAAAACATATTAACCTTTGTGTATAGGATGTGTGCCAGCTACCTATCTTAGTGGTTTGTGAGCATAAACATAATTCATGGGCGGATCCAGAACATTTTTTAGGGGGGGGGGCTGAGAATCAAAAACAATTATTTTTCAGTACTACAAAAATTACAATGAAATAATCAAAGGGAGAGAAAAACAAAGCACAGTGAGGGAATGGTGGTGCGTTCTCCCCTCCCCTTCCCCCCCCTCTCTTTTTCTCTTTTAAAAATTTTTTTTAAACGATTTTAGGGGGGGGGCTACAGCCCCATTAGCCCCCCCCTGGATCCGCCAATGTAATTGTATTACATATGTGACCCGCTGTACAAAAAAGAGTATTACGTTGCGCTATGCTATTACACGTAAAGAGCTGTTCTATGTGGAGATGGTGAAAAATCTTCACAAAGTGATTTTATTTTAGTTCGTTGGCTTCTATTATATCAATATTTTCAGAAATTTATTTTCATAAATATTAATATTGATGAATAAAGATGATACAAAAAAACGTTTTTGTGTGCATTATTTTCATGTTTTGTTTTACTCTTTGTCCGTTTTAGGGAAGAAAAACCGCCAATGTTAAGCTTTCGTAGTGATACAGTTTTAACACCCCCTATCAATAATATAACTGTTGCTATTTTTAGCTCATTTCTTTTTCCACTTGCTATGTTTAAAGGGCTGCATCTCTGAAGGAACTTTGGTTAATTTGTAAAATACGCATATACAAATATTAACATATCTCCAGAATGCAAAATGCAACAGGGGTCAAACCTATACCAAATTAAATCTTATAATGTGACCAATTCAACTATGTATATAACTCTTTTTACAAAATTTGGCGACATAATACCCATTTTTGTGGTTATTCAGTAAGGTTTAATCCAATTAAATTAACGATGTATCGCCCATGTTTTGGGCTATTTTAACTACAATTCCTAGAAAATTTCTTTTTCATCGGAAAATTGCCATTTTACTTAAAGGGAAAACAAATGCTTTAAAATGAAATATTTCTCAGAAAAGCTTTTTCCCTACCAGGGTCTTGTAGTGAGAACAAGATAGATTCTGGGAATGAGGTTGATAAGAAGGATGGGAATTATACCTATGTCTGGCCATGATTGTCTGAAGAAACGTCAGCAGTGTTCTCATCTCATGGTCGGAGGAAACATCCAGAAGACTTCTTAAACCAGATCCTGAAGAGGTAAATACGAAATAATACAAAATGAAAATATGTCTTGGCTATTAAGACGCATCAGAGAGGTCATCGAAATCTACAAAAACCAAAGCATTCATCAAGATCCTCTAGATTCTCTATATCCACCTTCACCATAGTATTAGCCAGAGAGGTGTCTGGGTGTATTTTGGACACCCTGTTTCATCTGTTATTTACATGTCAAAGTATTGTATGTGAACAATTTGGACACCCTGTTTTGAAATTTCCAGCAAATTTGGAAACCCTGTTTCTAAATCCTGGCAACTACCTTGACGGTCACTGCACCAACCCCGAGGCTTGGGTCTTCTATACCGTCAGCCCAAGACACTGTAATTGCTTCTCTTCACCCAGAAGTATAAATGGGTACCCGTGAGGGTAGAGATGGTTCTTGTGTTTGAATAGACCTGTAGCGGCCAAAAAAGGTTGCACATAATAGGCTGTATACTCCCCAGGGATGATACTGGCCCAGTGACCAGGGGATGATGTAAAGCACTACAGGACATTATGTGAAATGTGCTATATTATTAAATTATTATTCATAAATTAAATGTTATTCATAAATGCCCAAGATAGTTTAGACAATCTGATTGGGCAAAACGTAATCTCATGGGGGGTGTATTAATGGATGGTAAAGACATGGCTTATCAAAATCAGAGCAGCGTGTATGGGTCAGCTGTTTGCCAGCTGTTTTGTGCGACATGCGATGAGGATTTGAACCAATCAGAGTGACGAAGATTACTTTGCATCACGTGCCTGACTCGTGTACATGTACTTTGAAAGTGTTTTGTGTGTCCCCAAAACATGAATTTGCTCATTTCTTTTTGGCTTTATTCAACAAAAATTTCAAATTTTTGACATTTTGAAAAGGAAATTGATACAGGCATTTATGAATGTGAATAACAGTTTGATGGTTGGTCTATACTGCAGGATAATGACCTGTTTTGTGCATGGTCATTGATAACGGCTCGGTCCTTATCACCTGTGACCACCCCCAAATCCAGGCATTAACCTGCGGTAAAGACCTTTTATTCCCTTATTATTATTATTACCGATGAGTTTTTCCTCTGAGAGATGAAGCTTGTTGCTAGCATCGAAGACCTCCTGTGTACCCTCAATATAGGTCACTATCAGTCCCCACAGTTGTCCCTTCCTGCTAGCATCAATAGATTGGTTGCTCATTTCCCTGGTAACATCAAAAGTAAGAAAAACAGCCCAGTTCGTAAAGAGTGATTGCATATGATGTCACAGTCTGGAAGGGCTCCCTCGCTGACGTCAAAAGAAGTTCTATCATTGGCTCTTGTATACGCACCGCACCTAGACATAAGTGCATTCCCATATTGTTTTTTGAACATGGCGGCTAATGCAAGCTCTCTATAGATGGTTTTCAACCGTACAACATTGGCTATCTTTTAAGCAATGATTAACCTTTTTTGAACTATGCGTTACGCGTAGCTCCACATTTTCAACAAACTCCATTTATCATTTGTCAGTGAAGCACTTTACACCACAGGTAAATTAGAATGCTTGACGTAGCAGCTCAAAGCCAATTCCAAGTTTAAAACAAAATATATCAGTATTTATGTTGTCTTCTGTTGTTTTACCCTAAATTTGGTCTAAAAACAGAACCAGTATCATCAACCTCACTCCCAGGGTCTACCTTGATCTTGCTATTAGACCCTGGTGGGAAAAGTGCTTTCCGCAACGCTGACTGGTAACTTAAAAAAATATGCAAAAACAGTTGGAATATTTCAATTGTTTTTCTTTTTAAAATGCTTATGCCTTTAGATTTTTAGATATTAAAAGAAAGAATACGTATACAGACCGTACAATGGTGACCATATATGTGCACAAAGTAGATAGGGGTTCCTTGACTGAGGACTTACATGCAGACAGTATTGAATCCTTGTACAAGCCGGTCAGCCACAATGGCTAGATCACTTCCGTGCTCCTCGTGGATCAAACACAGTGTAAATAAACCTACAAGGAAAAAACACAAATGTTTGTACAACATGGATATTTTGTTGAGGTCCATCATATATTTACACGTATGCAATGACTTTAATGGAAGTGGCAACCACGAACAGGGAAAAGGAAAAGAGGCAGACAAAAAAGAAGATGGAGAGATGACATAATTAGGCATATGCATGAGGAGGGCTACATTCTACACTGAATGAACACAACCTAAATGAGACTGACATTAAAGGGAAGGTACAACATTGGTATCTGGTAACGTACATTCATTTCAACCCTATAGTTTCCAAGAAATAAAACTAACCTCTAAAAGTTTCATCTCAATATTAGTGCTCAAGCTTTGAGAAAACAATGAAAAACTCTAACATGTTTTTTCTGTTTGATTAAAAAACGTATAGGTGGATTAAATTCTTGCATCAGGTGATTTTGCCCTACACCGATATGTGTATAGCACTGCATACTCAGTGCTTTCCGAGTGTCTGTGAAAACACTTCACAGGCGACTCGGGCGGGATTCGAACCCATGACCTCCTGCTTACTAGTGCAGACGTCTTAACCTCTCGACCACCGAGCTTGCCCGATGACAATTGGCCGGCCAGAATCCTATATAGCAGCAGGGTTTTGCGATATATATATATATATAAGTTGGTGAAATTCTTGCGTCGGGAGATAAACAATTGATATAATTTTGCCCTGCACCGACGTGTGTATAGCACTGCATACTCAGTGCTTTCTGAGTGTCTGTGAAAAAACATCACAGGTGACTCGGGCAGGATTCGAACTGGATTCATTTCTATGGAATGCGATACAGAGGACTGAAAAAGTAAATTAAAAATCAAATTCAACAAATAAGTTATAATCACCTCTCCAAATGAGCTTTAGTTTTCCATGGGTTAATGTGTCTGTTGGGAGTAGGTCAAGGAAATCCAACATACGGCTAGTCTGAGAAAAAAAACATTAGAATCATAAACAAGTGAAGAAGTAATGATTTTTCACTATTTTGCCAGACAAATTTTATGAAATGTTCTTTTTTATCCAAACATTACCATTTTACTTTAAAAAAGGAAAGAAGGGCTTTCAAATTATATATTTTTCAAAATGATCACAAGCATGGTTATACAGTAAATGTGTCCTGAAAATAATTCATTGTGGGCCCGTCAACAATTAATTTTAACACATAATTTCTGTGAAACGGAGTTTCAGAAAACTGTTTTGTGAACTATTTTGTAAATATCTCTTTCCTTTCTACAAGAATATTATCAACATTCCGTTGAAATCAAACAAATTAGGTAGAATAGCAAAAATGTGGGATATACATCTTTAAGAGAAACTTTAACAAATAATATAAAAATGTTCAAAATCTACCATTACATACCACAGCAGAATGGTCAGTTACGAGGGCAAAGGTCAGGAACAGGTTCAGGAAGCGACTTAAACCGGTTTCATCCAGTTCTTTCATGCTTCTACCATGAAACTTGGAGTAGAATCTGAAACAAAATGGTGGCGTTCACTCAAATGACAACTGAGCATAGGTTCAGTAAACCCCACGTTAATACACCCTACATGATCACGTTTCGTCTAATCAGGTTGTCTTAACTGATGTCTTGGGTATTTGTGAATTAATATTACAAAAACAAATAATTTTTGTACTGACATCTCATTAAAAATAGAGTATTTAATGGTGCCCAGCACTAAACAATAAAGATTGTTTTTAGTATTATACATTTCTGGTATTTTATAAAACCAAGGATCCCTCAAAATCCCACTAAAGCACTGTAGTTCAGAAGCCTGAGAAAACCTGTAAACAAGGGCGCTTGCTATGTGAACCAGAAACACCGGGGTAAACCCCTACTCTTCCATGATAAGTGTTCTGGGTTCTTGTATGTGCATTACTTTAACCCTAACCCCCAGGCCCTTTTAGGTAGGATGCATCCTCAATCACACAAAATGCTACAAAATGTCTTCATAAAATTTGGAAGGTTCCTGAATACTCCAAAATCACCCAATATATTGTGCTGTATTTCGTGTGTAGGGTGCCCACTGCCTCAATCACACAAAATCACACATACATGTACCCTTTGCCTTTATCCCTTTATTATGAACAAAAATACATGTTTTTGTTTTTGTTTTTTTGTTGGCTCAGTCAACTGATATTGACACAGGTGTTTTTGCAGTAAAAGTGTCATGTCATTTGTTGGTACATGTACCATACTGCATCACCCAAAATAACACAGAACATATATACATGTAGCATCCTTCCTCAATCACCCAAAATGCTCCAATACCTCATAGAGGATTTTGTGTGATGGTTAGCGTTAACAAACTAGTAAAAAGGACCTACGGTTTAACATCCCATCCGAAGGACAAAGCAATTATATGGTTAAGTGTCTTGCTCAAGGACATAAGCGCCGCGACAGATGCACTAGATCGCTCAGCCACTAAACTTCACACAGTTTGCCCGAGGGTGCTCTTTTAGGAAACAAGTGATGTCACGTAAATATGTTGTTGATGTTTACCGTCCTTGTAGCTGTTTCCATCCTTGGACACCTCCCGCCTCCTTCATCTTCTTCAGCTGTGTTGCTAGGATACGCAAAAATAGGTAGAAACTGTTCTCTTTGGGACGACTAATTAAAAGAGAAAATTTAGAAAACTGTATGAAGAAAGACATCTTACATAGTAAGATATAGGATTGGAAATAATTAAAACAATTGCCAAAATTTAATTTGAAAATAAAGCTTACTTAGTTTTAAGCTGATGGTTGTATTAATCTTTCCTAGAAATAAATTCCAGTTCTAATTTATGAAACTGTACTTTTTTGTTGATAGTGGGGTGCCATGGTCGAGCGGTTTAGTGCATCGGATTTGTGTTCTGATGGCTGAATCGTCAGAGTGTGTGGATTCGAAGCCTTGCCGCGACCATGGTGCTTGTGTCCTTGAGCAAGACACTTTACCATAATTGCTGCGAGGGCCGAATTGAACCCAGCCACTGGGGATGTACAAGCCAGTGCATGCTTAGTGCCGGTCCCAAGCCCGAATAAATGGGAGGGTTGCGTCAGGAAGGGCATCCGGCGTAAAACCTATGTCAAATCATATATGACATAAAACACAATAAAGGGGGCCACTTTCCTACCATCACGTTAGCAGTTTTTCTTATGGTTGTAATTTTTTTTTAAATATCTGAAACCACCCAAAAAGAATTTCAACATTTGAATAGACATGCATGCTTATCCTAAAGATAAATTTGAGTTCATTATTACTGTTATTTTTTTAATTAGCCTAAAATTTCCATCAACAAATGGACGGAAAAGTGAGGTAACTTTTTCCGTCCAATTTTTATGGAAATTTGAGGGTAAAAAAATAAATAAAAAAATAAAAAAATAAAATAAATCAACTCAAATTAGTTCTAGTATAAGCCTGCATGTCCATTCACATGTTGAAACACTTTTTGGTCGGTTTCGGGTACTTAAAAATAAATAACAACCATTGGAAAAACTGCTAACGTGACAGATGCAAAGTGGCCCCCTTTATTGTGTTTTATGTCATATGTGGATCATGATCCGCTGTGGCGACCCCTAACGGGAGCAGCCGAAAGAGGACAACAACATTTTTGTTGATAGCATGAATACAACAAAGTCTGAATACATTTTCACTATTTTTCAGTAACGTCACAACATAAATGAGCTGAAACTTTCACAGGTTGGATGTTTAATGTATTTATGTAGTGGTTATCAGAAGTAAAATTCGCTTGATGTACGTACGCTGTCAATGCCCACGGAAACATGAGTATCAGTATGTGTGTTATGCACTCATTAGCATGTTTTATTCTTGGGGAAAAAAACAGTAAATTGTCCTTGTCTCTGAGGGTTTTCTAGGACTGTTCTAACCAGCTCCGCTTTTTTGGTCTGCACATCTGAAAAACTACATAAATATTGAAGGTAAAATATGTTTTGATTTTATTGTAATTAGAAACATTATGCTGGGAGTATCTATTTCAGCAAACTTTAAAATTTTGACTATCACAAACATAAAAATGGCCTACCTTCCTGTATGGTCAGAAACTCTCTCTTTACACTGGTCATACCACGAATTTGCAGACTGGCTGTCAAGATTAAAACAAAACCAAAACATTTTCAAAGAAATTTAGCTCTGTTTTTTAATTAACAGGAAAAAACTTGTTAAATTTTGAAATTTTAATTATTTTTTTCAACTGAGTATTGTTGTACATAAATGGTTCATCACAAGGTGACAACCATCTGTGGCTATGGATCTACCTGTGAGGGTAGAGATTGATGGTTATTGTGTTTGATTAGCCCTGCAGTGCTAAAAAACAAAAACTGCACATAATGGTCTGTATACTTCCTGAGAAGAATTACAGGAACGATATTGGACCAGTGGAAAAAATGTAAAGCGTATTTGAGCATTATGTTAAATATGCCACATAAGAATTAATTATTATTATTATCATTATATATCAAAGGACTGAACTCTGTCAATCAGTTATTAACTATTCAGATCTGTTACATGGTCACTATGTATACTGTAACAAAGTTTTTTTGGCCCATCATTTATTTGTTAGTTTGTTCCTTTAAGATTTTAAATTATTATTAGAGCCCTCTGTTGGTCACCCCTAGTTAAGTTGACATAGGACCACAGTGATTTAGTTCTATTGTTATATGAATGTGGCCTTTGTGATAGCCCCAGCTGGTTAGTCCAGTAGAGAGTATTATATAACTTCTTTGTAAATGTAGCATGGTCTGAATTTATTTACAATAGTACCCCCAGTGGAAATTTCCATTTAGACTCCAGTCATTTATTATAAAAACTACTGGCAGCACAGTCCAGTGTGGACTCTACGATTGGCGGTGGATGGTGCTATCATTTTGTCTCTAAAACGGCTGAAGTTAGCCAAGGACCAGGTGTCCTATTTTGGAATTATTTATTTTATTAGGGAGTATTATGTCTTATTTTAGATTGCACCATCCACCACCTCATCTGTTCTGTGCTGTGTGAGTACACTTTTATTTTACTACTTACCTTGTGTTATTTACCATGCCTATCCCCTAACATGAATTTGAAACATAGTCTATAGTTGACTGACAAATTGCTACCCTGGGTGCCTACAATGTAACTTATAGCCTTGTCTTGTTTCGGTGTGAGGGGCTGGTTTATTCAGTGTGGAGTCGTTGTAACAACTCAATGACTTAATAGCCCCCACCTTGGAGTGGCCATTGGCCTTGTGTGGGACGATTTGCGTAAAAAAAAAATTAAAAAAAAAAAAAAAAATTAGCGAGAGATAGAATAGTTTATTTTATTTTATTTTATATAAACTTATTTTATTTGGTCTTTTGAGCTAGTAAATTATTTTCTTCTGGGCATTTCACGACTGGCGGTCGGCCCATAAGTCCAGAGTAAGGGGCGCGGTTACAATACTTTTCGAAAAGGTTTTAGAAAAGTACAATTTTCACATATTATAGAAACCTACCATATTGTAGCAAAACTCCCCAGACCCTTTCCTGGAATTATCAACTTGTTATTCTGAAGAAAAAAAAACATTGATATTTTAATACTCATTCATAAATGCCCAAGACAGTTAAGACAATCTGAATGGATGAAACGTAATCACATGAGGCTGTATTAACGGCCGGTAAACGCCAGCTGCGATAATAACCAACCAGCAATTGTGCAAGAACCGCCAGCTGTTATTAGGCACATGATGCTGGATTGAACCAATCGGAGTGTAGAAGTTTGTTTAACACTGACACACAGGCTAAGTTACAATTTCATCCAGGATCCAATCTCTAGTTTCTCGCCTTTGCGCCTGATCAAGTTAATCACCTTCTCAGCTACTTAAGCCATCCCTATACCTAGAGTCCGGCATTCTCCTGAAGATGATCAGAGTATACTGATCGAAACTTTGAGTTGGTTACATTGTGAAACCTTACTTCTATTCATGCATTTTTGTAATTTTGCAAAAAACGAGGAAATGGCTAGGCACAAACTTTGTACAGCGTTTTAAAGTTTTCTATGGCACTAGGATACTTTTTAAAAAGAGGAAATCAGCTGATCTGCTGAAAAGTTGCATGCCTGTCTTTTGTGGAAATGTCCCCATAATAGCATCAGCACAATTCCATTTGCCTCCCAGAGAAAACTGTTCGAAACATCAACTAGAGTTAGATCATCACCAGTTCTCAGAAACAATTATTACAACTCTTAACTCACCTACTTTAGCTGAACGTTTGTGGCAAGTTGCTACAGGGGTCAAAACCAGTCAACTGCCTGTTTTGACTGCTGACCCAAATGTGCGCACATGGGCATTTTTGACTGGTTTTGACTACCCTGAACAATACCCCACAATGCTTTTACGAGTCAAAAACGGTCGACTCATTTTAACCTGTAAATGTACTTACTACACGTAAGGTTTGACAGTGTTCGTCTTTTAAGTGCACTAGATACCCCTTGGCAAGTATATCAACATTTTGACTGATTTTGACCCTTGTAATAATAGAAGGGTTAAGAGATTATTCCCTACTCATGCATATTTACCAGTCTTTTGTGGAAGTGACCCCATAATAGTGTTAGTACAGTCCCATTTGCTTCCCACAGATGACATAAAACCAAGCAAGACTTCAGGTAGCTCTGCATATGACATTCGTCAGGTAGTGTTCCCTGAATACACACACAAATAAAAACATATTGTTTTGATAATTTACTTATTAAATGCCAGTACACACTATTGATAAAATGTCTGTAAAAATGTATCCATGATTTATAGAAATCAATAGATTTATGTATAAAAACCAACCTGCGAAAGTTTCAGCTTGTCGTTAACAAGAATGGAGTAAAAATACATTACAAATTTTCATTTTATTTTAATGTTGATGTTTCAGTCAGGAAATTAATTAGGTAATTTAATTTAATTAAAATTAGCTAATTTTACAGAGAAAAAAAATTCACTTTAAAGTTTTATATAAAACGGTGATTAATTATAATTATTGTGATTAACAATGGTGAATAGGGGTTTCATTTTTTTTTTAATTTCTTAGAATTTATTTTTCAAAACTTTGACTTCTCTTAAATAAATCACGTTTTACTTACATTTGATGAAAACATTATTTTGAGAAGATCTTCAACTAGAAGCCAGTAACGTCTGATAGGCATTCCCTGGCGATTAAGAAAACACTCAAAATTTAATCATCAGAAATTACTTATACTTATAAATATCAGAGGATTAAACTTTATGTATTAAGTAGTCTCTTAATCTAATTAATTAAACCACAGGGGAAATTGACTATACATAAATTGGTTTGGAATAAAGAAAGAAAAATTGACTCGAGCAGATTTGAACCTGCGACCTCCAGGTTGACATGCCAAAGCTCTACCAAGTAAGCCATCTAGCACTGTGACGGTCTCCCTATTTTGTCAATATCTTTGTTCAGGGGGTGCGCTAGTCAGAAATTATTGAATCAAAGAATGCTGTACAGCCAGGGATCATGCCCCATGTTACAACCTGGGAAGCGGTAGTCTGGGGATCACTAGAAGATGATATGACTTATACACATATAAATCAAATAAACCATAAAGGAAACTGACCAGGAACATAAATACATCGCTTGGAATGAACAGACAAATTTACGACAGCAGGATTTGGACCTGCAACCTCGGGGTGTTTGACACATTTTTAGTTACTTGGACTTGAGTAACCATGTACAATGAGTGAACTATTTGGACTCAGACATGAAGCAGCTACCTGGTTACTGCTTGTTAGTTGGCCATCAAAATTATACTGATACAAAGGTGTGATATATTGTAGTAGCCACCAGCACAGTCCAGTGGGATCCCTGGGCACAAGTTGTGACCCCTCCAGATGGGGGCTTGGAGTCCTACCGTCAGAATCATCTAGAAGGGGCATAAGGGTTGCATGAAAACTGCACCAGAATGACTGCGGAGAGGATTATGAAACTTGATTAAAAATCATGTCTAATTATTATTCGGTATGGTTGTAATATTGATAGACAATATCTGGGGAAGTACAGTTGTGCAGTATTTTGACCATTAGGTAGACCAGCATGCACTTGGCGAAACGGCTTGCGCACTGTGGTACAGGTGTGTGACAAGTAAAAAATCATGAAAAATGGTTAGCAGGCCAGGGACAAAGCCCCCCTGAACCTCCTGGATGTTTAATTTTGGAGGATTTACAGATTCTCCACATCCCCACAAACAAGAAACTTGAGGTTTGGACACAATACAGGCTACTTCTTTTCTTTCAAGAAAATTTTGAGGCAAAGGGAAAATGTAAAAATCCTGCAATCTGGAAAAATCTCACAGGCCTGTGTGGTATTTGCGAATGAGGCTATGCGTACACGTTGGGTTAGGGGCGTGGCTGAAATCCAAGCCATGATAGGTTAATTGACAATACTCACGTCAGCCGAGTACTGCATGTGTCTGTAGTCAAGGAATTGTATCGAGGCTAACCAAAGGTCACGGAGGCAGCCATCAGGGAATGGCCCATGATGGTGATGATCATGCAAACTCAACTGTAAAAAATGCACGGCGGACCAAAATAATTATAAATAGGATTTGAAGCTTTGCGTAAACAATATCTTGGGAGTTGTAATAATTGTTTGTTCTGAGAAGAACCAGTGGTGAGAAACTTGACGTTTCGATCAGTATACTCAATCGTCTTCAGGAAGAAAATAATTATCAACAAGTAATAGTATTTTTTTTTTTTGGCAATGTAACATGAAACATCGTCATTTCTTATTTGGCCCTGTCAAAATGATTTACGAAAGCTTTATATTTTAAGAAAACTTATATAAAAGAAGTCTCGTTGTAAATGTTCACAGATTGACTTCTTGCAACATTAATATTTTGTGATTGTCACATTTGCGGTAACACTATGATAATTCCATTTATTAAGATTGTAGTTAAGGTAAGGACTTTTTGGTCTTCTCTACATTTTGACCTGAGGAAGCAGTCAGAACCAAAAGTTTGCTAAAGATATAAACCTAAATGATGTTACCGAACCCAACCGTCATTGATACTCATCGTGCAAATATAGTACCTTATATCATTCATAAAAATACCTTGTTGTACTTGATAATGGCTATGTTTAATAAATCTTGCAGTAGCTCTTGTGTTTTCTCGTTGAGTAATGCAACTACTTCTTGTTCGCCTTGGGTGCCTGTTTTAGGGGGAAAAAAAGTTTTAAAATGTTGTCTTCTCATACCAATTAATAATATGGTACAAAAACTCAAAATATTTTTATACTATTATAAGGGAATAATGTTTCTTGTGTGGTCTTTACCACAGGTTAATGACCGGTTCTGGGCATGGTCGATCAGGGGCGCGTTTTCGCGACTGTAACCATAAACATGTTTGGGCTTCAGTCAAGCGTTTTTGCGAGTTCGGTTGTGCTGCGATGACGTCATTGTTCTGACCAAATGTGAACCAAAGTTTGTGATTGGTTATGCTTCGTTTCAAGATGGCGGATTGTAAAAAGTAACAAAAGTTTTAATTATTTGTTAAAACATGATGAAATGATTCTTCATACACCAGTATATCTTTGAAGTTTATTACTAGCACTCACGAGTAAGTTCTACTTTGCCAAGATTTGAATTACACCGTGTATTTTGAGAAACATTGATGATTGAACACGTCGCAAACTGAAAACAATTTTCTGGTTACGTTCGCATTTTCGCGTAACTATATCGTCTTGTTTCTGGTCAAGAATGTCGTCAGAAACAAGTTTCTGGTTAGGGTCGCATACTGATCGAAACGTTGAGTTGTAACCAACTGGTTCTCTTCAGAACTATTTACTACTCAAAAGATAATTTTTTTACACGGTGTCGCTGTAAAGAGTCTTTACTTAGTTTCTTGTTAACACAATGAAATAAGCTGCAACTTTCACAGGTTGGTTTCTATACATATCTCTTCATTCTTATAAAGCATTAACCCTCCTACTACAGCTGCACTTTAGTGGGAAGTAGCTATAGAGGTCCAAATCAGTCAACTGCCTGTTTTGACTGTTGACCCAGATGTGCACACAGAGGCATTTTTGACTGGTTTTTACTGTCATTTTGACCACCCTGAACAATACCAGACAATGCTTTTACCAGTCAAAAACAGTCGACTCATTTTGACCTGTAAATGTACTTACTACACGTCAGGTTTGACTTTTAAGTGCACTAGATATACCCTGGCAAGTGTATCAACATTTTGACTGATTTTAACCCTTGTAGTAGAAAGGTTAATGCATTTCTACAGACATTTGACCAAAGGAGACAATTCCTCTAAAAGGGTATGAATTATATCTTTGAAATAATTAAATATAATTTGTCTTACCTATTAGTTTAGTATGGAGTAAGTGTAACACTTGGACAATGCTCCACTGTGTACATAGGTTAATATGAAATAACAAACTTCCGGTTGAGTCCTTCAGAGATTGGACAAACAGAGCAAAACATTTTAGAACATCCAACAAATTATGAT
The DNA here is from genome assembly GCA_029582265.1 of Zoroaster sp. YZ-2022. Classification (NCBI taxonomy): domain Eukaryota; kingdom Metazoa; phylum Echinodermata; class Asteroidea; order Forcipulatida; family Zoroasteridae; genus Zoroaster; species Zoroaster sp. YZ-2022. Next base: position 16,976,389 of record CM055837.1, read on the forward strand.
TCTTGAAATTAAGTCTAACAATCTTATTCTTAATATTTGAAAAAATGTCCTATTAATTGTTCATTATAATAAAAATGTTACAGAAACATTATAAAATCAGTTAGGGCGTAGTCAGTGCCCCCCACGAAAAATCCTGATAGTGCCCCAAAAAAAGGAAAAGTAAAGGGGAAAACCCATACCCCCTAGGCCCCCACTGAAAAGCAATGCCCCCTGTTTCCCCCCCCCACTAAAAATGCCTTCACTACGCCGCTGAAACGGATATGGACAGTATCTTGTTGTAGTATTCGTACATTTGTCTGTACTCATACTCATGAAAAAGCACTCGACTACAACTATAGAGTTAGAGTACTCATACTCAAGTACATTTGTCTGTACTCCTACTCATGAAAAACTACTTGACTACAACTACAGAGTTGGAGTACTCATACTTGAGTACATTTGTCTGTACTCGTACTCATGAAAAGCACTCGACTACAACTACAGAGTTGGAGTACTCGTACTGGAGTACATTTATCTGTACTACTCATGAAAAGCACTCGACTACAACTATAGAGTTGGAGTACTTTTATCTGTACTCCTACTCATGAAAAGCACTCGACTACAACTACAGAGTTGGAGTACTCATACTTGAGTACATTTGTCTGTACTCGTACTCATGAAAAGCACTCGACTACAACTATAGAGTTGGAGTACTCATACTTGAGTACATTTGTCTGTACTCGTACTCATGAAAAAGCACTCGACTACAACTATAGAGTTAGAGTACTCATACTTGAGTACATTTGTCTGTACTCGTACTCATGAAAAGCACTCGACTACAACTATAGAGTTGGAGTACTCATACTTGAGTACATTTGATGTACTCGTAATCATGAAACACTACTTGACTACAACTCAGGTAAGAGATACATGTAAATCCAAAATGGTGCATCACCTGTCTTGGTACATTTGCTGCACAGAGCTGTAAGACTCCTGGTGGTAGCTCACTAACCCGTCCATTGAACAAGGAAAGAGTCTGCAGCTCGGCTAGGAGAAGTGTTGGGAAGCTAGCTAGCCTCTGGGTGAAGATGGACGGAGGAAGGTTTGGATCCGGGGGGCTGAAGATTCTGTTGGACACAAAGAAATAAAAAAGACACAACAAAGATTATTAAAACAGTGAGATCAGGGGGCAATGTATCAGAGCTGCTAAGCCGACAAAATTGCTTACCAGAAAAATTGCAGCCCCAAAAATGTAAAGCTGAAGAAAAAAAAATCCCTTAATGACGATTCAAGTCCAGTTAATTTTCAATAGAAATAATGGGATTAACCCTAACCCCCTATAGGTATTCTGGCTAGGAACCTTCCTGAACCCTAACCCCCCTATAGGTATTCTGGCTAGGAACCTTCCTTAAGAAGCAAAATCCTTACCTGTGTATGAATGCTTGTATGTACTGTGTAAAGCTCATCACATGATTATGAAGTCTTTTTGCTTCACTCACAATCGGATCTTTACAAAGATAAAAACAAAGAAATCATGTGCATATTTATTTGTGTATTCAGAGCACTTCAGAGAGAAAAATTGTTCAGGATGAGTGGTAGTTGGTACCAACATCACATTATGTGAGCCATGGTCGAGCAGTCTAGCACATCAAGAGTTGTGTTCTGATGGGTGAGTCGTCAGAATGTGGGTTCGAATCCCAGCCATGACCATGGTACCTATGTCCTTGAGCAAGACACTTTACTGTACATTGCTTCTCTTCACCCAGGAGTATAAATGAGGTCCATGAGGGTAGAGGTTGACATTGTGTTTGAAAAAGCTTCCGAAGCACTGCAGTAGGTCGGGGCTATATACTCCCCAGGGAGCTGAGAAAGTTTAAGGATTGATATTGGCCCAATGACCAGGGATAATAATGTAAAAGCGCCTTGTATCCTTTGGCAATTTGGCGCTCTATAAATCCAGTTATTATTTACATATGTTGCACCATTACACCATCTGATTTTCTTCCCAATTTCCAATTTTTCTTTCAAATTTTGCATGTAACTAACAAAAAATGCTGTAGGCGAAATATAATTTTATAAATTTAGACTTACCAATAAGGGACCAGTTACTGCCTTGTCCAAGGAGTGTTTGTATCTTAGTAATGTATTGTCTGCAATAACAATAAAGATCATTATTATCATATAATTGTCAAATGAAAGATATTACAATTATAATTATTTTGGTCAAATTTAACGACCAATATTTCCTGTATCATTATTTCCAGTGTCAATTGAAATCAGTGACACAACTGGGGGGAAAAAGGGAACATAGCTATAATTTTCAGGGTGTCATATCTCGGAAACGATTTGAAGTTGGGTCCAAAAATTTGTTGTCATTACTCCATAAGAGGTATGTTGAAAAAAATATCGGAGCAGGACACTGATAAATTTAGATGATTTGACACGGAATGACGCCAAATGCACAATGACTGCCTCATCGATCAACAATGATTTATTAAACATGTTCCCTCAACAGCTCATAGCACGTAGCGAATAGTCATCGGTAGTTTGTTGTCAACTTATCATGCAGTATGTCTTCGTTTCTCCCCAGGTAGTTTCATCCTTCATTGATAATGCTGTAAGCATTCATTTGTGTCATTAACATTTTCAGTTTCAAATGCTTAAAATGAAAGACAAAGTGACTACCAAAAAAAAATTCTTAATAGAAAATCACCTTGCTAGACTGAAGAGGTGTGATGTCGAATCAAGCAGGGCCACACTGGTAACATATGTGTGCCCAAACAACTCACAGGTGCCATCTTGGAAGAATCCTGGACACGGATCCTTCCCAAGAAGAACTCTGTAAAGATGGAAGAAAGTGTAATTAATATTGAATTAATTTACTATATTAAATTGATGACTAGTCTTATGTTATGGTACTAAACGCGCGTGCACTTCTGCCAGCCAATTACCGCTGGAGATATTCCGCTCGTACGCACATCAACTGCAAAATATGCCAAACGCGACGCACTATCGCTGCCCTTCTGCCCACAGTGGTCTAACATGTGCCCTCAACGGCTCATGCACGGTGCGAATCAAGACCAAGCGTCAAACATGTAATCCCATTATTAAATCCCTGTATCAATTTCATTATTAAAAAAGTTAAAAAAAATTGTTGAAAAAAGGGCCAAATTGAAATGGACAAATTCACAGTTTGGGAGACACAAAATACTTTTAAAAGAGTCGGTGGTAAAGAAGTACATGCGCGTTTAGTACCATAACATACGTGCATAAAGTGTACACGCAATGCTCACACGACGCAAAACTGGCTATCATCAAATTCACCGCTAGAGGGCTACGATGTGCACTGAGGCAATAAGGATAGACCTCTGAGGTTGTTCATTGGCAATATTAGACCTCGCCATCAGCAGGGTCCTTCATTGCCTGTGGCCACGCCCTCTTCGGTGTATAGCTGACAGTAAAAACCCCTTACATACTTTTATTTCCTAATTAAACCCCTATGATTGGAATATAATAATAATAATAATGTAGACTTATATAGCGCACGTATCCACCAAACTGGGGCTCAAGGCGCATTATATTATTACCCCTGCTCATCAGGCGCATAGATCATTCCTGAAACCATCTTAGCTCCTTGGGGAGTATACAGCTCAATTGCTGCCATTTCAGCGCATATGGGCTAATCAAACACAACAACCAACTCTGCCCTCACAGGTACCCATTTACCCCTGGATGGAGAGAAGCAATTATGGTAAAATGTCTTGCTCAAGGACACAAGTGTCGCGGTTGGGATTCGAACCCACATTCTGACGACTCGGCCATCAGAACACAAATCCGATGCACTAAACCGCTCGACCATAGCACTCCAATACAATATGTATGACTAGCAGAAGTATAAATTCATGTACACAAAGTATGCCAGTTGTGTAAAAATCTAGTGTATGGCATAATCCTCCAAGAACAATGGATTTAGGCCATTCATTATGTTTTATTTCACAAACTGACATGCAAGTTTTTGAAAAGAAATATGTACTAAACACATGTGTATTTAATGCAAACTGCACCGTAAACGCACCTTTAAAGGGACAATATCATCACTACCAACAGGGCATGGAATCGGAGTGCTAGTTTTGGATTAACTTAGTGACTGAAAATAATACCCCACATGATACGGTCATATTACCATTGCTGCTGCATAAATGAACCAGTAATTTTCATGTGTTCATCTTAAACTAGGACACTGATTCCATGCCCTGTTGAAAGTCTACTCTGATAATAATAATAATAATAATAATAATGTATAGATTTATATAGCGCACGTATCCACCAACTAAGTGGCGCTCAAGGCGCATTATATTATTATCCCTGCTCATAAGGCTCATAAATCATTCCTGAAACCATCTCAGCTCCCTGGGGAGTATACAGCTCAATTGCTGCCATTTCTAGCGCATATAGAGCAAACCATCTCTGCCTTCACAGGTACCCATTTAACCCCTGGGTGGAGAGAAGCAATTATGGTTAAGTGTCTTGCTCAAGGACACAGGTGTCACGGCCGGGGCTCGAACCCACACTCTGCTGCTGGCAACACCAGAACTTGAGTTCAGTGCGCTAGACCGCACGACAATCCACTTTACGTGCATTATACAACACACGGGACCTACGGCTTTACGTCCCATCCGAAGGACGAAGCAATTATGGTTAAGTGTCTTGCTCAAGGACACAAGTGTCACGACCGGGGCTCGAACCCACACCCTGCTGCTGGCAACACCAGAACTTGAGTTCGGTGCGCTAGACCGCTCGGCCACGACACTCCATGACGATATTGTCCCTTTTAAAGTGCATGTATTGGTGTGACTCTCCGCTGTAGCCAAGTCACATCTAGTTCTCATCCTATTTTGTTGTGGAACTAGCAAGTGGCATCGGAGGCTTAAATGCCATGATGCAGGTTAGCAAAACTCATTTGGAACCATGATCATTGTGTGTGTCCATACTTTGAGTAAAATGTTCTGGACTTAGTTGCAGTAACTGTATCTCAAAGGTCTTGTCATTGGGTCGAATCAGACCTTAGAGCTACAGACTTTAACCCTTTCCTTACCATAGGCGACTTTAGTCGACTGCACTCATACCCCCTCTTCCTTACCATAGGCGACTTTAGTCGACCAAGCTTTCACACAAAAAAACACTAGCCTGAGCACAAAGGCCATTTGTTATAAAGCTGTAGTTTTGTCCATGTTCACTCTCCATACCCAAGCTTACAATGGTTGGAAAGAGCAAGATCGGATCTTTCCATTGATGGTGAAATAAAATAAGGTTGCTATTATGCAATCCCAAACACCTACAGAGCGCCATGTGTTTGTGTACAAAAGTGTTTGAGTTTACAGATCACACTGAGGAAACAAAGACCGAGAACTTGGACATTTATTGACCGATCTTAATGTTTTTTGGATTTTATGAAAGGGAATTCAATAAGTAAGATATTTTTTTATTATTTATTTTGCTATAAAACGATATCTTCAAGGTGATAATAGTTTGTAAAATTGGCCTTTGAACACAAGCTTTCTGTTGTGTAAGAATGTGTGCTTCACGCTTGAGTGGTCAAACAATGCGGTCACCAGCAGTTGTTTATGTCGAAACAATTCGGTACTGAGAGGGTTAACAGGAAATTTGGGAGGCACTCGGGGGAAATTTTGCTCCTTTTTAATATCTCTTTATATACTTTCCTCTCCACAGAATGTACCTAGATACTTCCTCTACCATTTAAATTCCAGATCAACAACGACCAAAACCGATTTGAAATTGCTCTTTTTGACAGAAAAACTCAACGTGTAATATGAAATCGCCCAAGCCCAATAGTCTTGAACCCATATTACAGACTACATCTTATCATATAAATCAATCTGTGCAGCAAACAAGCCTATTTTGGTGTACGAAGAATGGGTCTCCCAAATTTCCTATGTAAAACGTCTGTAGCTCTAAGGTCTGATTCGACCCAATGACAAGACCTTTTTTTCTTATAGCAGGCGGTCACATATTTTGTAGGTTTACAGATCTTGGATATTAGGAAAGACCAGGTTCACCTGCTGAGTGATTGAGCAGCTACTTGTGTGGTTTGGTCCCTTGTGCTGAATTTAAAGCATTCGATACAGGACAGACACTGTGTAGAATCTGCAATACAAAGTTCAAACAAATCTCTCAACTTATTCATATTAAATTTGGCTTCCAACCATTACAAAAATTTATTTTGGTGACAGTAAATTGCAAATATCTTAAAAAGATATGTTGAACTTCTATTTTTCTGGGGTTAAGGAAGTTATATGCTTTCATTTGAACAGAAAAATCTGTCGAGGATTAGTACCAGAAAATTAAAAGCTTAATTTAAGGCTGGACCCCGCGTTTTAATCCTCATCAGGTTGCAAGATTTATTCAGACCACCACCACACAATTCATTGTGTGTAAAGAGGCAAGGGTGTAGGCAGTCATCCGATTGCCAGAGCGGCTGTCAATCAGAATCAAGCACATAGCATAGGCCTAAGCCTAACATTAGTTGAAATATTTATTGCTTTTATTTACATCTGAACATGCTGAATATCTGTTTTTTGTTTTTGTTTTGTTTGAGGTTTAACAATATCATCTTTCAAAATTTGTTCGTTTAATTAATTCTATTTTGTTGGTCGTCTTAGCCAAACACGGTCGATATATCGTCAACCCTAGCCTAATCCCTTAACCTTCCTCAATCCATTAAAAAATTTAAATTCAAATGCAGTAACAATTAACATAACCACCAAACATTTGGACTTGGACGCAATCAACCAATCGACAGCTGCCAATCAATCGTTTTACAAACCTTGTCTAAATCTTTCAGCAATCGCTCCTTTTGGTGCCTCTGACGATCGATCCTCAAAAACTCTCTCAAAATCATTATCATCTTCACCACAAGGAGACATTGGAGGTGTAATTGAGTATTCAAGATCCATGATCGCGGGCTCAGATTGGAATATTTTACACAATTTCTAACTTAGTTATAATATGTAGGCGTATCTGTTCAGTATAATCATAAATTCTGTTGAAATGGCGCGCCACATTGATTAGTCAGGTACCCTTTACCAAATATATGCAGAAAAACGTTCGAGAAGTCGGGTAAAATATTCGGTATCACGAGAGGGCGCTAGTCATTGTGTACGGCATAACTCAAGCAACAAGGCGGTCGAGCTGATCGAGCAGGCTTGGTAAGTACGTTTCTGTCAGTTTCTGTGCCTCTTCTTGTACATGAAACTGCTTAATGAACAAATTAGATTTTTAATTAGGGCTTTTTTACCTACTAGTACTATTGAGAATGTCGAACCCATCCGCCACTAGTGCACAAATATGTATTGCATGTGTTTTAGCAGACGGCAAAATGGCTAGTATTTAGTAATATCGCGTTTCCAGTCTTCACTTGAGTTGACTAACGTTAGTTACACTTTTCTCTCCTAAAGTGTGTCCTCTATCATCTTTTGATGGAAAATCTGTGATATTTGTCATTATTTGTTTAGAAAAGTGGCAGTTGTATTGTGCATTCTTTCTAAGTAACGTTATTGTTGACCGTTTGTGTGACTTGCGGCTTTGCGCAAACATACTGACCCCTCCTTCCCCTCCCCAGGCCAGGTATAGCCCTAGCCAGAGGCCAACAATACTGGATCGATCGCTGCACAATCTAGTGGCACTACCCTCCTTGGTCCCCTCCCATTTTATTATAAAGGCTGCAACTGTAAATTTACATTTTTGTGCTCCCTTTTTGAAGGTGCGAGGTGGCCACTTTTCCTGATTAAAACCCTCTTACTTACTATCAGTGCATTTTATAAACAAACCATTGAGGCCACTCCAAGCCATTGCTATGGAAGGCAGTGACTCCTAATGGCTATACTGCATAGTAACATAATACCTCATATGTCTGTTGGTTTTACCTAACATAATACCTCATATGTCTGTTGGTTTTAGTGGTTTGTGATTGATGTATTGCAGGGCATACTGTTATGTTCCAGTCTCAGTGGCTGTGGTGGCTTACTCTTGAGAGTCTGTGTTTACAAAATAACTGCTGAAAACCCAGCATCACTCAGCATCAAACAGAAGTACTGTACACAGACATATATAGGACACCACTGAACAAGGTGGTCTAAAGTGGTATACAACAAGTGTTTTCATATGCATGTAATTGGAGATTGTTTTTTTTACAGTAGTCTCCAGTGGCCTCAGAATTTTACATAAAAGATTACTTAAATGAGTTAAAAGGGTTAGTGTGGTTTTATATATGCACAAATGGTATGTGTACATGTACAACATATTGGACATTTAGTGGTTGGGAGTGGCCTCCATGTGTAGGAGGGTTAAGGGCACTACCATAGAATACCAGAATGCCTTTAAAGGGGGACTGACATCCTTTATTGTGTGTGTACTTAAGGCGTTTTGTAATAAAATATTGTTTTTGAGACCCACCTGTGTCTATTTAATCATTGATTTATGAGTACAAGTATTTTAAAACAATGTTTGAAGTGTTTGGTGGAAGCTTCATTTGCATAAGATATGTGACGTCAGGTCGGGAAGATCCGATGTGTACATGATGTACATATATACAAACGTTTCACACACGTAGCGTCGATTTCATTTCTTCCGTGATTTTAGTTTCCGGAACTAATAAAATGCCGGGAAGATGTGTTTCTGCAGGATGCAGCAACACCACCAAAGACGGTGTTAGCCTTCATCTGTTCCCAAGTGACCCAAAATCGCCGTGATTTGGACGAGCAAAGTTCGACTGACAAGAGTAAAGTGGTCAGGTCCATCGGCTCACATAGTTTTGTGCAGCGATCATTTTGAGCCGAGTTTTGAGCCGAATTTCTCTTCCCGACATGACGTCACGACAGCTCCTCCGTGCAGGGGCGTAAAAGTGGGGGGCATTTTTACAATGGAAAATAACACTCTCAAAAAAAATAAAAACACAAAACAAAAATTGTATTGATCTTTTACTGATATAAAAGAATAAAACGATCACATATTTAACTGTTTGATTTAAATCCATGTCAGTCCCCCTTTAAGTGGCTTCAAGGGAACATTTTTCAGTGGCATCAAGACTAGGACATGAAATTCCAGGCCTGCATTTTATGATGCAATACAAGCAAACTCCTCTGCCCTGGGGCATCTATCTAGTTAATTTGTCTTAATTTCACACCATGTATTCTTTCTCTTCTCCAATCAACCAGAAATCCTGATGATTAAAGAGTTAATTTCTCTCTGAGCCGGTCAACGGGATCACATTCTTGTCAGATGTTGACTACAGCTATCGGTGGAAGATGGCCAGAGCTCCTAAATTTTCCCAACGCCAGCTGGACGATGACTTTGAGAACTTTCTCAAGGAGGTATGCAGTGGAACTGAAAGTTTAAAAAAAAATTATGCTTCATATATATAATCAAATAACTGCAAGGGAAACTGACTAGGTACATATATTGTTTGCACTGAACAAAGAAAATTTACTTGTGTTTTCATCTTAGAGAAAATAATAATTGTCATGTCGAATTTACAAAAGTTGCTGTCCGGCATCTTTTGGTAAATTAAAAACGTAAAAAAACATGAATAGTTTTCTCAAACCAAACGTGAGCACCTGAGACTCATGTATTGTGATGAAACTTTCACAGGTTATTTTTATGATAAATATTTCTTGAAATCAACAGGGTTGAAATGAACGTTAATTACAAAAAAACAACACAGTGTCTTCCCTTGAAGTACATAGTTTGTCAGACTTGTTGTCGAGTACTTTTTCATGAGTATGAGTAAGAGTACAGCAAAATGAACTCACGGTGCAAGTACGAGTATGCATGAGTACGAGTATGAGTACAAATATGAGTACAAGTAGGAGTACGAGTACGAGTACAAGTAGGAGTACGAGTACAAGTACGAGTACTTGTATGAGTACAAATATGAGTATGAGTACGAGTACGAGTATATGTACGAGTACAAATACGAGTACTCCAACTCCATAGTTGTAGTCAAGTACGTGGATTTGCCTTTTGAAGTCAATTGGATTAAAAACAAAAATCTCTGATCAATTTTGTTTTGACAGTCCTTTTCCGATGACTCAGTGGACTCGGACAAGCTGAACAAGTATTTTGCAAAGTCTAAACAGGAGGAGCAGAAAAAGAAGAAAGAGTCCCAGCCCTGGTGGATGAGAGACAATGAGGAGGATGAGGATGATTACATTGCCATGGTTTCCAAGAAAGATGGGGAGAAGGCTCCGTCAGGTAGGAAGTGACCCAAAATGATAAAATGAGACAAAAATCAAAGAATTATGTTTTTGTATTTCATGACAATAGGTAGTTTTTTCACAGTGCTTCATACATTACGTCGGTGTTTGGGCAACATCAAATCATTTGTTTATCACCTGATGCAAAATTTCATTAACCTGTACATATTGTGGTACCTGCTACTATATAGGATTCTAGCTGGCCAATCGTCATCGGTCAAGCTTGGTGGTCGAGAGGTTAAGACGTCTGCACTAGTAAGCAGGAACTCATGATCCTGCCTGAGTCACCTGTGGATTTTTTTCCACAGACACTTTGAAAGCACTGAGTATACAATGATTCATACATACATGGGTGTAAGGCAAAAATCAAATCAATTGTTTGTCATCCAGTGCAAAAGTTTCATTTAACCCTAACTCCCTAGGCCCATTTGCTTACACATAACCATCCTCCAAAATCCTTCAGTAGTAAAGCAAGCACATGACACGTATGCACACATGTGTTTCTAATCTGTGATACATGTACATGGCCAGGGACCCTCCCTGCATGCATGGAGCAATAAACAGTGTCCACTGACCCAAGCACTGACCTTGTAATCACTACAACAAACATGGATGTACATGTACCATGCCTAATAACCTCAATCCTCCAAAATCCTTCACTTTAGCAAAGAGCATGTAACCTCAATCCTTCAAAATCCTTCACTTTAGCAAAGAGGATTTTGGAGGATTTGGGAAGGTTAGGGTTAATTTTTAATAAATAGTTGTGCGTGTGTGTGAGGCATTTTTTGTGGATAGATTTTAATATCATACCTGCACTGTAAACAAATGATATGGACAAAACCAAAGTAGACAATAGAATGGCGGCCATCCATAAGTTGTGCACAAATAAAATGCCCAAATTTCTGGAAATACAGGATACATCAAGTTAAAATGAGGGTTTGGCCACAGGTGTGTGTGTCCTCTGCAATAATAAGTTTGGTTGAAGAAATCAGTGATTTTGTACAAAAGGTGAAAGTATGATTTTTTTTTTGGCGTCATTTCTGTAAACAAATTATGTCAACAAAATTGTAACTGTGTACGCATGTTTTCTTTTCTTGTGTTTTCTTTGTTCATATGGACAGCAAACAAATGGTTGAAACCCAAGAAACAGTCAACCCCACTTAGAGAAAAAGCAGAAATGTTAGAAAAGACACAAAAAGGATCCTCCCAAAAGGTACAGAAATTTATAATATTCGTTTTCTTTGTCACTCAGTCTTTTTTGGTATGTGTATTTTCTTCTGGATCTGTCAAGTAAGAGAAAGGGAATAAAAGTTAGTCGCGTAGTCTTTACCGCATGATAAAGAATGAGGGTCATGACCACAGAGAATAAAGGACGAAGTCCAGTCATGTACAGGAGTTTTATGCTCATTTATCATTCACTTTTTTTAAATTGTAATTTCCAGGACCCAGGCGACTCTTCCGATATACCTAAGAGGAAGGTTGATATGTGTAAAGACAGCTTGGAAGATCGTAAGTTTGAGTTTTTTCATCATCAGGTTTAGGGAGGAAGGCCAAAGTCATGGTACAGCCAAGCCTTTGAGAAACCTGGCCAGGCTGGTCCAGGCCCATGGGCCAATATAATCCCCTAGCTGAGCACAAACGACCCTTTACTCATGAATAGATCTCAAATAGCTCTTATTGTTAACACAGACTTGATTGACACCTCAGCTGTCTTTTGCTCACAACTGCAGCAATTATAATGGTGCTCTACTTGTCTGGGCTAGGCCCTCCAGGAGCCCAGTTTAGGTTGATTGGTAGGGACTGTTACAGGATTAGGACTCACAAAAGACAGATTAGGAGGCCAGGTAGCCCAGGCCCGGCCAGGCTTCTCAAAGGCTTGGCTGTACCATGACTTTGTGGTATTGTGATAGGAGGGGCATTGTTAGTGATGTCATTGGCGAACCTTGCTATTGGTTCATGAACTTATTCTTAATCATATTCAAACACCAAATAATTATTGGAGACAGAAGTTCAGATGTTTTAATGAGTACGCTCTGATCATTTTGATGGTGTCATGGCATATCTTATTCCAAATCTCTATTTCCACCAAGCATTGCCTTAAGTCTTATTTAACAAAATATATTTTTGATTATCTTTTATTTTCAGTGTCTATGGGTCACATGACTGATGACATGCCAAAAGATCGAAGGTATATAATAACAGAATATGGGTATTACAAATTGATTTTTACTATTTTCTTGTCGCAATTGTTCTGCCATTTTTTAGGGAAAATATCATCACGATCAACATGGTATGGAGTGTCGTGGTATGGAGTGTCGTGGCTGAGCGGTCTAGCTTACCGGACTCAAGTTCTGGTGTTAGCAGCAGAATGTGGGTTTGAAACCCAGCCGTGACACTTGTGTCCTTGAGCAAGATACTTAACCATAATTGCTTCTCTCCACCCAGGGGTTAAGTGGGTACCTGTGAGGGCAGAGTTGGTTGATTAGCCCTATATGCGCTGTAATGGCAGCAATTGAGCTGTATACTCCCCAGGGAGCTGAGATGGTTTCAGGAATGATTTATGAGCCTTATGAGCCTTATGAGCAGGGGTAATAATATAATGCGCCTTGAGCACCACTCAGTTGGTGGATACGTGCGCTATATAAGTCCACACATTATTATTATTATTATTATTATTATGGAATCGGGGTGCTAGTTTTAGATTAACTCAGTGACTGAAAATAATACCCCACGTGATATGGTCTTATTATCATTGCTGCTGCATAAATGATCCAGTAATTTTTAGTCACTGTGTTCATCTTAAACTAGGACACCGATTCCATGCCCAGAGGCCTCTCCTTTTGGCACCAAAAGGAGAGGCCTCCTTGCATATATTTTAAGTAAGTAAATTACCGTCAAATACGCGAAGTCTTCCGCAGAATCCGGAAGAGTTGGCAGCTCTCCATGCCCTGTTGAAAGTCTGCTCTATGTCCCTTTTAAGCAGAAAAATATCAAGACCTTGTGCATCAGTCCGTTTTACAGTGTCACGAATGGGCCAAATCCATTGTTCTTGGAGTACTATGCCGCACAGTGGACTAGGTTATTACACGACTGGCACACTTCAAGTATATAATAGACTGTTATTACAAATTTATTCTGTCCTTAGATGAAAACAAATTTTTCTAGGATCTAAATGTCTTTCAAGTGTTTATGGTACATTTTTGAAGGGATTCAAATTTTTAGTTTTTTTCTTTGTAAAAATTGTAATGAGTTCCGCCTTTTTACCACAGTGGGGTACTTCCTTCGCAAGCCAGCTTTGACGAAACTCTAAGTTTCACAGGTAAGAACTTGAAAGTTTTTAGACTTGTGTGTGACATGAACTTGAGTCCCAACTCGAGTCTCAATTTTTTAGTGAGTTGGACTTGTTCCAACCCACAACAAAAATTTTCAGTCACTGTGTAACAATGACTCGGACTCGACCCTTAGGAGTCCCACTCGATGTCTGTTACTTGGACTTAAAGCCAAATTGACCTCTAAAATTTAAAACGATTTTTAAACCCAGCATATATAGGTTCTTGAATTTGACAAATCCCCTTGGAAAAAATATAACAATCTTAATAACTGATGATTATGATAAAATAGGTACCCTTTACATACTGAGATCGTAGTCGTCTCAATCCAATGTTTGGTATTCTTGCGTATTATTGTGTAAACAACTCATGACTCAGATTTGGATCTATGTAACTCATGACCCAGACCCGACCTTCATAACTCGCACACTGATGACTCGGACTTGAGGTTTAAGGACTCAAAAACACGTCGGACAGTTTTGGAAATTAATCATAACATGCCAAAAACCAGAATTCAGCTGAGCAGAAAATACAGCAAAATTGGGTAGTGCATGAGCTAGTTTCAACTGCCCAATTTATAAATTTCTCATCCCAAGGTAGCAAGGGTTTAAGACAAATATCATTGTCTAAACTACCTCCCTTTATTATTTTAAAAACTCTTTCAGGAACAGGGACTTCTCAAGGGCTGACACCGGCCTCCACTGGACCGGGGATAGACACTTTAGAGGAGCAGGCAGACAAGGAACGCTTCTTCAGAGAGCTTGAGGCAAAGCGGGGAGGTAAGGTGGACTACCGTAAACTCATCAAAGAAGCTGAGATGTCTAATACTATGGGTAGTATACAATCGGCCAACCTGTCCCATACGATGGGTAGTATGCCATCAGCGTACATGGGGTGAGTGAAGACATATGTGATGTGATCTGGGAAAACCCTTCACATGGTGAAATTTGTCATTTTTGTGTTATATACATCAAATTAACGAGGACACTGTGTTGTTTTCAAAACTGTTTTATTCATGATTCTAGGTTGTCTATAACTTGAGTTATGCTCTCGGGAAGTTATAGCCGCCGCTGTCCTTAAAAAACAATGGCGGAAACGAAAAACAAAAGACGGCTTTTTAATTATCTGTCATCATAAAACTATACATAAAACGATGGAATTTTTATTTAAAAAGAATGATCATTTAGATATTAACAATTAAAATGGTAACAAAAACTCAAATTGTCAAACAAAAAATTGGGGGACTATTTTGCCATTATCTTCAAAACAAGTTCGCTGACATCCGACAGGTTTTTCCAGATCGCATCACATATTATTAAAGGGACATTATCGGCACGATTAGAGCAGACTTTCAACAGGGCATGGAATCGGTGTCCTCGTTTAAGATAAACACAGTGACTGAAAATGACTGGCTCATTTACATGTATGCAGTGGCAGCGATAACATAACCTTATTTTGTGGGTTATTATTTTCAGTTACTGAGTTAATCTAAAGCTAACACTCTGATTCCATGCCCTGATGGTTATGACAATATTGTCCCTTTAAGACAATTAGGTTTACAGGTAATTTCTGTCTTCAGGAGGATGTTTGCTCTCTCCTCCTGAAGAAGCGCAGAGCACACTGCTCAAATTGTCGGGAACTCTCTTCACTACCAGTTCTTTTCAGAACCACAACACTTCTTACAAGAAGAGATTACTACAAACCTAATTCTCTTATCCTATCCACCATGGACACTATTATCCATTTTAAAACCTTATAAACATTTGAACAGATTTACTCGTAAATTTTAAAAGAAAATTTCTTAATTGTGATAAAATAGTTTTTATACGCACGATGTGTCTGTTTATTTATCGAGTAGAAGTGCCGTTGAAATATGTTCAGTATATAAGTTTCACTGATAACTTCAAATGCGCATTGTTATTTCTTTTTGTAGTACTGCAGATGAGCATAGTAGCCCATTTCCATTCAAACAAGACCCTGGAAAGGAGGAAGCTTACAAAGACGACGATTATGCTGATGAAACACCACCAACTGCATCTGAAACCTCACCCACCCAACCCACGGTCCATCCCTCCAGACAAATGGCCACTCCCAAAAAGGGCATGCTCTCTAAAGTTGCCCTGCTCGAGACGAGTGATTCCATGTTCAATGCTTCAGGACTTGCAGGGGAGGCCACTTCAAAGAGAGGGGGAGGGGATATGAAGATGGCCGACACCAAGAATTTGACTCTGGGAAGCACAGGTAAGAGCTGTCGCTATGGTAACAAAGGAACACCTGGCAAAATGTCTTGTTAAAGGGAATAATAGTTTGATGCTTGTCTTTACCGCATGTTAACCAGTTCGCGTCGGGAATAAAAAAAAAAATTCTGGGCCCCTGTGCGGGTTTCTTTTTTCCACACACACGTTAATGGAAGCTTCCACAGCGCATGGCCACGTCTTCCGAGCATGTCACTGTACACGCGTGGCTCAACCGAGCATGCACACAAATATATCGGAGTTTCCTATGGCGTGTTTAGACGCTCTCAGATCCGTGGTGCAAAAATATTGTGTGTATACATGGCCTCCGACACGAACTGGTTAATAACTGGTTTTGGGTGTGGTCACGGGCGATAAGCGGCTTGGTCCTTATTGCCAGGTCATTAACCTGCATCATGGGAAATGTAAAAAAAAAAGATTTTGCTAAAGTCTTTAAGTAAAAAAAATGAAACAGAATTTAATGAAATTTGGCGTAGTGAACAAAAACATTACATACAATAAAATTGTAATTTATGATTGGGGTGTCGTGGCCGAGCTGTCTAGCTTACCGGATTCAAGTTCTAGTGTTAGCAACATAATGTGGGTTCGAATCACGGCCGTGACACTTGTGTCCTTGAGCAAGACACTTAATCATAATTGCTTCTCTCCACCCAGGGGTTAAATGGGTACCTGTGAAGGCAGAGTTGGTTTGCTCTATATGCGCTAGAAATGGCAGCAATTGAGCTGTATACTCCCCAGGGAGCTGAGATGGTTTCAGGAATGATTTATGAGCCTTATGAGCAGGGACAATAATATAATGCGCCTTGAGCACCACTTAGTTGGTGGATACGTGCGCTATATAAATCCACACATTATTATTATTATTATTATTGCAATCACCTGATTGAACCAGAAAATACTCTTGGGAGAATTTGACATCAAATTTTTAAAATCAATCAAATATTACAAAAACTCGGAACTCTTGATCCCAAAAAGATAAATTCTAAATTTGTTTATGATCGTAATAATTCTCGAAGTTTTGTAGCTATCCAGGCCAAACAGGAAGTTCAAATTGAACGTATTCTCATGCAAAATTGGTGTCTCTTGAAGTTGAAATTGATAATGTTATAATAATAAAATTCTGACATTTTCCAAAAATATGATTGTGATCAATGATCATTTCATTGAACCGAACACCATGTGTTTGTTCCAACAAACACTTAAGCTCTAGTTTTGTCAGAAAAGGGTAATTGTCATCTGGCAGCTTTTTGTAAAAAATAATTTTTTTCCAAATTATTAACAATTGTGAACACACTTTCACAGGTTCAGGCCTCCCAGCGAATCCTATAAAACCTATAAAACCTATAAAAACCTATATTTCAAAATGGGAACCTTTATTTCCCCAAAAAAAACCTATATTAACCTATAAAAACCTATATTTTTAATCTCCTGCAACACATTTTCAACTTCCCCATAAAATCCTCATGGCTTTGAAGAAAAGTTACTTCCTAGGTATAAAGAGATGGAGCCAAAACAGTAGCCAAACTGTAACATGTGTACTGCTGTTAGATTTTCTGCCGGACAGGGTCTGGGGTAATGTACTTTGTTGCAAAAATTACTCAGAAGGTAGGCAATTTACCAAAAACTTGTTACTTAACTGCATGATCACGGGAAATAACCTATAAAAGCCTAAGAACCTATATTTTGCTTAAACCTATTTAAAAAACCTATATTTGGTAGATTAGGCACTAATATATTTCTTGAAAACTAGAGGGTTATTGAAATGAATGTACATTACCAAAACAATGTATTGAGCTGAAACTTTCACAGGTTGGTTGTTTAACATTTTTATTTACATGAAGTGAGCAACGGATTTGTGTTCTGATGGCCGAGTCGTCAGAATGTGGGTTCGAATCCTGGCTGTGACCATGGTGCTTGTGTCCTTGAGCAAGACACTTTACCATAATTGCTTCTCTCCACCCAGGAGTAAATGGGTACCTGTGAGGGCAGAGTTGGTTGTTGTGTTTGATTAGCCCTATATGCGCTGTAATGGCAGCAATTGAGCTGTATACTCCCCAGGGAGCTGAGATGGTTTCAGGAATGATTTATGCGCCTGATGAGCAGGGGTAATAATGTACAGTGCCTTGATCTAGTGCACTTTATAAGAATCGTGTATTATTATCAATCGTATATATATTCCCTTTGATGCAGGGTTCCTTGGTGCTGGAACCGCTACTGAAATGGAAGCATTGCAAGATGCCTTAAGAGCGGCTGCCAACACGCCTACTATGGACTTCAGTGCAACTGGCTCTGGCATCTACAACGTCACTGAAGAAGGTAAAATAATGAAGGACATATCTAGACCACTGACGGCAGCTTTTCAAAATGAAGTCAGGATACCGTAACAGTGACCGCACCTGACTAGGGTTAAAAGCATGGGCAAATGAACATCACGCACGGCATGGTGGAATAGGCCTATGATATTTACTGGGCACTTTTTTGTGTATGTGTGAACACACCAGGCATGATATTCTTCCTACTTTTGTAGGAAATCCTACCTTTTTGATTTTGAAAATCCTACCATGAAACCAGGTTCCGACTAACGTCAGACCATGGAAACTTTCCTTGTGTATCATTTTATTGTAAATACCAAGATAAAAAACAGTTTCCTTGCTATACATGGCTATAGAGGTAAACCGCTATACGCTAGTATATGCCTAATGATAATGGCAAACATTTTTCCTACCTTTTCATTTTTCTAACAATATCATCCCTGACATACACACAAAACAGTGTTTAAAGCCCACTCTTATCCCTGGGGAATACAACCCCAGGGAGGCCTCTGGGAGTTTTTTACCCCACGGTTACCCCGGCGTAGGTTCACACTGTCCCCACCCGCGTATTCCCTGGGTCCTTATTCCCAGGGGTTCCACACGCACGTTTCACACAATGATCAAACCCCAGGGCAACCGCGCTGTATTTTTTGGCTAACGGAAGTCATGATTATAGCTAACCGGAAGCTCGCAATCTCAGTATGCAATGCGTGTACGTACTCGTAAACAATCAAAATGGCTACGCATAACATGAACAATGACGTTGCTCAACAAATATGCATGTGTGTTTTAATTTACGCATATTTGTGTATTTACGGAGAAAGGGTGCTTATTTGGTACAGGCAACACTGACAGGCAATACTAATTTTACGTCGTCCAAAACAATTTCAAATTTAACCTACTACAAAATCATTAGTTTGGGAAATTGATAAATTCTTCAAAAAATATAAAGTGAAATATGTTTTCGTTGATATTTGGTTTCTATAAAATACAACAAAACTTTATAAATACTTGGATACAAATCTGTAAAATCTGTAAGCGCGCATTTCCTGACCTTGATTGTTTATCTCTCTGACCTTTCACAGTTTGTGTTTTACGTTATCTGTTTGCCACGTAAACTGGGGTAAGCACAACCCGTTTTCCTTTCCCACTAGCCGATATTCCCCCGGGGGATTCTTAAGCCCCCAGAGTTTTATAGCTTACCCCTACTCCAGAGCAGGGGTGGCTATTCCACGGGGGATGACCATTTGCCGGGGCAGACCGGGGGTAAAGTGATCCAAGTGTGAAAAGGCCGACTGTAACTCCCCGGGGACGCCCCCGGGGAATTGCCTAGTGTGAAAAGCCCTTATGACTACATGTACGTATGCCCTATGCCCACGGTTTCAGAGAATCTGGGATTACGGTCTGTGCTCGGACAAAAATTCAAGGGAAGATTGACAGTTGTTTATCTGAATTACCAATCCAATACCTTATCTTTAAAGAACACTTCCAGTATAAATAAGTTTTGTATCGATGCGGACAGTGAAACTAGTCATAGTGTACAGATGACATCATCTATAGGTTGTATATACATGTATGTCTGTGGGACAGACAGACAGACAAACAAGATTTAGGAACTAATAGAGCTATCCTCCATTTTGAAAAATGGTTGCTTGTTTTTCTTCACCCCAAAAGTGGATACTATAAGAACACATAACCCTGGAAAGCTTGACTGACAAAATGGCGGATAGCAACAGTTGTCAGGTATAGTGTAACCTTATTGGTCAATCCATATGCTGTTTGATTGACAGGCTGGACAGGTGTATTGAGCTGAAACTTTTCACTTATTGGTTTATTTGCATATTGATTGATCCCCTTGAAATATAAATTCACATTGTTACTTTCATTAACCAAAAGTTTGTATTTCTAAGCATGGCTGTTACATGTATTTCCATTTTTGTGTCATTTTCTCTTCAATTGAATCCCATTTTTGGCTACATAACAATCAAATAAAACAAGATCCAATTTATTCAAGTCTACCAAGAAATGATTTTGTTTTTTATAAATAATTTCTTATCCAGGTTCTGGCACACAGGCCAGGACTGTTGATGACATCATTCGTGAAGTCAATGAAGACAAGAGGAGAATGCTGGGAAATATTGGCGATATTCCAAGCAGACATTCTAACAGTAGTGATGAAGATGAAAGGTCAGATTCAAAATCCACCAATAAAAAACAGCGTTTGAAAACTGATGGTAGCTTGGAGTTGGGATTACCTCCAACCAATGAGGAAAGAGGATTTGACTTACAACCAGCCAATAAGGTTGAAGCTCATGGGTTTGATTTACAGCCAGCCAATGAGAGCAGAGGTTTTGATTTGCAGCCTGCCAATGAGAGCAGAGGTTTTGATTTGCAGCCAGCCAATGAGAGCAGAGGTTTTGACTTGCAGCCAGCCAGTGAGAGCAGAGGTTTTGACTTACAGCCAGCCAATGAGAGCAGAGGTTTTGACTTACAGCCAGCCAATGAGAGCAGAGGTTTTGTCTTACAGCCAGCCAATGAGAGCAAAGGTTTTGACTTACAGCCAGCCAATGAGAGCAGAGATTTTGACTTACAGCCAACCAATCAAGATTCAAGAGGATTTGACTTACAGCCGGCAACTACAAAAAATGACAGAGCATTTGATCTGCATGCCATCAGTGTGAGTAAAATACAAACATTATGAAATTTCCCTGTAAATGTCTCTCTGTGTTTGAAATATTGACTAAAAGATGCATATGTGTGATTCTTTATTTTACGTAATTTTGGTTAAATCTGTGCATTGCTGTTTTTCTACTAGAAAGAAAATAAATTAATTTAAAATATGTTATTTCATGGATAGTGAGTAGGTAAGTGATGATGTAATGAATAATAATAATAATAATAATAATAATAATGTGGACTTATATGGCGCACGTATTCACCAAACTGGTGCTGAAGGCGCATGACATTATTACCCCTGCTCATCAGGCTCATAAATCATTCCTGAAACCATCTCAGCTCCCTGGGGAGTGTACAGCTCAATTGCTGCCATTACAACGCATATAGGGCTAATCAAACACAACAACCAACTCTGCCCTCACAGGTACCCATTTACTCCTGGGTGGAGAGAAGCAATTATGGTAAAGTGTCTTGCTCAAGGACACAAGTACCCCGGTTGCGATTGGGATTCGAACCCACATTCTGACGACTCGGCCATCAGAACACAAATCCGATGCACTAAACCGCTCGACCATGGCACTCCATGATTTGGTTAAACGGTTAGCGAACTAATTAACTAGTAACTCCCACCACTAATCGTGATACAGACGTGGAATGTCATTCTATCTTGGAGGGTCACTTAAATTATTTCTTGATTAAAGCGCACTTCCATTAGAATATCAGAATGTCTTAGGGAACATTTACATATATTATTAAGGGGTGGTCAAGACCAGGGCAACGGTAGACTGGTCCCATGTCTTTATCATATATATCAAGGATATAGACAGGCTCCAGGCGTACCATTCAAGGGGTTTCATTGGATATGTTTTGGGCTGAAGATCTGATGTCACGCTTCGAGGCTCGCGGACTTATAATAATAATAATAATGTGTGGACTTATATAGCGCACGTATCCACCAACTGAGTGGTGCTCAAGGCGCATTATATCATTACCCCTGCTCATAAGGCTCATAAGGCTCATAAATCATTCCTGAAACCATCTCAGCTCCCTGGGGAGTATACAGCTCAATTGCTGCCATTACAGCGCATATAGGGCTAATCAACCAACTCTGCCCTCACAGGTACCCATTTAACCCCTGGGTGGAGAGAAGCAATTATGGTTAAGTGTCTTGCTCAAGGACACAAGTGTCACGGCCGGGATTCGAACCCACATTCTGCTGCTAACACCAGAACTTGAGTCCGGTAAGCTAGACCGCTCGGCCACGACAAAGTTGAGCATCAGGGAAAATATGGCGGCGCACGGCCAGGATCTGGCATAATTCACGCGCCTCTAGCTCAAAGAGTGACGTCAGATCTTCAGGCTAGGGCAACGGAGGCTTTGGCCTCTGTGAAATTCCAGAGGCTAATTTCATAGACCTGCCAAACAGAAAATTGCCTAGCATAAATATTTACTGAGCAGATTTTCTTGGTTACCAGCCAAACCTTCACATAAAATGTGTGTACTTTGGCTGACAGTCTGTATTACTACATGTATACCTCATACATATTAGGCTTGGGCGGTTCCACCATTTCTGGAACCGGTTCGGTTTCAAAAAAGACTCGGTTCCGAGTCGGAACCGGTTCCAAGAGATTCAAAGAAAAACATAAGGATAGCAGAAAATAATAAAACATACGGTCTATTCAAACTTCGTTGTGTCCCTGATACGAAACGAAGGAGTTTCAATTTTCAACTGCAAATGCAGTGATGATAATGTTGTTTAATTCAAAATATGTTTCAGAAACTTTAAGGAAACGTTTTGGAAACGTTAAGCTAAGTAAGAGATTTGTTTCCATTATCCTACCGTTAGCAAACAACGTTACAAGCCGTTATGTACATGTACATGCCATGGAGTTGCACATGCTTCAGGGGTTGGAGCAATCATAGAGGAGCAATTAAGCAATTGTACCACCCCCTAGCCTGTACACAAGGTACCGTACTACCATCCATGCCTATTGGAAAGTACATTAAGACCGTACTACCATCCATGCCTATTGAAAGTACATTAAGAACACTAGCAACATGACTAATTCGTCACAAGATTATCCATATTACGGGACCACCTTGATCATTCCACTTCACAAGACACGTGCTGTCAACAATTTTTAACATTTCCATAACCAAAGTATCCATGTTATGGGGCCAATTTATAAACAGGGGTTGGAGCAATTAAGCAATTGCACCACCCCCTACAAGGTACCGTACTACCATCCATGCCGTATTGAAAGTACACAAAGAACACAAGCAACATGACTGTTAACTTCGTCACAAGTTTATCCATATTACAGGGCCCCCTTGATCACTCCACTTCTCAAAACACATGCTGTCAACATTTTTAACATCTCCATTATAACAAAAGTATCCATGTTATGGGGCCACTTTATAAACAACTCAGTGACGCACAATGATACTACTCGCGCACAGACATTGCGGTTTGCTTCAGTTGCATGTGTGGCGCCTTAACAAGTTTGCTGTCGTCTAGAGTTACATTTTGTCGGTCACTCATCAAAGAGAATCGGGTATTTTGACTGGAGCCCGGTTCTCGGCTCTAGAGTTGGAGCTCAGACAACTGCGTATTTCAATTGGAGCCGGGTTGGTCCTCAGAGTCGGGAATTTTGCTGGAGCTGGCTCTGACTGGGACTCGGCTCTGACTGGGACTCGGCTCCCAGCCGGCTCTGGTACTCGGCTCTGGGAACCGGGTATTTGAAGGACTCGGTTCCGGAACCGACTCTTGCGAGTACCCGGTTCTAACCCTGCGCGGCGCCGGCACAAAATTCATGCGCGGTTGCACCATGGTACTGTTTGAAACAGTACCTGGGGGTTTGGGCGTAATAATCATGTGGGGTGAGCACAATCCTTTATCAAAAGTGTTAATTATAAGAATAGAAGTAGTCTGGGCCCAACCCAACAGATTTTAGCCAAAATTTATTTTAATTTTTTTTTTTTAAATAATGAATTACTGACAAAAGTCTGATTTTTTTCTAAATAAATTTTTTCCGACTTTATTGTGATGCTTATCTGACTGGAACAATTACAGGTAATAGTGATCAATTATTATTTGCAAATAATTATTCCCAATCCCCACCCTACAACCCCCCCCCCCCCCCTCCCCCAGTCAACAATAACTATCCACAGTCTGAGCTTATTTTTTAGATCAAAGGTCCCTATGAAGCGCAAAACCAAAATCCATGCGCGGTTGCACCATGGTACTGTTTGAAACAGTACATGGGGTTTGGGCATTCATACAACAGCCACCGGCTAAAGTAAATACAACCCTAACCAAAGTCTGGCCCAAGCTTGATAATCTGAGCTTATTGTGTACATCAGAAGTACCTTCCACATGCCTTGAAGGTTTATTTCCATTGAGCCAGTGACAGGATGATTGATTGCCTGATAAGCACTTAGTGTAGAAAACATATGGCAGTAACATGATAGTCTGGGCTGTCTGGGTTGTGCCTCGAAAATCTGTGTGATGTTGACCACTGAGGTTAACGGGGCTCTCACTATAGTTCTAGCTATGTCTGAATAGGGAACTTACGGAGAATGAAAAAAATTGGCCCAGGCAATTAAGAGAAACCCGTTAATTACAAAAAAACGACTGTTGTAAACAGTACATGCGCTGCGTGCAGGGTTAAAAGAGTGGAACCGCGGTTCCGATTCTCAATTTGGAATCGGGTAGAACCAGGTACCCGCCGGAACCGCCCAAGCCTAATACATATTCATGATCGAGAGCCGAATTCTCACTGGTCCATTCACCATCACGTGCCAGATGCTATTTTGGCTGTTTACCAAGTGCCCGCGAGTATTCACGCACAGGGTAAATACGCATGCGTAGTAGACTGTCGCATGCGTCAGTCTACTACATGTACGCATGCGCTTTACGAAGCAATCGGGGAACAGTCGCACGGGTGTTGTACGCACGCGCGAACATCGCCCAAGCTACATACACATGAAAAGATGGCAGCACACGTAAATGTCAATTCGCATTTTCCGAGCTCTTTATTATTGTAATGGCAACTGAATATGTATGAGGTATAGTAAAACAAATATAACATGGTTTATTTCGGGTGGACAGTCGATATTAGCTCCCCTCGGTATTGGGGAGCTAATATCGACTGTCCACCCTCAAACCATGTTATATTTGTATATTATAATGCTTAGGGGGAAAAAAATAGCTAAGCAAAACTCTCTGCTTATCAGCTCTATGCAATTGGTCCCAGGCCTGATAATAACAGCATGAGCGATTTGATTTGATTTACTTCACTTTTACAAGGGAAAAACATTTTTAAAACACTTCAATTTTCAAAGTGACAGATACTGTTGCGGTTGACCTTCCTTTTTCAAATGATCTGGCCACCTTACATGTATTTGGCTTTGCTGTTCAGATGTGATCCAGTGTTCAACAGAATTAAAACAAAATTTAACAAAATGACTCAAATCACGTGTACTACTCTCTATTTATTTGTTCACAATTTTAAACCATACGTAAAATTTATGACACAAGTATTCATGCTTATTAAAGGTTAGGTTTAGGATTGGCAAATAAAACCAAATTGTCAAATTGAAATGTAAAACTTACAGGTACTATAACCCTAACCCTGCCAGACGCAGCACAGTGCATCAGGTGGAAAAGTCTGGTGCACTTTGATGCATTCAGCTGTCAACACCAGTGCATAAGCAGCCAAGTCTAAGGCTACTGAGAGCTGGTCCCATTGAACAATGCCAGAGTTGTATCCTGCTGCGTTGGGTGACCACAGACTCTGATGCAGTTCGGCCTTGAGATTTGTGACCAGATGGATATTGCTGCACTCTGCAGCCAAGTCACTTTGACAAACGATGCAATCTGATGCGTCTGGCAGGGTTTCTAGCCAAAATACCCTGGAGGGTTAGGGATAAAGTTAAAATTATTAACCCAAACCACCTAGAAATTTTCACTTGAAACCCTCTTGAGTCCAGCAAAATCAATCGACATGCACTAAAAAGCCACCCAATTTTTGGAATTGGTACAGTGGCAAATGTAAAGCATCCGTGACTTAGCTATACACAGTCCTGAATCAAACAAAAGCAGCCAGTGGAGTTTGATGCATTTGGTACACATTGCATCATGTTCGATTCGTTGGGCTATATGTACATTACTGAATCCACCAACATCAAGCAGAACCAGGAGGTAGATTTTGATGGACTTGATGAGGTTGTAGGTTTAAGGTATTAATCTTCCCTGTCTGATGAGGTGCTGTCACTTAAAAAACACTAATTTGCAGTTCAAATTTAGGAAAGAGTTCTCTTTCCTAAATTACCATGTAAGAATGAATTAAAACTACACATTTTCACTATTTGCTTGTTTATTAGAGTCCACATTTAGTTAAAACTTTCAATGTTCGCATGTAATGTGAGGGTAATTTTACATGTACCTGTAGAAGCAGTTTTACTGGCATTACCAATGTTGTACCTTCCTTTAAATGTGTAAATTTTGTTAAACTTTTCTTTTAGGCTGATGATGAGAATTCGCAGAAGAGGAGCTCGCTGAAGCAACATAAAAAAGGTAAAAATTATGCCTTAATATTACCAATGTTTATATAGATTGGTGAAATTCTTGCGTCGGGAGATAAACAATTGATTTAATTTTGCCCTACACCGACGTATGTATAGCACTGTATGCTCAGTGCTTTCCGAGTGTCTGTGAAAAAACTACACAGGCGACTCGGGCGGGATTCGAACCCACGACCTCCTGCTTACTAGTGCAGACGTCTTGATTACCAATGTTATAACACATCAATTTGATACATTTCTACAACATATTACATATTTCTCTATTCACATACTGTACATTGTTATATATTACAAAATCCACCAATTAGCTGTATTTAAAGGGAAGGTACATACAATACTGGTAATTATCAAATTTTCAAACTGACAAATTATTATTCAAAAACTTACTTGGTGTAAAGTCTGGATCGATCATCCTGAGAAATTACTTTGTCTGAAATGATTTCTTCTCATAGAAAACAGAAATTGTTATGTTGCATTCACAAAAAGGAGCCATCTGACAGCTTTTTGTAAAAAATGTCCCGGGTTTTTTTCTCTCTCAAAAACAGGCCTGTGATTTTCAAGACTTTCCCTGACTTCAAGATGTTTTACAAATCTCCCTTTGTCTCAAATTTGAAAGAAGAGAAAAAAAAGTAGCCACCAAGGAAAGAAAGAAGTAGCCTGTATTATGTCTAAACCTCTAGTTTCTTGTTTGCGGGGATGTGGAGAAGTCTTTAAATCCTCCAAAATTAAACATCCAGGAGGTTCAGGGAGCTTTGTCCTCTAGACCAAAGGGAGACCCAGGCCTGCTACCCACAAGAGGTTCAGGGGGCTTTGTCCTCTAGACCAAAGGGAGACCCAGGCCCGCTACCCACAGGTGGTTCAGGGGTATTTGTCCTCTAGACCAAAGGGAGACCCAGGCCCGCTACCCACAGGTGGTTCAGGGGTATTTGTCCTCTAGACCAAAGGGAGACCCAGGCCCGCTACCCACAGGAGGTTCAGGGGGCTCTGTCCTCTAGACCAAAGGGAGACACAGGCCCGCTACCCACAGGAGGTTCAGGGGGCTTTGTCCTCTAGACCAAAGGGAGACCCAGTCCCGCTACCCACAGGAGGTTCAGGGGGCTTTGTCCTCTAGACCAAAGGGAGACCCAGGCCCGCTACCCACAGGAGGTTCAGGGGGCTTTGTCCTCTAGACCAAAGGGAGACCCAGGCCCGCTACCCATTTTTCAGGATTTTTTTTACTTTTGTCAAAAACATGAGCACCTATTATGATGCAACTTTCATAGGTTAGTAGTATGATAGGGTTGAAATTAAAGACTTTTACCAAAATACCAATGTTGTACCTTCCCTTTAAAGGAGACTAAAGCAATAATACTTTGTGCAAGGAAAATATTTAAAAGTGCAATATGAACTATACACAAATTCCAAAACTGCATCTATGTGAAGCTTTCATTACAACATTCACAAAATTTATCCCAACATAAATTATAATGTAATCCTGTGAGAACAACAAGGTCGTATCTAAAAATGCAACAAGGTCATATGTGCAATAGTGCATAAATTTGCATACATTAAAAAAAATTGAGTGCAACAATGTTGTAGCTTCTTCCATAGGTTTTGCGTGTTCATCCTGGAGCTCTGTAAAGAGATACGACCTTGTTGCACTTGTTGATTCGAACCCACATTCTGATGACTCAGCCATCAGAACACAAATCCGATGCACTGCTCGGCCATGGCACTCCAATAAGTACAAGTATGAGTACTACATATGTACAACTCTGGTTCTAGAACAATCAATTAGCGTTGCGTGCTTCTCCATTGATTCCTTTATTTTGATTCCGTGACTTTGGAGTACAATGCCGTAGACTGGGTTATAGCAGGCTGGTACACTTTGTGTATATATTAGACTTCTAAATACTACTTGACTGAACAACCTTCATAGTGGTACTAAGTGTCTTATGCCTTCAACAAACCTCTACTGTTTTCATATGTACATGTACATAATATTCAGTGCGTAGCTATATTGAATACTAATCTTGTTTGTATGCATAGTAGACACAGTTATCCATCGACTTGGAGAACTGACTCTCAACTTCTGAGATCGTTGCGTTGTTGAGTTGACACATCTCTCCTTGTAGGTTGAAAGAGAGGCAGGCTTGGTTTCGTGAGCAAGCAGCGCAGCACTGCATGTACTTGTAGGTGCTCACTCTGAACTGTGTGATGATGTGGTCGGTCAGGCAGCGAGGCTCGTCGGGGGACACCACAGAACAAGTGAATGATCGAGGACACTTGTTCAGTGGTTTAGCCTCGCCCGTGATTTGTGGCTGTGCCTCGCCCGTGATTTGTGGCTGTGCCTCGCCGGTGATTTTTGGTTGTGCCTCGCCGGTGATTTGTGGTTGTGCCTCGTCCGTGGTTTGTGGTTGTGCCTCGCCCGTGGTTTGTGGCTGTGCCTCGCCCGTGATTTGTGGCTGTGCCTCACACATGATTGGCTTTTCTCGGAAACAGGGTACCCCACGCCATGATCCATCGATGGCTGTCATTAAAACACATGTTTCACCATCGAGCATGAAATCTAGCGAATCACTCCAGTTGCTGTACTGATCAGGATCTGAGCAACCCCAGGTGGCATTATCCATGTTACAGTGAAGCCACGCATTAGCAGAGTTCCTGACGGCATCAGGGAGAACATTATTAAGTAATGTCTCTTTAACAAAATCATTCTCACTCTGTGATTTCGGCAGAACTAGATCCCCTCCAAGGTCTTGGCATTTTTTAAGTCCATCATGCCATGTGAAATGCTGATCATTGGGAAGAATCAAGTAACATGTCCCCATATGGTCTATCCATTCTGAATTAGGACAGTTCGTTGGTTGGGATATCACAGTCTGTATACCGACGACTAAAGTTATGATAATGATCAAGTCCATGGTCATCAAAGCATTGATTTTGTGTGAGTTTTGAGTTCATCCACAGGAGTCATAAACAGAATCTTGGGTTATGTTTTGCACTATTGAGTTATTTGTCACCCACAACGGTTAGATCTTTCTGGAAATGAAACCAAGAATTACTTCAGCATTGAAGCTCATAAACCTGAAGAAACCTGTGAAGAGTAGAAAAAAAATAATTAAGTTTTAGATGGGGAAGAACACTTACACTTATGTGCATGTATTAATCAGATAGGGACTAAAAACCCAATCTAAATGTCAGCTTGGGCCTTGGTGGGATACGAATCCGCTTCTGGCAAACTCCGGCATGCCTACTATTGAATATATCTGAAGCAGGTCTAAGTAACGCTCACAACAGGGTCGATGCCAACTATACTAGATGACAATTGGGTATATAATTTTATCATGATTAACCCTAACTCCCTAGGCCCATTTGCTTACACATAACCTGAATCCTCCAAAATCCTTCAGTAGTAAAGCAAGCACATGACATGTATGCACACATGTGTTTCTAATCTGTGATACATGTACATGGCCAGGGACCCCTGCATGCATGGAGCAATAAACAGTGTCCACTGACCCAAGCACTGACCTTGCAATCACTACATCAATAAACATGGATTATATACATGTACCATGGAAAGGCAAGTATGCCTAATAACTTCAATCCTCCAAAATCCTTCACTTTAGCAAAGAGCATGTAACCTCAATCCTTCAAAATCCTTCACTTTAGCAAAGAGCATGTAACCTCAATCCTCCAAAATCCTTCACTTTAGCAAAGAGCATGTAGCATGTAACCTCAATCCTTCACTTTAGCAAAGAGCATGTAACCTCAATCCTTCAAAATCCTTCACTTTAGCAAAGAGCATGTAGCATGTAACCACAATCCTTCAAAATCCTTCACTTTAGCAAAGAGCATGTACATGTAGCATGTAACCTCAATCCTTCAAAATCCTTCACTTTAGCAAAGAGCATGTAGCATGTAACCACAATCCTTCAAAATCCTTCACTTTAGCAAAGAGCACGTAGCATGTAACCACAATCCTTCAAAATCCTTCACTTTAGCAAAGAGGATTTTGGAGGATTTGGGAAGGTTAGGATTAATAAAACCCTATTCTTTCAATAAGGATACCAGTAGTACCCAATTGGTATACCCTTGCATGGGCGGATCCAGAACATTTTTTAGGGGGGGCTGAATATCAAAAAGATTTTTTTTTTCAGTACTACAAAATTTACAATGAAATAATCAAAGGGAGAGAAAAACAAAGCACAGTGAGGGAATGGGAGTGCGTTCTCTCTGGCCTCCCCCTCTCTCTCTCTTTTTTTTTCTTTCTCTTTTTCTCTTAAAAACAATTTTTTTTTTTTTTTAACGATTTTAGAGGGGGGCTACAGCCCCCTTAGCCCCCCCTGGATCCGCCAATGCCTTGGTCAAAAATAACACCTGCCTAATTCGTAACGCTTAAAATGATCAGACAATGAACCTGCGTAACCTGTTGCTTTGTACATATAGCCATGCCCAATACAACAAGATACTACAAATGTAAAAAGCGGTTGCATCTTGATGACCTCAGCAAAGAACAAAAGAACCATTGTTCTACCCTGTAGCTGATGGCTGGATCTTGCATTCATCAGAGAGTCAGTGAAATGCCTGTAGGGGTTAGGGTTTGAGCCAGCCAATTTGTCATCCAACAAGTGTATGTAGTGATCTATGCTAGAAAGTAGGGCTGTGCGTTTTCGGATATTTTTGGAACCGGATACCCGAAAACAGGAAACTTCGGATACCCAGATACCCGTTTTAATTTTTTTTGAAAACATGCCTCCGGTGGTGTATAAATACATGTACTGTAAATGGTAACTAATTGACTTTTACAATACAGAGGATACCATACTTAAATCAATTTTTTTTTTAGTGCAATCTCTTGAATTTAATGATAATTGTCTGTAAAAGTGTAAACATTACATTGTTCAAGAGTCACAGATTTCTGTTCACACCACTCAAATGTTAAGTCCGAATTTTAAAAAGTCGTTTACGGGTAGTTGGAACTGAAAAATGGAACCGGGTAATGACCGTTTCGGTCGGGTATCTGGATACCCGGATACCTGGCACAGCTCTACTAGAAAGCAGGATTTTCTTGGTTCTAGTCCCTCCTGAGTCTCAGACTAAGGAATGTGTTGAGTTATTCAATGCTGGTCCGAACAGTTGAAGAACAAAAATATTTAGATTAAACTACAAATACCTTCTCATCAGCAAATGTTGTTCCAACCTGAAGTGATACACAACAAAAAGACAACTCTGATATGAAATCTTGAAGGTTCCATAAAATGCCCAATATTCAGATCTGTGCAGTTCTGGTTAAAGTGCTTTGATATAAACTGCTTGAGCCAGTCTGTTTTTGGAAACAGTTTTTGTCAGTGGTTTTTACTGTGCAGATGTGAGTATACGTTTATTAAACAATATTGAATTGGTTCCATATGCGTGGACGTGACTAAGTGATTCTTAACCATTTCTGACAAGGGTGACGTAGCCTTGTAAATATTATAACCACCCCCTGCATATAAATATACTGTTGTGTGGGCCATAAAAATATTGAAATTTATTGAAATATAATTGGTCACTTTCATGGATGATTAATTCTTTTCAGGTGTCTGTTTCATAACCTAAAAAAGCTGATGCAGCCTTGTATTATAACCATCCTTTTTATAATTGGTAGCTCACTTGTGAGGGACATTGTAAATTTTGTTATGAAGTATATTTCATTGTTTCCATGGAAATTAATAACTAAAACTGAGCCTGAAGTTTCTTTATTGATGCAGTATTGTTTCCATGGCAATAAAGGGATAGAAAAGCTTCTTTGAAATTAAATTACATGTACATGGATGGATACCAACCGAAATTGTATTGAAGAAAAGTTGAATTTCTACCCAAGGTTCTTGTGTTTAAAATAGTAACTGTGGTGGAAATTCTCGACGAAGCCAGGCTTATTAAAGGGACAACATCGTCACGATCAGAGCAGACTTTCAACAGGGCATGGAATCGGTGTTATAGTTTAAAATGAACACAGTGACTGAAAATTACTGGGTCATTTACGCAGCAGCAACGGTAATACATGTATGCCCTTACATAGGCGGATCCAGAACATTTTTTAGGGGGGGGCTGAGAATCAAAAACAATTATTTTTCAGTACTACAAAAATTACAATGAAATAATCAAAGGGAGAGAAAAACAAAGCACACTGTGGGAATGGGAGTGCGTTCTCCCCTCCCCTCCCATTCTCTTTCTCTTTTTCTCTCCTTTCTTTTTAAATTTGTTTAAAAACGATTTTAGTGGGGGCTACAGCCCCGCCCCCCTTATCATGTGGGATATTATTTTCAGTCACTGACTTAATCTAAAGCTAGCACTCTGATTCCATTCCCTGTTGATCGCGACGATATTGCCCCTATAAAGGTTTGCTGAAATCGAATCTCCCAACACCGTGTTTCACTTTTATACTCTTTACATTTCGGTTAGGCTTACATACACTGTACATGTACCATAATTAACATCTGACGTCAATAAATGGAATGTTACAGATGTAAATGTAGGTAAAATGTGCAGCTTTCCATGGTGAAGAGGAAGTAAGACTAATTGCGGTGACACCATGTGAAATTCTCTGTTAAGTAGTAATTAGTTCTGAAAAGAACTGGAGGTTACAACTCGACGTTTCGATCAGTATGCTCTGACCGTCTTCAGGAGAACATGTACTGTATGAATAAAAAGTTGAGCTTGTTAGGAAAGTGTCTGGAAAAACCTTGGACACAGACTCTTCATATGACGTCATTACAGAATTATCAGTGAATTAGGTGTACACTCGACCTCCAAATTTACGAGTTACACAATATGTGTTTGTAAATACCATGTGCATTTTATGAATCATCATGTGTATTTTAGTTTTGACAACCATTTACAATGACATTTACAACAATCACTGTTTTTTTCAGGCGAGTGGGGGGGGGGGGAGTGAAAAATAGCAATCAAAATTAACAAATTTCTCTAACTGAAAATATATTGTGGAGAAACGTATTATGAGAACATTACGGAGAATTTTTCCACGAAATTGATAAGATCATAAAGAGAATAATTAATTTATTATATCTAACCAATTTCAAAGAAAAATTCTGCAATAATTTTCTCATAATACTTAAAAAACTTACAACTTATCACCCCAAAAGTCGCCCCTATTGACTTCAAGTTGATGCGCATGCTCACAGCAATTCCAATAAGGCTGATTTCAGCCAACCTCTAAGGTTTTCATTATTGCAATGGAAATATGCTGCCTGAATAGCACTTTGACTAAGAATCTACAATTTGTTGCAAATTGTATACGCCTGGCTGATTATGTAGGTTGCCATATCACAATGGCTAGGCTGCTAGGTGGGTGTAATTGAAACTCTAATTCAACCAGTCACGCTCAATTATTTTACTTTAAAGGTGCATATAATAACATGCTTGGCTGATAAATGAATTCTTTTCTGTGAATGAAATTTCAAAAAAGTTCTGTTTTTAAATGGTGAACCCCAAAAAAATATTCACACAAATTATCAGTATCCACAATGGTCTAAAAAATGGCATTTTGTTACACCACTTGCCTGATAGCTCATTATGGGACAGTAACTCCATTTCATATACATTTCCTACACATTTCCTACATATTTCCTACACATTTCCTACATTTCCATACACATTTCCTACACATTTCCTACACATTTCCTACACATTTCCATATACACTCACTGGCCATAAGTATTGCAACATTGAAATTCACACCAAAGTTCAGTTTGGAGAACTGTGTTACAATAATTTATTTTATTTTATTTACACTACTTAAGACTTCTTGAAAGTGCCTGTGTTTGGAAGTCAATGTTCTTTTTTACTGTTCTTGCTCGGAAACAAAGTCCTTCAATACTTTGTCGGGTAACCACGTGACCTGATAATTGCGGACATCCGTCTAGGCAATGTCTCGTACAAATTCATGTTGCAGTACTTTTGGCCAGTGAGTGTACATTCCATGTACATTCCATATACATTCCATATACATTTCACATCTATTTCACATCTATTTCACATCTATTTCGCATCTATTTCGCATCTATTTCGCATCTATTTCGCATCTATTTCGCATCTATTTCGCATCTATTTCGCATCTATTTCGCATCTATTTCGCATCTATTTCGCATCTATTTCGCATCTATTTCACATATGTACATGTAGGACTGCTCACCCATTTTCCAGTATACAGTACCACCACTTAAAGTACAATATTAAAGGCGCATGCACGCAATCTGAACAAAGTTACGTCTAACTTTCGCAGCCTTAAATTTGGAGAACAAAATTGTGACAGCATAATAGATTAATTTAAATAAGTCTGGCATTATGTATACTGAACTATTATATAACACCCAAGTGGATCCTTGTCATTTGATTGGAGGATTGTAGGTCACGCGGCATTCATTAATCAAACCATTACATGCCTACGTCATAAACTGTGCATTTTGGTTCCATTCACTGTGCATTTTTGTTCCATCCACCGTGCATTTTGGTTCCATTCACCGTGCATTTCTGTTCTATCCACCGTGCATTTTTGTTCCATCCACCGTGCATTTTTGTTCCATTCCATTTGATCTATTGCACGCTAGACCACATCATGCGTTATATACACAGCAGTACAAGACGCCCTCTTTTGACAAGACACAACCATTCGAGCAAACCGTGCGTCATAAGCCAAAAAATAAAGTAGTGGGTGCCAGAATACAATCTTGTATATTTTGTTTATTCTTGCAGTTTTATCCTCCAATCAAATGACAAAGATCTACTTGGATGTTATATAAAACAAATAATGAATGTTTTGCATTCGTGCAATGGAGAGAATATTTTCATTCGTTGAAAGATGGAATGTTCCATTCAACTCGGCTTAACCTCGTTGAATGGAACATTCCATCTTTCAACTCGTGAAAATATTCTCACCATTGCACTCATAAACATTCATTATTTGTATAACATTTTTTCACATTAGTTACATTATACCCAGACTGTACTCGCCACCAAAAAAAATTCAGAAATTTGTAATATGTACATATATGCTATATAAGAGAAAAATGCTGGTTACTCATGTAATGCACGTAAAAAAGAATGCGCCTTGAGCACCACTTAGTTGGTGGATACGTGCGCTATATAAGTCCACACATTATTATTATTATTATTATATTTTTCTCTTACAGTATATAATAGCATACATTTATACACAGTATAAAACATTTCTGAAATGATTATTTTGTGTTCAGTATGGTCTAGGTATAATGCACCTACATGTACTGTGAAAAACTGAGTGAAATTTATATTATGGCATTAAGCAGCGGCATAGCCAGGACTTTTTCAGTGGGGGGGAGGGGGGGGGACAGGGGGCATTGCTTTTCAGTGGGGGGGGGGGCCCAGGGGGTATGGGTTTTTTCCTTTTTCTTTTCTGTTTTTTGGGGCACTATGAGGATTTTTCATGGGGGGCACCTGGGGGGGGGCACTGGAAATTTGTGGGGGGGGGGGCACGTTTTTTGGGGCACTATGAGGATTTTTCATGGGGGGGGCACCGGAAATTTGTGGGGGGGGGCACGTGCCAGTTATGGGTGGATTGTTTCACATCAGTGGGCAGATCAAGTGTATTGAAAAGGGAGCACAACATACATTGTATGGCAAATTTACATGAAAGGAAAAAAAAGAGAGATCCACTTGTCTCACAGGGTGATTTGAGAAAAGAATTGTTGACTTCATGAGATGAAACTTCTGTGTCGTAATTTAAGAGTGAATGTAAAAAATCTGGTTGCATTTTCACTATTTTCTTGTTAATGACACAATGAAAAAAAACTTAATTTTTCATGGGTTGGATTCTGTACATCTCTAATACAAAAGTAAGGATGCATTTATAGAGATTTTACCAAAAGTGTTTATTTTACTGACTTAAAGTCCCTATATGCTATAAGTATTCTCAAAAAACCGTTTTGGGTTAAATTCCATGTTGGAATTAATGCAAAAAAATCTGAATGCATTTTCACAATTTTTGTGTCAGCGACACAACGCAATAAGTTGAACATTTCAAAGGTTGATTTCTGTGTCTTTTACAAAGTATGGATGCATTAAAATACAAAATTTATATTTATACCAAAATTATATTCTGGTGGAATTAAAGTCATGCAAAGAAGTCAAAATGTATTTCACAATTTTTGTTTTAATGACACATCAAAGTAAGCTGAAAATTTCACATATTGTTTTCTAAATACATCTCGTCATTCTTATATTTATAAACTTTTTACCAATGGTGTACAACCGCTTTAATTACAGCTAAACAGACGAGAGCTGCTGGTAATAAGACTTCCGTTTCCCGGTACTCACACATCAGAGGTTCTGGCTATGGCAAACCAAAGACTGCAGCTGTTTGGTCACCAGCTGATGCAGCAAAACAAAAGATCAAAGGTCAGTCCCTCATCCGCCTTGCCAGAATTGACCAATTGATAGCTCACAATCAAAATTCCAAATTGACCAATCAGATTAGCTGCACACTCCTTTTAACCAGTTCGCACCGGGAATAAAAAAGGTTTTCCGAACCCCGTGGCGGGTTTATTTTTACTGCACAAACACGACCAATGGTGCTCACCAGAGCGTGACCGGGGAGACCGCGTCTTCCACCGTATGCTTATGGCTCGTTGCCACGTCGACCGGGAATCTATACAAATATTCCCGAGAATACTGTGGCGTGTTTAGACGCTCTCCGATCCGCTGTCCAAAAAACAATTGCGTGTATACAAGGCCTCCGACGCGAACTGGTTAAGAGATGCTCATACATGTAATTCAGTACACCACATCATTATCCTCCAGTAAACTAGAATTTGCACCTCAGAACCCCACCCCAGCCTACATGGGCCTATAGTGGACAGTATTCCAAAAGTCTTTGTTTTTTCAAGTCTTTTCTTTCAAAATTTTCTTTAAAATGAGAGCAATTTCTCAGAATAACTTTGAATGAAACCATACCCAAATGGACTTAACACAGTAACATATACAACTGAAAACATAATTTGTTTGAACATTAATAATAGCGTATGGGTTTTTTATGAAACCATATGAAGACAGTCTTCAAAGTTATCAGTACAAATGTTAAAATGGTCGTTCTTTCTTCACCCAGGTTCTGAAATACCCCATCTTCTGGACAGACCAGGGGTTGCTGGAAAGAACATTATGGCGTCGGTGGAGTCCTTTGCACATTACATACAGGAACATTTTGTGGATGGTGAGAAGCAAACACCACTGTCTGAGGTACATGAACAATAGCGCATTTTAAATGATTATAAAATACCATTCTAGAACATGTATAGACCTTGTGCAGTTAACGTTATCACACCTTGTGCGATATTTTGGTATTCATTGCAATCAGAACACAAATCTGATGCATTTACCCTAACCCCCTAGTAATTTTTATCGAGATACCTGAATCCACCAAAATTAATTAACATGCACACAGTTGTTGGACTTTGATGGAACTGATACAGTGGCAAACACAAAGTATCATGGCTTTAATTGGCTAAATATAGACCTGAATCCAACAAAAGCAGCCAGTGGACTTTGATGGCATCATGTTCAATTCACTGGGCTATACATTTCTGAGGATTTTTACAAATCTCCCTTTGCCTCAAAATTTACTTTGACAGAAGAGAGTAGCTACCAAGGAAAGAAAGAAATAGCCTGTATTGTGTACAAACCTCTAGTTTCATGTTTGTGGGGATGTGGAGAGCCTATAAATCCTTCAAAACTAAACATCAAAACGTCTTTTTCCAATTAGGCTGCTACCCTTTTTAACAGATTTTTTACCTTTGTCAAATCACACCTGTGATG
Source organism: Zoroaster sp. YZ-2022 (assembly GCA_029582265.1). NCBI lineage: Eukaryota > Metazoa > Echinodermata > Asteroidea > Forcipulatida > Zoroasteridae > Zoroaster > Zoroaster sp. YZ-2022. The sequence goes on from CM055837.1 coordinate 17,014,629, forward strand.
TGTACAGTACTGAATCCATAAAAATCAAGCAAAACCAGAGGGTGTGAATTTTAATAAACATAAGCAGGGATAAATTATTGAACCATGGTATCTAAAAATCATATTCAAAAATACACTCACAGTCTAACATCATAGCTTGTTATTCAAAATTTTGGTGTTAAATTTTTTGCCATTTAGTCTCCACCAATACAGCCCAGACAATCAATGGAAGAGCCAATGCTCTCTGCGAGCATGCGCGAATCCCGTTTGCAACTGGTCTCCCGAGAGAGGGCGCTAATCAATGAGGTATCGGAATGGCAAGCCCAGTGGAAAGAGGAGCACAGACTCAATGCCAAGCTCAAGGCCGAGATGGCAGCCTTGCAGAGGGAGGCAGTTAGGAAGGAGGAAGAGCTGACGCTGAATCACCAAAGGAACATGTTTAAACTTAAACAGGATAACTTTGTATTGCAGGCGAAGGTATGTGTCTAAAAAAAAATTGTGAGATTGTAATCACGAATAGTTGGGTATATTTCATGATTTTTGTAGTGTTTGTTTCAGCAGATACTACTTTTGAATATAAAATTATTGTTTTTTATTTATCTTTCAACAACAAAAAAGTTAACCACACAAGACGGCCAGCAGAAGGTCAAAACTGTCTCAGGGCGGTCACTAGAGGGCGCCACTCAGGAGGAAATCAAGCTCATGCAGAAAGAGATCATTGAACAGGAGACACTGCTACATGGTTACCAACAGGTAAGCACTTACACTATGAATAACTTTACCCTGAAAATGCCCTGAAAATCTGTTTTACCGTGAAATAAATAGTTCATGACAATTTCATGATGACACAACAGTGAAATTGCCATGAAATACTCTTGGAATTCCTTCGCCGTGAAAACACTGAAAATGCCATGAACTTCTCGTGGCAGTTTTTGGGGCAGCTCATTAATTCTCGAGAGCACCGTGAATTTGCCGTGAAATCACCGTGGACATTATTGCCAATATCTGAGAGGAAGAGACACTACTGTGAAATTGCAGTGAAATTACGGTGAACTGTTATTTCAAGGCAAAATGGATTTTCAGGGTTTTTTCAAGGTGAAATATTTCATAGTGTTAGACTGACAGAATACATAAAAGTTTGCTTTGTGCTAACCTACTGAGGGCGCTGTTCACTAGTTTCCCTAGAGACACATATGCAACTTACATCGATGGTGTATAATGTTGATCATATATGCGCTTGTTGCACATACACACATTTTCTAAACATCATTGGCTGATGAAGGACAGTTGGGGGCATATATTTTTGGAAATTAGTGCTTTTTAGAGGTCGGTTTTCTTCCAGAGGAGATTATATCCACAGGCATAGGGACTTGAAAATAAAATATAATAAAAGATTATATGTTGATCAATCAACATTTAACTTGTTGGTACTAAACAGCTATTTTATTTAGCATTGGTTCCTATGGAAATTTATTTAGTTACCTCGAGCAACACTGGACACTTGCTTGTACTTAGTCTTACTTCAAGACGTCAGGTAGAAATCTGTTTGCCCTGCACAGCAGGTGGTTACAGCATGATGCATACACACTCCAAAAAACAGCTTGGCTCAAGACTAAGCTGCACATGAAGTGAGTTCATATTCATGTGACAACTCCTGACGATGATTAGAGCATGTTAAGTGAAATGCAGAGAAGACCCCGAGAAGACCCCATGGTTCTCCCAGAACCACGCTGTCACTTAGCGATAGTTGAGAAAGAAGTTGCCCGATATTGGTTCTCCCTGAACCAAAATCTCACTTAGCGACAATTGAGATATGAGTTGCCTGAGAAGGTTCTTTTCAGAACCCTGTACCTCACTTAGTTGAGATAAACACATGGTGTTTCCGCAAACTGAGATTATATACATGTACTGTACATGTACATGTAAGGTATATTATAGCAATTAACATATCATAAATTTTTTGTTCCGATTTTGTTTTTATAAACAGGAGAATGAGAGGCTGTACAATGAAGTCCGTAAACTACAAAAATCAAACTCTGATGTCGAAGAGAGGATATTGAGGGAAAACCAAAAACTACAAACGGAACTTGCAACTGTGAAGTAAGATTTTATTGTGTGTTTTTCAAAAATATTGGAGTGAAGAAAAATATACTAAGGCAGGATTTGAACCTGTGAACTCCAGATTACTGTAGTGCTACTCTACCTGAACAATTTAGCCCTATAGTTTGTGGTCTTCCAATTGCCAATATTTTTGTTCTGGGGGTGCTAATCAGAAGCCATGAAACCGCATACGTGTAGCAAGGGCTCAGGCCTCAACTTATGATGCTCTTTCTCTTTCTTGAAGTGTCTTTTTTAAAATTTATATAAATGTAGAATTTTTCCATTTTTGGCAATAAAATGTCTATAAATGATCTAAATTTCATAAGAATCAAGAGATGTATGGAAACCATCCTGTGAAAGTTTCAGCTTAATTTTGGTGTGTTAATAGGAACTGGTTGGAACAATGATTCCATTTCAGATTTGAATTTTTATTCATATTTTCTTTAAAAGGCAAACAAATTTCTAGGGGAAGATTGATACCGTCATTAGCTTAACATCAAGTAACTTTAACATAAAAATTAAACCATTTGTTTGTTTTTGAATTACCAATGTGATTCATATGCATGGTCAGAATTACTTGAAGGGGCAATATCGTCACAATTAACAGGGCATGGAATTGGAGTGCTAGTTTTAGATTAACTCAGGGACTGCAAATAATACCCCACATAAGGTCATATTACCGTTGCTGCTGCATAAATCAGCCAGTAATTTTCAGTCACTGTGTTCATCTTAAACACCGATTCCATGCCCTGTTGAAAGTCTGCTCTGATCGTGACAATACTGTCCCATTAACCCTAACTCCCTAGGCCCATTTGCTTAGACATAACCTGAATCCTCCAAAATCCTTCGGTAGTAAAACAAGCACATGACATGTATGCACACATGTGTTTCTAATCTGTGATACATGTACATGGCCAGGGACCCTCCCTGCATGCATGGAGCAATAAACAGTGTCCACTGGCCCAAGCACTGACCTTGCAATCACGACAACAAACATGGATGTACATGTACCATGGAAAGGCAAGTCTGCCTAATAACCTCAATCCTCCAAAATCCTTCACTTTAGCAAAGAGCATGTAGCATAGCATGTAACCTCAATCCTTCAAAATCCTTCACTTTAGCAAAGAGGATTTTGGAGGATTTGGGAAGGTTAGGGTTAAACAATGGGAAATTCTGCTGTCAGAACACAATATTCTTCCTTTTTGTCATTTAAGGGAGCTTCTTGAGCAGAAAGATGCAGCACTTCGATACAAGGGTGTCATTACAGGTTCAAAGGTACAGCAAGAGATTGCAGCTGGTAATAATACTGCCATCTTGGGAGCGGGCAGGATCGCTGAACTACAGGTTGAGCTCCGAGAAGCTGAGGTAAGTGATTATTGACCTCCATTTTTTAAATACAAGAATGCTTGCCGCAGCTTTAGATGGAAGGTACAACATCGGTAATGTTGGCAAAATTGTTTCTCGTAGAATGCTAATACTCGTTTGCTAAAGGGAACCTACATCATTGGTAATTGTCAGAGTATATGAAATTACACGTATCAGTCATCCTGAAGAGAAAACAGGAATCTTGGAGAAAATGGGAATTGTAATGACAAATTTATAAAAAGTTGCAGGATAGCAACTTTTTGTAAAACTTAAAAACAGAAAAACAATGTTACAGTGAAGTCCCCATGGTTCTGATCCACTTACCGATAGTTGAGAAACAAGTTGCCAGATATTGGTTCTTCCTGAACCGTAATCTCACTTACCGATAGTTGAGAAATGAGTTGCCAGATATTGGTTCTTCCTGAACCATAATCTCACTTACCGATAGTTGAGAAACAAGTTGCCAGATATTGGTTCTTCCTGAACCATAATCTCACTTACCGATAGTTGAGAAACGAGTTGCCAGATATTGGTTCTTCCTGAACCATAATCTCACTTAGCTACAGTTGAGATAATTACACATGATGTTACAGCAAACCGAAACGATATCAATACTCCACCGTGCAAAGCATCAAATCTCATGTTACAGTTGTGGTAGGTTTCTCAAAAATGTGCTGACCTATGTAGAACTTCTGCAATCTATCTTTCTATTCACACTCATGTCCATGTCATCTGCAATTGACATGAACAAAAACAAGGTCATCATGGGATTGATAAAAGAGTCTAATATCTAGCCAGGAGGCAATATGAATTACGCTGTGATTGTCAATCATTTAATTACATTTAAACTTGGATTTCGCCATGAATTGTTTAAACGACTGAACAAATATTTTCGCTCACCTGCGGCTTATTGATGTTTTGATGCTATTGAAATTCAGACCAAGTCCTTGTTATAATCCTGCTGTTATTCAACAATCAGACATTTCATGCAGTGATTTCAGAGAAGACAGTGTGTGTGTGTGTGTGTGTGTGTGTGTGTGTGTGTGTGTATAAATCTGCAGAGACTTACATGTACAGTCACAGAGTTTCAGCCACAAAATTATATATGGGGATATACTTATAACATCGTTGCCTCAGATTCATAGACAGAATAATCTTGTTTAAAAGGATTTTAATATCTTAATGGACTCCAGTCATGATTGCTGCATGCTTGGATAGTTTTGTTCTTCTGCCATTAATAAAATAGACGTTCAATCACCGTGTTTGAGCTACTCACAGCATTTTGGAAACAATACTCCACCGTGCAAAGCATCAAATCTCATAATGTTAATGTGCTGACCTATTGTAATATACATGTAGAACTTCTGCAATCTATCTTTCTATTCACACTCATGTCCATGTCATCTGTAATTGACATGAACAAAAACAAGGTCATTATGGGATTGATATAATATCTAATATCTAGCCAGGAGGCAATATGAATTACGCTTTGATTGTCAATCATTTAATTACATTTAAACTAGGATTTCGCCATGAATCATTGAAACGACTGAACAAATATTTTCGCTCACCTGTGGCTTATTGATGTTTTGATGCTCTTGAAAATAATTCTCAACGAATGACCAATGCCGAAACACACGTTTCTTGGACAGTGATCTGAAAACCTGCCCCTAACTGCCCCACTCTAGAGAAAGACAGCCTCTGACTGCCTCCTCTACCCTTCCCCACAGAGGGATTGTTGGTCTTGATGGGACCTGGAATGGATACAATCCAGAGGACCACTTTAATATGGATTTGACATTATCGTTTAACATAGTGCAAGAAGAAGTCTGTGTTTGTGTAGGTTTTCATTCATAGATTATTTGTGTCATTACTGCAGAAATCTGCAGACAGGTCTTTTTCTACATTTTAGAGGAAACTTTTACACATTTTATTATCTGATATAGGTGTTCCTGTGAAATGCACATTTTGTATAATATCCCCCACATGTGCTGTGTACGGTACATGTACAAGTTGTCGAAGAGGCGTAGTCAAGTCCCAAATAAAGGACAATAGGTAATTGTCTCAGTAGAGTTTTTGTACTTTAATAGATTGACCCCCACAGTCCCATCTCCACTACTGATACAAAGATGAACTATGACCTTGCGTATCACACATGATTATACAGAGTATCTCTGCATTTTCTTAAAAACCATTGTTCAAGTGTGACCTGTGTTTGACCTGCACTTGTGATGTAATTGTCTAACAGTACTATTGACAAATGCAGGCGAAAATGAATGTAAGCAACATTACAACATTTGCGCCTTCACTGGAGGCTACAGATGTAGAGTTACCCATATCAGCCTTTGACATTATTGAAGCTTTCTTAAAGTCCATTACAGTCATCCTGTGCATCGTCTGCAACTCAGTGTGCCTGTTAGTCTTACCCCAAGTCACTGAATTGAACGTGGTCACAAGGATCTTCACCGGCTCACTTGCTGCATCCGATTTTTGCCTTGGCTTATTAATCATACCAGTTGTGGTGAACACGTTACTACCCAGTTGGAAATTTGGAGGAGACATTGGGTGTAACATTCATTCTATCTTTGCCCAATTTATAACACCTGTTAATTTCCTGTCCATTGTGGCCCTTTGTGTTGATAGATATATAGCAATTGTAAAACCACTTCACTATCATACTATTATGACATTCAAATGTGGGTGGATAGTCACAGTGATAATTTGGCTTGGCAGTATATTGCTATGCCTAGTAATGACCATGTGGGTGTTTCAGACGACATTTGTATATAAAACATACTTTCCTATTTGTTTACCACACCACAGTGAAGGGGGTATGTTTGTGTGCCTGTTACATTAATATTGATATTTCTTAGTATTTTTATCATTGCGGGTCACTGGAAGGTCACAAAGATAGCTGGTCAACACAGGCGACGTCAAATAGCACCTGTGGAAGCCGCTAATAGAATTGCTGATTTTGGTCAATTGCAGATGAATGCGAAAGCTTTCAAGACATACCTCATAATCTCAGTCAGTTTTGTTGTTGGTTGGTTCCCCCCTTTGGTCATTTACAACTATGTTGCATTTCAGCCAATGACGGGGGATTATACGGACGCTTTAAAGCATTTATGCTCATGGATTTTCCTTTTTAAGGATACCAACAGCTGGTTAAATGTTGTCATCTACAGCTGGCGTAACAAAGAGTTTCGCAAAGTGGCAAAGAAGATACTTCATTTGACACCTAGTGATGAAACTTAAAGATTTATAACCCGTGTTTTGTTTTCATTTCTGTACTTTATATCTGTAAAAACATGCCTCTGAAAATCGTTGTTTAAAATTTATCATTTTATGGAGAAGTTACAACATTGGTGGTGTATATACTTACTCTCTTTAAATAAACATACATTAACCTAACCTTCCCAAAATCCTCTTTGCTGAAGTGAAGGATTTTGAAGGATGGAGGTTACATGCTACATGCTCTTTGCTAAAGTGAAGGATTTTGGAGGATTAAGGTTATTAGGCATACATTTGTACTTGCCTTTCCATGGTACATGTACATCCATGTTTGTTGTAGTGATTGCAAGGTCAATGGACACTGTTTATTGCTCCATGCATGCAGGGACGGTCCATGACGACGACGACGACGACTTATATAGCGCACGTATCCACCAAACTGGTGCTCAAGGCGCATTATATTATTACCCCTGCTCATCAGGCTCATAAATCATTCCTGAAACCATCTCAGCTCCCTGGGGAGTATACAGCTCAATTGCTGCCATTTCAGCGCATATGAGCTAGTCAAACACAACAACCAACTCTGCCCTCACAGGTACCCATTTACCCCTGGGTGGAGAGAAGCAATTATGGTAAAGTGTCTTGCTCAAGGACACAAGCACCTGGAATTCGAACCCACATTCTGATGACTCGGCCATCAGAACACAAATCCGATGCACTAAACCGCTCGACCATGGCACTCCACATTAGAAACACATGTGTGCATACATGTCATGTGCTTGCTTTACTACTCTGAAGGATTTTGGAGGATTCAGGTTATGTGTAAGCAAATGCATGGGCCTAGGGAGTTAGGAAGGATTCAGGTTATGTGTAAGCAAATGGGCCTAGGGAGTTGGGGTTAAACAATCAACCTGTGAAAGTTTCAGCTTATTATGTCATTCACGAAAAAATAGTGATTGCATTCAGGTGAAAAAGAGTAAGCATACTCATATGTGTACTGGCAGTTTTGCCAACATTACCAATGTTGTATCTTCCCTTCAATGTATATCTTGATTCAAAGAGAGTAAGCATACTCATAGACGCAGTTTTGCCATCATTACCAATGTTGTACCATGCCTTTAATATACTGAACAGCAAAAGAAACGCAAGTCCGAGGACAGCAAAAGAAACGCAAGTCCGAGGTCTTGTCAAGTTTTCAAACAGAAGACAAACCATTTTGATTCTAATCACTCATTTAATGAAAAATGCTTTCAATTTGTGAGCTGAAAGTGACTGTTGAATGTGAAAATCTTGCAATGCAATTTCAACAGTCACTTTCAGCTCACAAATTGAAAGCATTTTTCATTAAATGAGTGATTAGAATCAAAATGGTTTGTCTTCTGTTTGAAAACTTGACAAGACCTCGGACTTGCGTTTCTTTTGCTGTCCTCGGACTTGCGTTTCTTTTGCTGTTCAGTATATATATCTTGATTCAAAGCGAGTAAACCAATGTCATCTGTAATTGACATGAACAAAAGTAAGGCCATGAGATTGATAAAAGAGTCTATCTAGCCAGGAGGCAATATGAATTACGCTTTGATTGTCAATCATTTAATTACATGAAATTTTTAAACTGGGATTTCGCCGTGATTTGATCGTTGAAACGACTGCACAAATATTTTCGCTTGATCCTGCGGCTCATTGATGTTTAGACCTTTGTCATGACAACCAAATCCTTGTTATAAACCTGCCGTTATTCTAGAATCAGACAATTCATTCCGTAATTTCAGAGAAGACACTGTGTGTACACATTTGCAGAGACTCAGTCACTGAGTTTCAGCCACAGTAATTGTACTTCGGAATATAATTTAACAAATTTTTCTTCAGATTCACCGGTGTGATAATCCGTTGATAAGGGTTTTACGGCTAGACTCCAGTCATAATTCCTGCTTGTTTGGATATTTTTGTTCTTCTGTGAACATTCAATCATCGAGTTTGAGCCACTCACAAGATTTTGGAAACATACTTTTAAAACTACTGTCTTAATTAGTTCTACAGCATAATGCTCATGTTTTAAGGAGCATACTTTCAAGTGAGACGTCTGAACTTCTGCCAACATCTTGTAGACTCAAGACATTACCCTTTTGGGTTCTTCACGTTTTTGAAATGTTTTCTCTGATTTGATTATTCAAAAAGAAATCTTGAAATTACATTGCTTTGAAGTCTACTAAGTGCATTTAGAAAAATTTGAAGTCTACTTAGTGCATTTAGAAAAAAATCTTTCAAACATTGCTGCCTCTAAATCATCAGTGCATTATTTTTGATGGAATTTGCGTCGAGGTAATAAGGATAGATTTGGAAGTGGTGTTCTTTTCAAGTGAGACGTCTGCTGATTTGCCTCATTTTGTGGACTTCATAATTCCTTTGGGTTAACTGCCCACTCTACAGAAAAACATCCCTGCATAGCTTCCTCCTCGACCAATCCCACCAGAGGGACTGAGGTGTGGTTGGGGGAATGGCTACTAGATGATTACTATTCGACATAGGCCTAATGCAAGAAGTCGGTGTTTGTGCCGATTTTTATTCAGAAATTATTTGTGTCACCGTTGATAATTTGAAAGCAGATGTACATTACTGCAGAAATCTGCAGACAGTGGTTCTTTGCTACATTTCAGAGGAAACTTTTACAGACTTTATCATTTTTGTAAGTGTTCATGTACACGTATTGGCTGAAGCAGAATTTTAACCTGTGATCTAACCCTTTGAAATTGACCTATCGCCAGTCATAAACGATGACCAATCGCAGCGCCTAATTAAACATCACATGACCACTAAATCCAAAATCCGCCGATGACTCCAAGCAAGTATATTTACATGCATCTGATATAGGTGTTCCTATGAAATGCACATAATATACCCCCACATATGTGCTGCGTCCATGTAAAAGTTGTCGAAGAGGCGATATGTAATTGTCTCAGTAGAGTTTTCGTACTTTAATAGATTGACCTCCACATTCCCATCTCCACTGCTGATACAAAGATGAACTATGACATCGCTTATCACGCATGATTATACAGGTAAATGCACATTGTTTCCAAACAGTGGCTTCAACAATGGGCCATCTCTGCATTGATAGACGCAAGGATACAGTGTACTAATGTTCTTAAAAACCATTGTTCAAGTTTGCCCTGTGAGGTACTTGTGCACTTGTGATGTAATTGTTTTACAGTACTATTGACAAAAGCAGGTGAAAATGAATGTAAGCAACATTACAACATTTGCACCTTCACTGGAGGCTACAGATGTAGAGTTACCCCTATCAGCATTTGACATTATTGAAGCTTTCTTAAAGTCCATTACTGTCATCCTGTGCATCGTCTGCAACTCAGTGTGCCTGTTAGTCTTACCCCAAGTCACTGAATTGAACGTGGTCACAAGGATCTTCACCGGCTCACTTGCTGCATCCGATTTTTGCCTTGGCTTATTAATCATACCAGTTGTGGTGAACACGTTACTACCCAGTTGGAAATTTGGAGGAGAAACTGGGTGTAACATTCATTCTATCTTTGCCCAATTTATAACACCTGTTAATTTCCTGTCCATTGTGGCCCTTTGTGTTGATAGATATATAGCAATTGTAAAACCACTTCACTACCATACTATTATGACATTCAAATGTGGGTGGGTAGTCACTGTGATAATTTGGCTCAGTAGTATAGCAGTTTGGCCAGTATTGTTTGTGTGGGTGTGTCAGACCACATTTGTTTATAATACATACTTTCCTATTTGTCTACCCCAAGGTATTTGTAAAATGAGCAATGTTTATGTGATTAGTGCATTAATGACGATACTTGTTATTATTTTTGTCATTGGGGGTCACTGGAAGGTCACACAGATAGCTGGACAACACAGGCGACGTCAAATAGCACCTGTGGAAGCCGCTAATAGAATTGCTGATTTTGGTCAATTGCAGATGAATACGAAAGCTTTCAAGACATACCTCATAATCTCAGCCAGTTTGGTTGTTGGTTGGCTCCCCACTTTTGTCATTTACAACTATGTTGTATTTCAGAGAATAAAGCAGGATTATACGGATGTTTTCAAACATTTATGCTCATGGATTTACCTTTTTAGGGATACCAATACATGGTTAAATGTTGTCATCTACAGCTGGCGTAACAAAGAGTTTCGCAAAGTGGCAAAGAAGATACTTCATTTGACACCCCGTGATGAAACTTAAAGATTTATCACCCGTGTTTAATCGGCAATTTCCAGATTGTTTTGTTTTCATTTGAACATTGATCATTTCCTTTTTAGGAAGAAAAACTAATAGGCCTACAACGAAATGAGATATTTCACAAATGAGTTGTCAGAAGGTTGATTTTACAGTAAAACAGTGCAAAAATTAATTTATGACGGGACCCACCATAAATTCATTTTGGTACATTTACTGTAAAACCATACTTTGTGATTACTTCAAATATGTCATTTTAAAGTAAAATAGCAATATTTCGATGAAAAATATTTCATCTGAAAATAATTATTTACCTGAAAGAAAGGAAATTCAATAAGTAAAGATAAAATTTTTCATAAGATAATTGTCAAAAGGCATTGTTTAAAATCACCAAACTAAGTGCCTAATGAACGTATAGGCCTAACTGTTTGTAACTTCAAATGAAAGGAAAACCAATAGTTTAACACAAAATATTTCACAAAATAATTGTCAAAAACCTTTTTTAACAAGAGTAATTCAATGCCTGATAACTTGGCCCAGTCGTCAATTCATTTCTGTATTTGGTATCTGTATGCCTCTGAAAATTGTTTTTGTATAAAATTTGTCATTTTATGGAGAAGGTACAACATTGGTGGTGTATATACGTACTCTCTTTGAATAAACATACATTAAACAATCGACCTGTGAAAGTTTCAGCTTATTAAATTATATCGTTCACGAGAAAATAATGATTGCATTCAGGTGAAAAAGTGTAAGTACATACGGTACTCATAGAAGCAGTTTTGCCAACATTACCAATGATGTACCTTCCCTTCAATGTTTATCTTGATTCAAAGAGAGCGAGCACATAGAAGCAGTTTTGCCAACATTACCAATGTTATACCTTCCCTTCAATGTATATCTTGATTCAAAGAGAGTAAGCATATTCATAGAAGCAGTTTTACCAATGTTGTACCTTCCCTTCAATGTATGTCTTGATTCAAAGAGAGTAAAGCTTACTCATAGAAGCAGTTTTGCCAACGTTACCAATGTTGTACCTTCCCTTCAATGTATATCTTGATTCAAAGAGAGTAAAGCTTACTCATAGAAGCAGTTTTGCCAACATTACTAATGTTGTGCCTTCCATTCAATGTATATCTTGATTCAAAGAAAGTAAGCATACTCATAGAAGCAGTTTTGTCAACGTTACCAATGTTGTACCTTCCCTTTAATGTTGATCGAAACGTCGAGTTGTAACCAAACGGTTCTTTTCAGAACCAAACAGTCTTTACTCATCTCTGTATTGACAGACGCGAGGATACAACGCACACATTTTCTTAAAAACCATTGTTGAAGTTTGACCTGTACTTGTGATGTAATTGTATAAGCAACATTACAACATTTGCGCCTTTACTGGAGGCTAGAGATGTAGAGTTACCCATATCAGCCTTTGACATTATTGAAGCCTTCTTAAACTCCCTAATTACTGCCATCGTGTGCATATTCTGTAACTCAGTGTGCCTGTTAGTCTTACCTCAAGTCACTGAATTGAACATGGTCACAAGGATCTTCACCGGCTCACTTGCTGCATCCGATTTCTGCATCGGCTTATTATATTAATCATACCAGTCGTGGTGAACACGTTACTACCCAGTTGGAAATTTGGCGGAGACAATGGGTGAAAAATTCACATAATTGTCCATTGTTATTTCAATTGTTAATTTCTTGTCCATTGTGGCCCTTTGTGTTGATAGGTATATAACAATTGTAAAACCACTTCACTACCATACTATTCTGACATTCAAACGTGGGTGGGTATATAGTCACAGTGACAATTTGGCTCGGCAGTATTGTATTATGTGTAGTAATGTTTCTGTTGGTTTTTCAGAACACATTTGTATATAAAACATACTTTCCTATTTGTTTACCACGTTATAAAGAAGCTTTTAACATCAACATTGGTACTTGTTTGCCTTTTTATAATTGCGGGTCACTGGAAGGTCGCAAAGATAGCTGGACAACACAGGCGACATCAAATAGCACCTGTGGAAGCCACTAATAGAATTGCTGACGTTGGTCAATTGCTGATGAATACGAAAGCTTTCAAGACGTACCTGATAATCTCAGGCGGTTTGGTTGCTGGTTGGTGCCCCGCTTCATTCATGTATGCCTTTGTTTCAGCCAATGACTCGGGTTTATACACATGCTTTCAAGCATTTATCCTCATGGATTTTCCTGTTTAGGTATGCAAACAGCTGGCTGAATTTTTTCATCTACAGCTGGCGTAACAAAGAGTTTCGCAAAGTGGCAAAGAAGATACTTCATTTGACACGTAGCGATGAAACTTAAAGATAAATCACCTGTGTTTAATCGGCAATTTCCGGATTGTTTTGTTTTCATTTGAACATTAATAATTTCCTGTCAGGAAGGAAAACAAATACTTTGAAATGAGATATTTCACAAATTTTCAGAAGCTTGATGTTAAGGTAAAACTAATTTATAGCAGGATCCACCATGAATTTATTTTGGTACATTTACTGTAAAAACATGTGTCATTTTTAAGCATTTGTTTTCCCAATAGCAATATTCCAATGAAAAGGAAAATTTCTTGAAATTGCCGTTGAAATATCCAAAAACGTGAGCAATAACTTCTGTAATAATTCGAGTTAGACTTCACATTGTTATGAAACTTGACAGGTAGCTTCCTAGTGGAATCCCAAATCAGAACGGTTACGGTAGCGGGGCATTTGTGTTGCATTAACACACCTTTTCTTGATATAATTGAGATGAGCACGAAGGTCATGGTATTGATAAGAGAGTCTAATATCTAGCCAGTAGGCAATTATTACTCCTTGATTGTCAATCATATTTAATTGCATGTAATTTTTAAATTGGGTTTTCGCCGTTATTTGATCATTGAAACGACTGAACAAATATTTACGCTCAGCCTGCGGCTTATTGATGTTTTGATGTTTTGATGTTTTGATGTTTTGATGTTTTGATGTTTTGATGTTATTGAAGACAACTCTCCGGCTTCTGGTCTCCGTGCTTCGCCTCAGACCCACGCGTCGGCATTTTTAATTTTGTTTTCTATGAAACGATGTCCAATTGCAGCCAAAATTGCTGGATCGATTGGAATTCGTTTGCCCGATTTGTGAGGCCTCTCTTAGCCACCATACTTTGTATAATTGCCAGGAGGCAATTATTATACTTTGATTGTCAATCGTTTTTAATTGCAAGTAAATAAACTGGCATTAGTCGGACAGATACAACAAAAAGTGTCATTAAGTATTGTGCACAGTTTGCCTACCATTGGCATATGTACTGAAAGAAGCAGTGAAGCGATAACAGATTAACCAATCAGGCTACACTCCACCACCAACACCAACATAATTATGAATATGGATGAAGTGAACTGTATGAGCCAGCAAGCCCCCTGTTGTTTAAGCCTATTAGTAAACCAAGATATAAACAAAGGTGATAATTGGCTCTACCAGACTGATACTGGGATCAAGATGTTTGACCTTGGCGGGAGTACAGTGTTGTACCATGGTACAATGACTTAGGAAATCCAGCAATTAGGATAGGCCCAATGGTGTACCTTATGTCATGACGGAAAAAACCCTAAAAAGTACCATATAATGTCGTTGTTTGAAGTTGGGGATATGCCATAAAATACAAGACAAGACGCACGAACGGTCAGATGGAAATACAAAAGCATCAAAACACGAATCATGAATAAACTGCAAATTTTACGAGTCATGGTACTATGATAACAATTAACAAAGATAATACACATAAGTATTTTACATAGAACAATTTTATAGGTACATTTTAATTTTATATTTAAATGCATTAAGTGTAGACGAGTTTCTAATATCACTGCGAAGCTTGTTCTAGTTGATTGCACCATGGAGGAAGGAATATTTGTGTCCTGTGTTTTGGAAGATGAATATGTTTTGGTTGAAGTTCTGGTGTTGTAGTTATGAATGTTGTAACTAAATTTGAAGAGCTCTTGCCAATTGAATTGAGAATTAATATTTTGACCCAAGAGTAGTCAATCTATTATTCATGAGATAATAATAAACTATCGGACAATATTGGAGAATACTATAATGTTTATTAATATGTGGACATATAATTATATATTCACAAATGAATATTATTCAATAATAATATTCTATTCTGGACTTGGACTATTAGGCCAAAAAAAGTCTCTGGTTTCTGGTCTCCGCGCGCGTCGCCTCAGACCCGGGTATCGGCATTTTTATTTATTTATTTATTTATTTATTTATTTATTTATTTATTTTTGATATGAAACAATGTCCAATTGCAGCCAAAATTGTTGGATCGATTGGAATTCTGCTGTGCTGTGCT
This sequence comes from Zoroaster sp. YZ-2022, assembly GCA_029582265.1. Lineage (NCBI taxonomy): Eukaryota > Metazoa > Echinodermata > Asteroidea > Forcipulatida > Zoroasteridae > Zoroaster > Zoroaster sp. YZ-2022. The sequence goes on from CM055837.1 coordinate 17,029,873, forward strand.
TTCAACGACTTTTTCACACAGGAGTATGAACGTTTTCCCAATTTGTGAGGCTTCTCTTAGCCACCATACATTGTATATGTGAAATTTGTTCCCCGCGTACACAATGTGAAAAAAAATATATTGTTAAGAAATAATAAAGTTGTAAAAAAAAAAAACCTATATCCTTGATGAAATGTTGTCACCCTGATCCTTACGCAATGGTAGTTTTAAAATCTTTAAGGACAAACCGGAATGTCATCTTTTGTATTGAGATATTTTGGAGATATGACAGCCCAGACAATTTGGTTCAAGTTATGCTGTTATAGGAAAGCCTTTCTAATTATTTACAGCTATCTCAATGTCTTGAACAATTTAATCATACTAATGACCACAGTCCCCCTCACAAACCTCATGCCCCCCTCACAAACCTCATGCCCCACCCTCACCCCGACCTAAGCCCCTGCCCCCATTGACAAATCTTTGTACAGTAAACCGATGCACACATACATGCATTTCTGGAGCCCAGTTTAACCCCTTCCCCACCCTGAATCTGTGCTTTCACCCATCCAATGTCAGCAATTTCCCTCATTTACTATAAATACGAAAGTATTGATCGGGTGCCTTCTTACACATAGAAACAAAACATGCTATATTTAGCTTGTTTCTAAAAATGTATTATTAAAGCATTATTAAGCTGCCCCAGTTGTACTGATGTCAAATTTAAAAAACGGGTTTCATAAGCATCCAGCAGTGAGCCATGGCTCCGCCTTTCTATTTTATGTAGAGAGCGAGTCTGAATATAAGGGTGCGAGATTTACAATGGTTTTACTCTCGCTATGATGAGACTGATTTTTAGTTTAAGTATAAGAGAGCGAGTCTGAATATAAGGGTGCGAGATTTACAATGGTTTTATTCTCGCTATGATGAGACTGATTTTTAGTTTAAGTATAAGAGAGCGAGTCTGAATATAAGGGTGCGAGATTTACAATGGTTTTATTCTCGCTATGATGAGACTGATTTTTAGTTTAAGTATAAGAGAGCGAGTCTGAATATAAGGGTGCGAGATTTACAATGGTTTTATTCTCGCTATGATAAGACTGATTTTAGTTTAAGTATAAGAGAGCGAGTCTGAATATAAGGGTGCGAGATTTACAATGGTTTTATTCTCGCTATGATGAGACTGATTTTTAGTTTAAGTATAAGAGAGCGAGTCTGAATATAAGGGTGCGAGATTTACAATGGTTTTATTCTCGCTATAATAAGACTGATTTTAGTTTAAGTATAAGAGAGCGAGTCTGAATATAAGGGTGCGAGTTTTTTTGTTGACAACTCCAACAGAATTTAAATTCGCTAGATATAGCCAAATTTATCGAACATTTTTTAGCTGATGGGGTGGAGATCACGGCCCCAAGGTCACTTTTGACATATATTTTGGAATTAAAGAATTTCCTGTACGGAAAATTAATACTATACTTAAATAGAGTAGTATTATTTCGACTGTCCAATAAATTTTCCTGAGTCGGACAAACAATGCAAAAAACTGATAGGCCTTTTATTCAAGATGTTTCTGACAATAACCGGGAAGCCAACTTATCAGACTCTCACAGCTTCGTCCTATTATTTCCCAATAGAAATGCTCAAACAGAATATCCAGAATGGGTAAGATGGATGCTTATGGTTTAGTTAGATAATTCGACCCAACTAATAAAGTTAAATACACCATTTGAAAAACCCTCCTTATTCAAAAACCAATCCGTCCGCCAGCTCATAATTCCAGCAGCTTATGGTGTTTGGATTTCGGTGAAACTTGTAATGCGAGTATTTAATCTTGAGGTCCATGTGAGCCTGATGGGCCACTTATCATAAACAAATTGAATTGCAGACCTAAATTTCCCCTTACAATAATCATCCAAAACATTAAATTATGCACTATAATGACTGAACTGTAGGGTGCAGAAACATTATGATACCATTTTTATTGATAACTTGGCTTTGAGCTGCGTTATGCGTTTTAATTTGAATAGTTCAAATGCAAGAGCTTCCCTGACAAATGATGGCCAGGTATTTGGAAAACAGCGATGACACACAGCCTCATACGGGCACTTTTCTTCACGCGCATCCCACAGGAGCTTAAGAAAAAGAGCATAGCCTATGTGGAAAAAGTTGCAGTGGATTCGTTTTGTTTGTTAATAAAAATGTTAAAATAAAATTGTTAGAATAGAAAAAGGAAAATGTTTTCATCACTTTTTGTGTTTTTTATATTAAAAATCGTGATTCCCGTGATTGCACGGTTTAGTTTTGTGATATATTTATTTGGAACCAGAGAATATAAATTAATATACGTTATCAAACGCCAATGTTGTTCCTTCATTTAAGAGAAACTTAACCACTCCTTTGAGAATTTGAAAATGAATATAAACCATAAAAATCATGCCAAACAAACAACACTGCATCATTAACGGCAATAAGTGTTTACCTTTTATTTTGGTTTGAACTTTTTTAAGTCGGATATATTGCTTGTCTCTGCCCCACAGAAAAATACTAACTATTCTATGCCACTGACTGTTCTAGTTCTTCACTACACTGGTGGAGAGCCAATTATCACCTTTCCTTAGCCAGTATAGGAACTTATCAGAGTGTTAATTGTCTTCACAACGGGGGTCTACAAGCTTCTGCAGTACCACTCATACATATTCATGATATCCTGGTATTGGTTTTTCAGTGTAGTCTGATTGGACAATGTGTGATATCGCCTCAGTGCTTCATTCAGCACTGCTTCCATATGCAGCGTATGGAAACTGTGCACAATACTTAATGACACTTTTTATCGAAGCCGTCCGACTAATGGATTTCGCCGTGATTTGGTCACTGAAACTACTTACGCTTAGTTTGCGGCTTATTGATGTTATTGATTTTTAGACCGTTGACATGGCAACCACGACAACTATAATATAAACCTGGCGTAATTTCAGAGAAGACACTTTTGCAAAGAGCTAGTCACTGAGTTTCAGCCACAGCAATTATACTTGGGGATATACTTTTAAAATCGTTGCCTGAGATTTACCTGACGGAATAATCTTGTTTAAAAGGGTTCTACTTGTAAAGCAAGACGTCAGAACGATTGACAATCTTATGGACTCCAGTCATTATTGCTGCATGTTTGGATATTTTTGTTCATCTGTGATGCCTCTAATTCATCAGTGTGGTATTTTTTATGGAATTTGCGTCGAGGTAATAAGGATAGATTCAGAAGTGATGTTCTTTTCAAGTGAGACGTCTGCTGATTATCTCATTTTGTGGGTTAACTGCCCACTCTCGAGAAAAAACACCCCCTGCATGGTTGTCCGCTCTACGAATCCCACCAGATGGACCGAGATGTGGTTAGGGAATGGCTGCTAGATGACCACTTTAATACGGATTTGATATTACATAATGCACGCAGAATGTGTGTCACTGGTGATATTTTGAAAGCAGATGTATATATTACTGCAGAAATCTGCAGACATGGGTCTTTTTCTAAATTTCAGAGGAAACTTGTAAAGATTTTATGAAATTTGAAGTGACACGCATGTACATGTATTGGCTGAAGCAGAACGTTTTCCTGTGATCTAACCCAGTGTGAATGATAAGGTTTTGAAATTGACCTATCACCAGTCATAAGCGATGACCAATCACAGCGCCTAATTAAACATCACATGACCACCCAAGTCTAAGATCCGCCGCCGTTAATGATATTTTCATTGATGACTATAAGCCAGTATATTTACGTGTATCTGATATAGGTGTTCTTGTAAAATGCACATTTTTGTATAATATCCCCACATGTGCTGTGTGCTTGTACAAGTTGTCGAAGAGGCGTGGTCAAGTCACAAAGAACAATGGTAATTGTCCTAATAGGATTTTTCGCTGATGAATTCCAAATATAGATTGACCTACATAATCCATCTGATATAAATATGAACTGTGACCTTACGTATCACATATGATACGTTTATCGTTTCCTAACAACGGACCATCTCTGCATTCTCCTGAAGACGATATACTTTGAGTTGAAACCAACGGTTCTTTTCAGAACTATTTATTTCTCAAAAGTGTCACTGCAAATAGTATTTACTCATCTCTGCATTGACAGACGCGAGGATACAGTGCTCAAATTTTCTTCAAAACAATTGTTCAAGTTGCACATGTGTTTGACCTACACTTGTGATTTAATTGCCTAACCGTACTATTGACAAAAGCAGGTGAAAATGAATGTAAGCAACGTTACAACATTTGCGCCTTCACTGGAGGCTACAGATGTAGAGTTACCCATATCAGTCTTTGACATTATTGAAGCATTCTTTAAGTCCCTTACTGTCATCTTGTGCATCGTCTGTAACACAGTGTGCCTGTTAGTCTTACCTCAAGTCACTGAATTGAACGTCGTCACAAGGATCTTCACCGGCTCACTTGCTGCATCCGATTTCTGCCTTGGCTTATTAATCATACCAGTAGTGGTGAACACGTTACTACCCAGTTGGAAATTTGGAGGAGAAACTGGGTGTAACATTCATTCTATCTTGACATTGATTATAATACTTGTTAATTTCTTGTCCATTGTGGCCCTTTGTGTTGATAGATATATAGCAATTGTGAAACCACTTCACTACCATACTATTATGACATTCAAATGTGGGTGGGTAGTCACAGCGATAATTTGGCTTGGCAGTATATTGCTATGCCTAGTAATGACTCTGTGGGTGTTTCAGACCACATTTGTATATAAAACATACTTTCCTATTTGTTTTCCACACCACAGTGAAGGGGTGTATGTTTGTGTGCTTAGTATATTAATAATGATACTTGTTAGTCTTTTTATCATTGGGGGTCACTGGAAGGTCACTAAGGTAGCTGGACAACATAGGCGCCGTCAAATAGCACCTGTGGAAGCCGCTAATAGAATTGCCGATTTTGGTCAATTGCAGATGAATACGAAAGCTTTCAGGACGTACCTGCTAATATCAGGCAGTTTTGTTGTTGGTTGGCTCCCCGGTTTGATCATTTACGTCTATGTTACATTTCATCCAATAACGTGGGATTATACGGATGCTTTCAAGCATTTATGCGCATGGTTTTTCCTTTTCAACTGTACCAACAGCTGGCTGAATGTTTTCATCTATAGCTGGCGTAACAAAGAGTTTCGCAAAGTGGCAAAGAAGATACTTCATTTGATAGGTAGCGATGAAACTTAAAGATTTATCACCCATGTTTAAACGGCAATTTCCAGATTGTTTTGTTTTCATTGTTTTCATTGTTTTCATTGTTTTCATTGGGGCGCATCGGACTTGTGTTCTGATGGCTGAGTCGTTAGAATGTATGTTCGAATTTCAGCCGTGACTAAGATACTTGTATCCTTGCGCAAGACACTTAACTGGAATTGCTTCTCTTCACCCAGGAGTATAAATGGGTACTTATGAGGGTAGAGGTTGTAATTGTGTTTGATTAGCCCTGTAGCACTAAGAGGTTGCACATGATTGGTTGTTTTCTCCCCAGGGAGCTGAGAAAGATTATAGGAATGATATTGGCCCAGTGACCAGGGGAAATAATAAGCGCATAGAGACTTTCTTTCAAAGGTATTACGTGCTATATAAGAACTTCTTCTTCTTCTTCTTCTTCTTCTTCTTCTTCTTCTTCTTCTTCTTCTTCTTCTTCTTCTTCTTCTTCTTCTTCTTCTTCTTCTTCTTCTTCTTCTTCTTCTTCTTCTTCTTCTTCTTCTTCTTCTTCTTCTTCTTCTTCTTCTTCTTCTTCTTCTTCTTCTTCTTCTTCTTCTTCTTCTTCTTCTTCTTCTTCTTCTTCTTCTTCTTCTTCTTCTTCTTCTTCTTCTTCTTCTTCTTCTTCTTCTTCTTCTTCTTCTTCTTCTTCTTCTTCTTCTTCTTCTTCTTCTTCTTCTTCTTCTTCTTCTTCTTCTTCTTCTTCTTCTTCTTCTTCTTCTTCTTCTTCTTCTTCTTCTTCTTCTTCTTCTTCTTCTTCTTCTTCTTCTTCTTCTTCTTCTTCTTCTTCTTCTTCTTCTTCTTCTTCTTCTTCTTCTTCTTCTTCTTCTTCTTCTTCTTCTTCTTCTTCTTCTTCTTCTTCTTCTTCTTCTTCTTCTTCTTCTTCTTCTTCTTCTTCTTCTTCTTCTTCTTCTTCTTCTTCTTCTTCTTCTTCTTCTTCTTCTTCTTCTTCTTTGAACATTGATAATTTCCTTTTAGGAAGAAAAACAAATACTTCGAAATGAGGTATTTCACAAAATAGTTGTGATACATACTTTCAACATTGTGTTTAAATAGGTGCATTTCCATTGGTCAGGCTACTTTAAAATTAAATTGATTCGCTAATTTATTCTTTATCCATGCTCCGCTCTGAACTGAAATGACTTATTTGATCATTTTTTCCCCTTTATACAAGGGAAAGACTAGTGTAAATAATTAATAACCCAGAATTACTTGGGTTGGTGTCAACGTTGCTCGTTTGAATGTGTTTGCGTCAATAAGTGACATTATTTGACCAGACCTGCAATGATTTGATCACGTTGTTCATAAATACATGTTTATACTTTGAATTCATGCCAGGTCAACTTTAATAATGACTTACTTGGAAATTTACCTTATTTGTACATGGAAAGGAGTAGTGTATATAATTAATAAGCAAAAAAACTGTTAAAAAACTTTAAAGAAAAATAAATTAAAAAAATGTACTTTTGAATGATTTCGTTTAAAAACGAACTACACAATGTGCCGATGTTTGATAAGACAATTATTACACTTCTGTTTTTCATTGTAAAAGGGAAGTAAATTGCAATATTTTCAACTGAAGCTTTTTTAAACAGTCCATCATTGCCATTATTTAACCTGTAGTTACTGTAACTGCTTCATAAATTAATTTATTCACGTATTTAGCCTTTATCCAACTGAAATGGCTGAAATTAATATTTTGTCGTAAACAAGCTGAAACGTTCACATGTTGGTTGTTATAGCCATATATATACATGTATACCCATCACAATTTCTAAGTTGCCCCTAATATTTTTTAGAATAACTCAAGGAGTGTCGTGGCCGAGCGGTCTAGCTTACCGGACTCAAGTTCTGGTGTTAGAAGCAGAATGTGGGTTCGAATCCCGGCCGTGACACTTGTGTCCTTGAGCAAGACACTTAACCATAATTGCTTCTCTCCACCCAGGGGTTAAATGGGTACCTGTGAGGGCAGAGTTGGTTGATTAGCCCTATATGTGCTGTAATGGCAGCAATTGAGCTGTATACTCCCCAGGGAGCTGAGATGGTTTCAGGAATGATTTATGAGCCTTATGAGCAGGGGTAATGATATAATGCGCCTTGAGCACCACTTAGTTGGTGGATACGTGCGCTGTATAAGTCCACACATTATTATTATTATTATAAGTATTGCATGAATATTAAAAATTCAAAAAGCGAATGACATGTTCTACACAGCTCGTAATGAAATGGTTGAAATTCAATCATGCATGCACAATTGACAGTGATTTGAATGAAAATTCAGCTGAAAAAAAGTTGCAGTACAAAGCATTGCTTCAATGGCATGTTACACACGTAGTTTTCTGTAAGAACTCAGTTATGGAGAATAATGGAGGACCAATTCCATATTAAACTCTTGCTCTGCATGTTGCTCTTTGAATATTCTTTTTTTTTTATTATGAAACAGCCATCAATACCATTGTTATGGTTGCACGAGTTCTTACAGAAAACTACATGTTTAACATGCCATTGAAGCAATGCTTTGTACTGCAACTTTTTTCAGCTGAATTTTCGTTCAAATCACTGTCAATTGTGCACGCAGGATTGAATTTCAACCATTTGATTACGAGCTGTGTAGAACATGTCATTCTGATCTGTCATTTGCTTTTTGAATTTTTAAAATTCATGCAATACTTGTTGAGATATTCTAAAAAATATTAGGGGGAACTTAGAAGTTGTGATGGGTGTATATAAATTAAATCGGGAGGGTGGCCTTAGCTTTCGATCCAAACCGGACCTTCATCAGAGGCTTTGACAAGTACAAACATAAAAAAACACATCCATTTATAGGGAAAAGGGAAATCAAAGGATCATAGGGCGGGATCCAAAAAGGTGGGAAAATAGTAGCCAATTAAAGGTAAGCATCAGTCTAGAAAAGCCAATAGGAGTATCAGAAGTGAACAAAGGAGGGATTATTGAGCCATATATATGTATTGATTCATATAGTGTGGATACATTTACAGACATTGTGTATAGACCATGTGACTTGTTTACACTTAGAGTACCAGGGTATGTGTATTTGTATGCGGAGTTTGTGCATTTTGTACTTCTCCACATAACATCAACACATTTTTAATTTTCAGATAAATAAGATGAATAAGATTTGACAAGTAAGGAATTTTTCTGCTGATATCTCAAAATATTACATTTGATGGTTTCTTGTCATAGACCAGTGTACATTTGATGGTTTCTTGTCATAGACCAGTGTACATTTGATGGTTTCTTGTCATAGACCAGTGTACATTTGATGGTTTCTTGTCATAGACCAGTGTACATTTGATGGTTTTCTTGTCATAGACCAGTGTACATTTGATGGTTTCTTGTCATAGACCAGTGTACATTTTGAGCCCGGCGCAGTTTGAACTTTGGGGCTCTTTTGTAAAAATGTGATGTCATTGGTCACATCATCTGGACTGGCTTAAAACAACAATTAAATACTGTAAATATTTTCAGTGCCTTGTTTATGTGATAGATGAAGAATAATATTGCTTTTAAATAAATTGATTCAAATCCAAGGACGGATGCGCATGGTGTTTGTATTTCTCATTCTAAATGACGCATTGTCTACCACGTGCATTAAATACTGTAAATATATTGAGTACCTTGTTTGTGTGATATATGAAGAATAAGATGTGAAGGGAATTAGAGGCATTTGGACTAGTTTAGTATTATACTGCTAAATCTTCAATACCTTCTGACAAATCAATACAGGGTGGATGATGCTTATTTAATGGTGAAAAGAATCATTTTTGACAGAAGACATGAATATCACACACAGGCAATGCACAAGGCGTACAGTTAAATAATAATTATACCAATGCGCAGCTAGCTAGGAGAACTGTATGTTAGAGCGCACTTATAACCAATCACATTACAGCTACCTGCCTCACAATGAGCAAGATGACACGAATGGCACTTTTATCTATTATTGACTATTAATGTGACTATATAGATTATTTTGTGTATGAAATGTAGAAATAAAGATTGAGAAAACACCATCACTACACAGTATATTTTTTGTGTATATTTGTTCATTTATTTATCGAATGAGGGATCAATATAAATCAATGGATTGATTAAGTGATGATTTGTCACTGATATTCAACTTTGAAGCAATAGAGGGCGGCAGATTTACAAGTTCTTTTCCACTGTTCTCAATATCGTGCGCATGCTCAGAATTACGTAATACATGGGAAAAGGACCTGTAAGTCTGCTGCCACCAACGTCTCAAAAGTCTCCTATTGTTTTCCTTTTTCTGTATCGTTTCCTCATTGGCGGTTTGGCCACAGGTGGTAACTGACTAAATCTTATTCTCTCCTTTGAAACCTGTTGAAAAGGCACTGTGTGATAATAATAATCGGAATATTTTTTATGGTTTTTAAATTGTTTTTTTGTTTGTTTGTTTTCGTTTTGTTTGTTTCTGTTTTGTTTGTTTCTTGGATTTTGGAGGATTTTTGTATGCATATAATTTGTCAAATTATGTTTTGTTTTTTGTTTGGTTATAATTTGTATTTGTTTATTATTTTTATTATTATTATTACACTGTAAAAACGTTGGGTAAAGTCAGTTTAATCAAAGGTAGTTAATATTGATCACTTTGTTGGTACATTTGGAAAATATTTACCCAACTCATATGCGTTGAGTTGATTTTCACTGTTAGTTTGGATTTTATTTAACCTTGCACCCATCTCATTGTGAAAATAATTTGGAATTTTTTATTCCGCCAAAAAATGGTCTGTTTTACTCAGAATTATCGGTAATATTACAAACTAACATCAAATACTCATTGTTTAAACATTATGATTGTGCAGCAGTAAGAAGCATTTGTGGTATCACTCGTTGGCAAAATTTTCACTCATGTGGTCAAAGAACGCCCATATTTGTTGGTATATTTTCCGTAAATTAAACACCAGTCAGCATATGGACAAACATAAGCCTCCTGCTGTTCATTGTTTTAAATATGAGTTCATGACTAACTGATGCATTGGACTGTAAGTATTCTAACCCACCTCCATCCCATTCCCCACTCCATGCTCATTCCCCACTCCATACCAGCCATTAGTAAAGATTTGTCCATTAAATGGTTTTATAAACAAATATCGTTAATTGGTAAAACAAATAACGTTCACCATCTCTAAGTAAACTGTCCATTAAATGCTGTTTTATTAAGTAATAAACCAATATAAAGAGTACCGGTACAATTAAAGACCATAAATTGGTTAAGATTATTTCACCAGCTAATGTAGAACAGACCTATTGTTGGTGTAATTACGGTGGTGTACCCAACAATTGAGTAATACAAATATAACGAACTCTTGGTTGAACTAAAAAATCCCAACAAAAGAGTAAAATAATTTCACCAATTAAAGATTAATCGAAGGACCAATATTTGGGAGAAATTATTTGCCCAACTTGATGTTAAAAGGTAACACCCATAAAGACCAATTGCGTGGGCAGTTGGTATGCTTCCCAACATTTGGTTACAGGTTGGTCATTCGTTGCCCAAATTATTTCAGAGTACGTTAATAAAACAATGGTGATGTAAATGAATGGCCCCTCAGAACCAGATAGCTCCTGTGTAATTTTTCACATTGATTGCCAATCATAATTAATTGCATGTAGTTTTATACTGGGATTTCGCCGTGATTTGATCGTTGAAACGACTGAACAAATACTTTCGCTCAGCCTGCGGCTTATTGATGTTTTTATGTTTAGACCTTCGTCATGGCAACCAAATCCTTGTTATAAACCTGCCGTTATTGTAGAATCAGACATTTCATGCCGTGATTTCAGAGAAGATATTTTCTGTTCACATCAGCAGAGACTTACATGCACAGTCACCGAGTTTCAGCCACAGCAATTATATTTGGGGATGTACTTTTAAAATCGTTGCCTCAGATTCATGGACAGAATAATCTTGTTTAAAAGGCGTCAGAACGGCTGCTTTGAATATTATGGACTCCAGTCATTATTTCTGCATGTTTGTATGTTTTTGTTCTGTAATTATTTATAAAAAAGGACTTTCAATCACTGAGTTTGAGCTACTCGCAGCATTTTGGAAACATATTTTCCAAACTACTGTCTTTAAGTTCTACGGTGCAATGCTAGCTCACCTTTTTAAGGATTATACTTTTCAAGTGAGACGTCAGAGCCGCTACTAATATGTTGTGGACTGAAGACATAACCCCTTTGTTCCCTGCTGTGATTATTCAAAAAGAAAACTTTAAGTCCACTAAGTACGTTAGAAAAAATCCTATAAACATTACTGGCTCAAGTCCATCAAATGCATTATTTTTTGTAGAATTTGCCCTTCACCAGGATGTGGAATTCTCAGTAAGGAGCGTTTTAGGTCTGCTGATTGTCTCAGCTCATTTTGGGAATTCATAATTCCTTTGGGTCAGGAGTGTCTTTAATTTGTGTTCTTCTGGGAATTTTAAAGAAAGCTTGCTTCAAAATGTCGTGTGATTTCAGCATTACATAATGCAAGATAAAGTCAGTGTTTGTGCCGATTTTTATTCATAGATTATTTGTGTCACCGTGGATAATTTGAAAGCAGATGTACATTACTGCAGAAATCTGCAGACGGGCCTTTTTCAAAGATGAACTATGACATCACGTATCACACGTGTATACCCACATTATTTCCTAACAGTGGGTCAACAAAGCACTTGTAGTTGTCTAACTACTACATGTCACAGTCAATATGGCTAAAACAAGAAATTGTGTCATCGCGATAATTCGAGTTAGACTTCATGTGTTGTCATGAAACTTGACAGGTAGCTTTCTCGTCAAACGCCAAATAAACGTTTTTAATTTAGTGGCCACATGTCCAGATCAATATTACCTTAACAAAAACAATGGTGATGTAGATGAATGGCCCTTCGGTACCAGATAGCTCCTGTGGATGTTAAAAGGGTGGAGTCAAGTCATAGGAACGGTTACGGTAGCGGGGCATTTGTGTTGCTATACCTCCATGCTATAACACACATTTTCTTGTTATAATTGAGATGAACACAAATTAGGTCATGGTATTGATAAGAGAGTCTAATATCTAGCCAGTAGGCAATTATTACTCTTTGATTGTCAATCATATTTAATTGCATGCAGTTTTTAAACTGGGTTTTCGCCGTGATTTGATCGTTGAAACGACTGAACAAATATTTACGCTCAGCCTGCGGCTCATTGATGTTTTGATGTTATTGAAGACCAAAAAACTCTCCGGCTTCTGGTCTCCGCGCGCATCGCCTCAGACCCGCGCGTCGGCATTTTTAATGAGGTGTTCGGGTGAAGCCCGAAAACCTATTGTTTTTGTACTTTTTGTTTTACTTCTCCTTCCCAGCGGCGATTGTCCGGCAACAAAGGCATCCTTGCAAAGCATAATAGCCTTCAAACTTAACACATAACTCCTAAACTACACAACGGAATTTTTCAATCCACACATCATCTGATAGGTCTTGAAAAACAGACATGACCCCGAATTGACCTTGTCTTCCGGGTGAAACCGGAACTTGAAGTGAAAAAATATTCTTTTTGTTGCAATCCAATATCAAGATAGAACTTAATGAGCTAATTTCTGTCCGACTGTATAGGCATAATGCAAACAAGTGCACGGCTTTCATTTATCTGTAAACACGGTGTCGTACGTGATCAGTTAAATTGATTGGTAAGATAAGAAATCATAATTATGACTTATTTCAGTCATAATTATGATATAAGTCATAATTATGCTAAGTCATAATTACGACATAATAAGTAATAATTATTGGATTTTAAGTCATAGTTATGACTTAATTAAGTCATAATTATGACTAAAGCCCAGTATTTTTTTTACTATGTCCCTTTAACGCTTCCGTAACTTTTAGGTACCAATTAACATTAATTTAAAGTTTAATATTTCGAAGATCAAAACTCTTCAACCACTCAATGTATTTTACAATGATACACATCGATCGGCAGAAAGCTTCCGAAAGAATACAAGAATGACGTGATGCTTATTTGCCCTTGTGTTCCGTAGCGGTGAAAACAAAAGGTGAAAACAAAAGTATTTCCATACTTCTCTGTAAGTTTGTTTGGATTTATAAAGTACCGCGATTGGAATAAACTCTTACAAAAGCCATAACCAAAAAGTCCCCCATGAACAAAATCACAAATTTTAAACAATAGATGACAAATGACGCAAATATGAATATTTTTAAATTTTTCCTATTTAAAGTTAGTTAGATAAGATCCACCTTTACTTAAAACAACCCGAACACCTAGTGTTTGTAATCAAACAAACACTAAATTTCTATTTTTTTTTCTTTTTTTGTCCAATTGCAACCAAAATTGTTGGATTGATTGGAATTCTGTCGTACTGTGTTTTAAACGACTTTTTCCACATAGGGGTATGAACGTTTGTCCAATTTGTGAGGCCCCTCTTAGCCACCATACTTTGTATATGGGAAATTTGGTCATCGCGTATACGAGTATCACGTATTTCCCTGTTGGCAAACAAAGGGCGCGTCACTGCACTGATTTTGAAGCCGACCGATGACTATAAACCGTGGGGCCTAATATCTAGCCAGGAGGCAATTATTATACTTTGATTGTCAATCGTTTTTAATTGCATGTAATTAAAATGGGATTTCGCCGTGATTTGATCGTTGAAACGACTTACGCCCAGTTTGCGGTTTATTGATGTTATTAATTTTTAGACCTTTGTCATGGCAACCAGAACAACTAAATATAAACCTGCCGTTATTCTAGAATCAGAAATTTGACGCCGTGATTTCAGAGAAGACACAGTGTGTACACATATGCAAAGAGTTACAGTCACTGAGTTTCAGCCACAGCAATTTTACTTGGGGATATACTTTTAAAATCGTTGCCTCAGATCCACTGATAGAATTATCTTGTTTAAAAGGATTTTACTTGTAAAGCAAGACGTCAGAACGATTGACAATCTTATGGACTCCAGTCATTATTGTGTTTGGATATTTTTGTTCATTCTGTGATGCATGTAATCCATCAGTGCGTTATTTTTGATGGAATTTGCGTCGAGGTAATAAGGATAGATTCAGAAGTGGTGTTCTTTTCAAGTGAGACGTCTGCTGATTATCTCATTTTGTGGGTTAACTGCCCACTTTATGGAGGTCGAAATGTGGACATCTGCTTTTCAGCTTTCTGAATAATGAAAAAGCAGATTGAACGTTGTTGGCTAGTGCATTTTTCTACTTTTCAGTTTCACGAGAAGCAGATTTTACTTGTTCACCTACTCTGGCGGTCAAAAAGTGGACATCTGCTTTTCTGGTTTCCTACAACCCAAAAAGTAGATCGAACGTTTTGGACAAATCCATTTTTCTGCTTTGGATGCTTCCCGAAAAGCGGATCGACATTTCTCAACAGTGGCATAAAAGTGGACAAGTCTCCTTTGCGCTTGAAGAAAAGCAGATTGAATGATTTGTGTTACTGGTGATAATTTGAAAGCAGATGTATATTACTGCAGATATATACAGATGTGGGTCTTTTTCTAAATTTCAGAGGAAACTTGAAAATATTTTATCATATTTGAAGTGACATATATGTACATGTATTGACTGAAGCAGTATTTTAACCTTTGATCGAACCCAGTGTGGATGATAAGATTTTAACTCCTTTGAAATTGACCTATCGCCAGTCATAAACGATGACCAATCACAGCTCCTACTTAAACATCACACGACTACTCAAGTCTAAGATCCGCCGCCGTTAAAGATATTTCCATTGATGACTACAAGCCAGTATATTTACGTGCATCTGATATAGGTGTTCCTATAAAATGCACAGTTTGTAAAATACTCCTCACATGTGCTGTGTGCATGTACAAGTTGTCTAAGAGGCCTGGTCAAGTCGCAAAGAACAATTGGTACTTGTTCCAATAGCGTTTTTCGCTGATGAAATTAAATTCTAAATATAGATTGACGTCACTATATATTCCATCTGATATAAAGATGAGCTGACCTTACGTATCACATATGATACGCATATCGTTTCCTAACAACGGGTCAACAACTGACCATCTCTGCATTCTCCTGAAGACGATATACTTCTGGAAACGTTGAGTTGTAACCAACGATTCTTTTAAGAACAATTTATTACTCAAAAGTGTCACCGCAAACAGTATTTACTCATCTCTGCATTGACAGACGCGAGGATACAGTGCTCAAATTTTCTTTAAAACAATTGTTCAAGTTGGACATGTGTTTGACCTACACTTGTGATGTAATTGCCTAACCGTACTATTGACAAAAGCAGGTGAAAATGAATGTAAGCAACGTTACAACATTTGCGCCTTCACTGGAGGCTACAGATATAGAGTTACCCATATCAGTCTTTGACATTATTGAAGCATTCTTTAAGTCCCTTACTGTCATCCTGTGCATCGTCTGTAACACAGTGTGCCTGTTAGTCTTACCTCAAGTCACTAAATTGAACGTGGTCACACGGATCTTCGCCGGCTCACTTGCTGCATCCGATTTCTGCTTTGGCTTATTAATCATACCAGTCGTGGTGAACACATTACTGCCCAGTTGGAAATTTGGCGGAGACAGTTGGTGTAACATTCATATAATCTTCACCGTTGTTATGATACTTGTTAATTTCTTGTCCATTGTGGCCCTTTGTGTTGATAGGTATATAGCAATTGTGAAACCACTTCACTACCATACTATTATGACATTCAAATGTGGGTGGGTAGTCACAGTGATAATTTGGCTTGGCAGTATATTGTTATGCCTAGTAGTGACTCTGTGGGTGTTTCAGACCACATATGTATATAAAACATACTTTCCTATTTGTCTACCACCCCAAGGGAGTTATGAAGGGAAGTATGTTTGTGTGCTTAGTACATTAATTGTGGTATTTCTTAGTCTTGTTATCATTGCGGGTCACTGGAAGGTCACAAAGATAGCTGGACAACACAGGCGACGTCAAATAGAACCTGTGGAAGCCGCTAATAGAATTGCTGATTTTTGTCAATTGCAGATGAATACGAAAGCTTTCAAGACATACCTCATAATCTGTGGCGGTTTGGTTGTTGGTTGGTTTCCCGCTACCATCATTTACACCTATGTTGCATTACAGCCAATCACGCGGGATTATACGGACGCTTTCAAGCATTTATGCTCATGGATTTTCCTTTTTAAGGATACCAACAGCTGGTTAAATGTTATCATCTACAGCTGGCGTAACAAAGAGTTTCGCAAAGTGGCAAAGAAGATACTTCATTTGACACCTACTGATGAAACTTAAAGATTTATCACCCGTGTTTAATCGGCAATTTACGGATTGTTTGTGTTTTCAGTTGAACATTGATCATTTCCTTTTAGAAAGCAAAACAGATATATCGAAATGAGATATTTCACAAATTGTCAGAAGCTTGATTTTACAGTAAAATAGTGCCGAAATTAATTTCATGACATTTACTGTAAAACTATGCTTCTGCAAATATGTCATTTTAAAGCATTTGTTTTCCCTTCTTCAAGTAAAATAGCAACATTCCAATGAAAAACAAAATTCTTGAAATTGCAGTTGAAATGTTTTTCAACCAATTGACTCCGAGCAATTCAGATTTATAATCGGAAAGTAACTATTTCTCTCAAAGAAAGGAAATTCAATAATTAAAAACAAAAAAATTCATAAAATAATTGTAAAAAAAGCACTGTTTAAAAATGCCTATAGGTCTAACTGTTCAAGAAAAACCAATAGTTTAACGATTTTTTTACAAAACAGTTGTCAAAAACACTGTGTAATCTCAGTCAGTTTGGTAGCTGGTTGGTTCCCCACAATGTTGCATTACAGCCAATCACGCGGGATTATACGGACGCTTTCAAGCATTTATGCTCATGGATTTTCCTTTTTAAGGATACCAACAGCTGGTTGAATGTTGTCATCAAAGTGGCAAAGAAGATACTTTATTTGACACCTAGTGATGAAACTTAAAGATTTATCACCCGTGTTTAATCGGCAATTTCCAGATTGTTTTGTTTTCTTTTGAACATTGACCATTTCCTTTTTGAAAGCAAAACAAATATATCGAAATGAGATATTTCACAAATGAATCGTCAGAAGGTTGATTTTACAGTAAAACAGTGGCAAAAATTAATTTATGACGGGACCCACGATGAATTCATTTTGGTACATTTACTGTAAAACCATGCTTCTCTAGATTATTTTGGCAAATATGTCATTTTAAAGCATTTGTTTTTCCTTCTTCAAGTAAAATAGCAATATTCCGATGAAAACATGAAAAAGAAATTACCGTTGAAATAGCCGAAAACACAGTCGATAACATCTTTAAAGATCCATCATCGTCCATATTTTTCAATCATTTCACCGGTACATCCGAGCAATTCGGATTTTTAAAAAAGTAACTATTTCCTTGAAAGGAAATCCAATAATTTAAAACAAAATATTTCATAAAATAATTGCACTGTTTAACCCTTTCCTTACCATAGGCGACTTAGTCGACCAAGCTTTCGCACAAAAAAGCACTCAAGCCTGAGCACAAAGGCCATTTGTTATAAAGCTTTAGTTTTGTCCATGTTCACCCTCCATACCCAAGCTTACAATGGTTGGAAAGAGCAAGATCGGATCTTTCCATTGATGGTGAAATAAAATAAGGTTGCTATTACGCAATCCCTTCAAACTGGAGTGGAAAGATCCGAAATCCCAAACACCTACGGAGCGCCATGTGTTTGTGTACAAAAAGTGTGAGTTTACAGATCACACTGAGGAAACAAAGACAGAGAACTTGGACATTTATTCACCGATCTTAATGTTTTTTAGATTTTATGAAAGGGAATTCAATAAGTAAGATATTTTTTATTATTTATTTTGCTGTAAAACTATATCTTCAAGGTGATAATAGAGTTTGTAAAATTGGCCTTTGAACACTAGCTTTCTGTTGTGTAAGAATGTGTGCTTCACGCTTGAGTGGTCAAACAATGCGGTCACCAGCGGTTGTTTATGTCAAAACAATTCGGTACTGAGAGGGTTAAAATCACCAGTTAAATGCCTGATGAAAGTATAGGCCTAAATGTTTATAACTTCTTTAAATGAAACGAAAACAAATAGGTTAACACGAAATGTTTCACAAAATAATTGTCAAAAAACATTGTTTAACAACAGTAATTCTACAGGTCACAGTAAATATGGCTAAAACAAGAAATTGTGTCATCGCGATAATTCGAGTTAGACAGGTAGCTTTCTAGTCAAACGCCAAATAAACGTTTTTAATTTAGTGGCCACATGTCCAGATCAATACCTTAACAAAAACAATGGTGATGTAGATGAATGGCCCCTCAGAACCAGATAGCTCCTGTGGATGTTAAAAGGGTGGAGTCAAATCATAGGAACGGTTACGGTAGCGGGGCATTTGTGTTGCTATAACACACATTTTCTTGTTATAATTGAGATGAACACAAATTAAGTCATGGCATTGATAATAAAGTAGCCAGGAAGCATTTATTGCACTTTGATTGTCAATTATATTTAATTGCATGCAATTTTAAAACTGGGATTTCACCGTTATTTGATCGTTGAAACGACTGAACAAATATTTTCG
Organism: Zoroaster sp. YZ-2022; assembly: GCA_029582265.1. NCBI lineage: Eukaryota > Metazoa > Echinodermata > Asteroidea > Forcipulatida > Zoroasteridae > Zoroaster > Zoroaster sp. YZ-2022. Next base: position 17,048,719 of record CM055837.1, read on the forward strand.
CTCATCCTGCGGCTCATTGATGTTATGGATGTTTAGACCTTTGTCATGACAACCAAATCCTCGTTATAAACCTGCCGTTATTCTAGAATCAAACATTTCATGCTGCATTATCAGAGAAGACACTGACTACACAACTGCATAGACTTACATGTACATGTACTCACCCAGTTTCAGCCACAGCACTTTTAAAATCGTTGCCTCAGATTCATGGATGGAATAATCTTGTTTAAAAGGATTTTACTTGTAAAGCAGTACGTCAGAATGGCTGCTTTTAATATCTTATGGACGCCAGTCATAATTCCTGCATGCTTAGATATTTTTGTTCATCTGTGATTATTTGTAAAAGAGACTTTCAACCACTGAGTTTAAACTACTCACAGCATTTTGGCAACATACATTTAAAACTATACTGTCTCAAGTTCTACGGCATAATGCTCACGTTTTGAAGGATTATACTTTTCAAGTGAGACGTCTGAACTGCTGCCAACAATGTTGAACATCTTGTAGACTCAAGACATTAACCTTTTTGTTCTCTGTTGTGATTATTGAAGAAGTAAACTTGAAATCATTAAGTTTTGAAGTCTACTGAGTGCATTTAGAAAAAACCGCCAACATTACTGCCTCAAGTTCATCAAATGCATTATTTTTGATGGAATTTGCGTCGAGGTAATAAGTATAGATTTGGATGTTTTGCCCTTCACCGACGTGCAATTATCAATAAGGACCGTAAGATGTCATGCTGATTATCTCATTTCATAATTCCTTTAGGTTAGGGGTGTATTGAATTTGTGTTTTTCTGTGACTTTTCATCAATGGATAATAACTTTTGTCTAAGGTTGTGCATTTAGAAGGAACCTCTAACCGGTGTGGCAAAAAGAAAGCTTGCATCAAGAAAATGATACATACATACATGTATGCTCTCTTGAAAGTGGCAACTCCAACTTGACAATAGGTTTCAGCCAGTTTTCATTAGGCTTTTGACATATTGATGACATTTATAGTTTCCCAGCGTTGATGCAAAATGATACAGCCGTACAGTGGTATATATTACAAGACCAGCGTGAATAGCTATAGCCACTAGGCAAGTGTGAAATGAATTATATATACTTTGATTGTCAATCTTATTTAATTGCATGCAATTTTTAAACTGGGATTTCGCCATGATGTAATCGTTCAAACGACTAAACAAATATTTTCGCTCATCCTGCGGCTTATTGATGTTATTGATGTTTAGACCATTGTCATCATGACAAGGAAATCATTGTGATAAACCTGCCGTTATTCTAGAATGAAACATTTCATGCCTCTTTTTGTCCAATGTGCAATTTAGCAACGAAGCTCTACTGATCTCATAACTCAGTTCAAGTTTGGTCGGAACAGTCGTGTGATTTCAGCACAACTGAAAACAAGGCTGAAAACAAGGCTCAACGAATGACCGAAAAAGTGTACATGTACATGTACAGTATGGCTGAAGCAGAATTTGAACCTTTGATCTAACCCAGTGTGGATGATAAGATTGTAACTCCTTTGAAATTGACCTATCGCCAGTCATAAACGATGACCAATCACAGCGCCTAATTAAACATCACATGACCACCCAAGTCTAAGATCTTCCACATTGTTAATGATATTTTTTATTGATGACAAGCCAGTATATTTACGTGCATCTGATATAGGTGTTCCTATAAAATGCATATTTTGTATCATATCCCCACATGTGCTGTGTGCTTGTACAAGTTGTCTAAGAGGCGTGGTCAAGTCACAAAGAACAATGGTAATTGTCCCAATAGGGTTTTTCGCTAATGAACTTGAATTCTAAATATAGATTGACCTACATAATCCATCTGATATAAAGATGAACTGTGACCTTACGTATCACATATGATACGCGTATTGCTTCCTGGCAATGGGTCAACAACGGACCATCTCTGCGTTCCCCTGAAGACGATGTACTTAGCGAAACGTTGAGTTGTAACCAAAGGGTTCTTTTCAGAACTACTTACTACTACTCAAAAGAGAATATTTTCCATGGTATCACCGCAAACAGTCTTTACTCATCTCTGCATTAACAGACGCGAGGATACAGTGCTAAAATTTTCTTAAAAACTATTGTTCAATTTTGATATATGTTTGATCTGTACTTGTGATGTAACTGTCTAACAGCACTATATAAAGCAAGCGAAAATGAATGTAAGCAACGTTACAACATTTGCGCCTTCACAGGAGGCTACAGATGTACAGTTAACAATGTTAACAATATCACCCTTTGACATTATTGAAGCATTCTTAGAGTCCATTACTGTCATCCTGTGCATCTTCTGTAACTCAGTGTGCCTGTTAGTCTTACCTAAAGTCACTGAATTGAACGTGGTCACAAGGATCTTCATCGGCTCACTTTCTGCATCCGATTTCTGCATCGGCTTGTTATGTTAATCATACCAGTCGTGGCGAACATGTTACTACACAGCTGGAATTTTGGTGGAGACACTGGATGTAAAATTCATTCTATTTTCACCATTGTTATAACGCTTGTTGAGTTTTTGTCCATTATGGCCCTTTGTGTTGATAGGTATATAGCAATTGTAAAACCACTTCACTACCATACTATTATGACATTCAAACGTGGGTGGGTAGTCACAGTGACAATTTGGTTGGGCAGTATAGCATTATGTGTAGTAATGTTTGTGGGTTTTTTACAGACCACATTTGTATATAAAATATACTTTCCTTTTTGTCTACCCCAAGATAGCTATCAAAATAGGTATGTTTGTGTGCTTAGTGTATCAACATTGATACTTCTTAGTATTTGTATCATTGGGGGTCACTGGAAAGTCACAAAGATAGCTGGGCAACACAGAAGACGTCAAATAGCACCTGTGGAAGCCGCTAATAGAATTTCTGATTTTGGTCAATTGCAGATGAACACGAAAGCTTTCAAAACAAGCCTCATAATCTCAGCCAGTTTGGTTGTTAGTTATTTCCCCACTACTGCCATTTACAACTATGCTGTATTTCACTCAATCACGCAGGATTATACGGACGCTTTTAAGCATTTATGCTCATGGATTTTCCTTTTTAGGGATACCAATACATGGTTAAATGTTGTCATCTACAGCTGGCGTAACAAAGAGTTTCGCAAAGTGGCAAAGAAGATACTTCATTTGACACCTAGTGATGAAACTTAAAGATTTATCACCCGTGTTTAATCGGCAATTTCCAGATTGTTTTGTTTTCAATTGAACATTGATATTTCCTTTTAGAAAGCAAAACAAATATATCGAAATGAGATATTTCACAAATGAATCGTCAGAAGGTTGATTTTACAGTAAAACAGTGGCAAAATTAATTTATGATGGGACCCACCATAAATTCATTTTGGTACATTTACTGTAAAACCATGCTTCCCATAATTATTTTGACAGATATGTCATTTTAAAGCATTTGATTTCCCTTCTTCAAGTAAAATAGCAATATTTCGATGAAAAGGTAAATTTATGGAAATTACCGTTGAAATAGCCTAACACACAGGCGATAACATCTTTGAAGATGCTTCGTCTATATTTTTCAACCTTTTCACCGGTGATCTTCAGCAATTGGCGGATGTTTAATTGGAAAGTAACTATTTCCCTGAAAGAAAGGAAATCCAATAATTTAAAGCAACATATTTCATAACTTAATTGTCAAAAAGCACTGTTTAAAATCACTAATTAAGTGCCTTATGAAACTATAGGCGTAACTTTTTATACCTTGTTTAAATAAAAGGAAAACCTTTGCGATAAAACTTGACAGGTAGCTTACTAGTGGAACCCCAAATAAGAACGGTTATGGTAGCGGGGCATTTGTGTTGCATTAACACACCTTTTCTTGATATAATTGAGATGAGCACGAAGGTCATATCTAGCCAAGAGGCAATTATTACTCCTTGATTGTCAATCATACTTAATTACATGCAATTTTTAAACTGGGATTTCGCCGTGATTTGATCGTTGAAACGACTGAACAAATATTAACGCTCAGCCTGCGGCTTATTGAAGTGTTGATGTTATTGATCTTTAGACCTTTGTTGTGACAACCAAGGCAACCAAATCCACGTTATAAACCTGCCATTATTCTAGAATCAGACATTTTGATGCCGTGATTTCAGAGAAGACACTGTGTATACACATTGCAGAGACTTACAGTCACTGAGTTTCAGCCACAGCAATTATAACTTGAGGATATACTTTTAAAATCGTTGCCTCAGATTCACTGACGGAATAATCTTGCTTGAAAGGATTTTACTTGTAAAACAGGACGTCATAACAGCTGCTTTTAATATGTTATGGACTCCAGTCATAATTCCTGCATGTTTGAATGTTTTTGTTCATCTATGATTAACAAAAGAGACTTTCAACCACTGACTTTGAGCTACTCACCTTTAAAACTTCTGTTTTTTATAAGGATTATACTTTTAAAGTGAGACGTCTGAACTGCTGTCAATATCTTGTAGACTCACGACATCACCCTTTTGGGTTCTTTACATTTTTGAAATGTTTTCTCTGCTGTGATTATTCAAAAAGAAAACTTGAAATCACTTAGTTTTGAAGTCAGAGTGCATTTAGAAAAAAATCCTTCAAACGTTAATAATTTCATCAATGCATTATTTTTGATGGAATTTGCGTTGAGGTAATAACGATATATTCATAAGTGGTGTTGTTTTCAAATGAGACGTCTGCTGATTATCTCATTTTGTGGACTTCATAATTCCTTTGTGTTAACTGCCCACTGTACAGAAAAACACCTCCTGTATGGCTGCCTGCTCTACCGATCCTAAAAGAGGGTCCGAGGCGTGAGTGGGCTACAAGATGACTACTTTAACACAGATTTGACATTACTGTTCACCATAATGCACGCAGAAGTCGGTATTTGTACCGATTTTCATTCATAGATTATTTGTGTCACTGGGGTGATAATTTGAAAGCAGGTGTACATATCACTGCAGAAATCTGTATACATGGGTCTTTTTCTAAATTTCAGAGGAAACTTGTAAAGACATCATATTTTGAAGTGACATACATGTACATGTACATGTATTGCAGAATGTTAACCTGTGATCTAACCCAGTGTGAATGACAAGGTTTTAACTCCTTTTCAGAACTATTTACTACTCAAAAGAGAATATTTTGCATGGTGTCACCACAAACAGTCTTTACTTATATCTGCATTGACTGACGCGAGGATACAGTGCTCAATTTTTCTTAACCATTGTTCAGGCTGGACATGTGTTTGACCTGCACTTGTGATGTACGGTAATTGTCTAACAGTACTATTGACAAAAGCAAGTGAAAATGAATGTTAGCAACATTACAACATTTGCGCCTTCACAGGAGGCTACAGATGTAGATTTACCCATATCAGCCTTTGACATTATTGAAGCATTCTTAGAGTCCATTACTGTCATCCTGTGTGTCGTCTGCAACTCAGTGTGCCTGTTAGTCTTACCTCAAGTCACTGAATTGAACGTGGTCACAAGGATCTTCACCGGCTCACTTGCCGCAGCCGATTTCTGTTTTGGCTTATTAATCATACCAGTTGTGGTGAACACGCTAATACCCAGTTGGAAATTTGGAGGAGACGCTGGGTGTAACATTCATTCTATATTGATCTTTGTTATTTCACTTGTTAATTTCCTGTCCATTGTGGCCCTTTGTGTTGATAGATATATAGCAATTGTAAAACCACTTCACTACCATACTATTATGACATTCAAACGTGGGTGGGTAGTCACAGTGATAATTTGGCTTGGCAGTATATTGCTATGCCTAGTAATGACTCTGTGGGTGTTTCAGACCACATTTGTATATAAAACATACTTTCCTATTTGTTTTCCACACCACAGTGAAGGGGGGTATGTTTGTGTGCTTAATATATTAATAACGATACTTGTTAGTCTTTTTATCATTGCGGGTCACTGGAAGGTCACAAAGATAGCTGGACAACACAGGCGTCGTCAAATAGCACCTGTGGAAGCCGCTAATAGAATTGCTGACTTTGGTAAATTGCAGATGAATACGAAAGCTTTCAGGACGTACCTGATAATATCAGGCAGTTTTGTTGTTGGTTGGTTCCCCGGTTTGATCATTTACGTCTATGTCACATTTCATCCAATAACGTGGGATTATACGGATGCTTTCAAACATTTATGCGCGTGGTTTATCCTTTTCAACTGTGCCAACAGCTGGCTGAATGTTTTCATCTACAGCTGGCGTAACAAAGAATTTCGCAATGTGGCAAAGAAGATGCTTCATTTTGACACTTGAAGATTTATCGCCCGTGTTTAAACGGAAATTTATTTCAAGATTGTTTTGTTTTCCTTTGAACATTGATAATTTCCTGTTAGGAAGAAAAACAAATACTTCGAAAGCATGATTAAATAGGGCTCTTTTGGAAACATGTGATGTCATTGGTCACATCATCTAGACTGGCTTAAAACAACAATTAAATACTGTAAATATTTTCAGTGTCTTGTTTGTGCGATACATATAAGTTTGCTTTTAAATAAATTGATAAAAATTCAAGGACGCATGGGCATGGTGTCTGCATTTCTCATTCTAAATGAGGCATTGTCTACCACGTGAATCTTGTACGTTCATCTAATTTTTAACATGCGTTTGATTATTTATTTTTTATATGAAATTAAATTAATTTTGAGTAATATTGGCTAAATTGGAATAATAGCGTTTTGGTTCAGTCTTACTTTTCCGTGAATTCAGGGTTTTTTCTGACTAGAGAAATTCTCGGACAGAAAGAGAGTTTCACATGGGGACATCAGCAATGTTTCACGTAATAATAATTTTAAGGCAAAAAAGTTTCCTGTCTCCAGTCATAGGTTGGCTTCAAAATCGGTGCGGTGACGCTTATCTTTTTTTGTTTTTTGTTTGTTTTGTTTTGTTTTGTTTGTTTTTTGCCAAACAATGAAATACATGGTATACGCGGTTAGTTGAACCAGACCAATTTTGAACTTAGCCACCATACACAATGTATGGTGGCTTAGAGAGGCTGCACAGATCGGGCAAACATTCATACCCTGTGTGAAAAAGTCGCGTCAAAATCGTTTCATAGCACCCAAAAAAAGAAAAAACATTTAAAAAAAGAGAAAAAAAGAAAAATGCCAACGCGCGGAGAGACCAGAAACCTGTTTTTTTGCCTAATAATAATTTAATGTCGTGAGACACCAATGTGCGATCCCTGTGGGAAAGGGGCTTAGTCCTCTGGGGTTGAGGGCGTGTGTCCTCGTTGTCAAGGAGTAAAGTTACAAATTACAAGCGTGAATCCATTTGCCGAATTAGATGAACGTTTTATTCATTTATTATCCAACACTTCTCTAATATCTTTGTAGAATCAAGTTGTGAATGATCAGTACAAAAAAGTCAATGAAACTAAGTCAATGAAAAAGTAGTTTAATACTCGTCCAACTGCCTCTGCCCTTCACAGTCTCCTGGTTTTTTTATATTTTTATTATAGAATAATGACGTAATTGTCACTGTGACAGAAATGTAAGCCTGATCGGAATTGCCGCCGGCATGCGCGCTGACTTGAAAACAACCTCGCTCTTTTTTTGGTGATACGTTTTTACGTGTTATGACAATATTATGGAAAAATTTTCTATGAATATTTTAATTATTATATCTAACCAATAATACTTATCATAATAATTTCTCACCAAAAATCGCCCCAATTGACTTTTTACATATCCTCGTACGCAATGTTACTCATGTTTTTTTTTTCAAGTCACACGGCGCCTCTTACACAGGAGGCTACATATGAACGCACCATACAATATGAACTTCAGTATATCATACCAATGACACAGCAAGCGCAACGCCATTGATTCATAAACAACAAGATCCTGTTTTATCTACGGGAGTATGAACTTTCTCAACTATTTGGGAGGGATTATAATGTATAACTTTACCCTATACGGTGTTGGTTGGCTGACTAATCAATACAGGGTGGATGATGCTTATTTAGTAGTTAAAAAGACAGAAGACATGAATATCACGCGTGTGTCACATACAGGCAATGCACAAGGTGTGTACAGTATAATACAATGCGCAGCTTGCTGGAACTGTATGTTAGCGTGCACTTACAACCAATCAGATTACAGCTACCTGCCTCATTTGCATTAAGGGGGCGCGCAGTAATGTGTAACAGTGAAATACAATGTATAATATAATTTTGGATCAAAGGTGACAGGAGATGAACATGATGAATGCCCATTTCCCAACAATAATAACTTATATCTAGAAAAAAAACTATTCACTGCGCTTAAGACCTAAAAATTCAATGTGAGGTTTGAGCTGTCTTTTTGAAGGTCGCTATGTCAGTTTGTGATTTGAGAGTTATGGGAAGACTGTTATAGAGTCGTGGTGCCATTACAGAAAAACATAATCAAATGTGGGTTAAAATGTGCAATGTATGTACCAGTGTTTCCCCTGGCCGTTCAAATGCAACTGTTGCTGACCTCGCTGATTTTATTGACCACCTCAAATTGCTAAAATTAAAAAATAACGACATGTGTATTTTGCCTTATGTTGTGAGCTTTGTTTTTTCTTTGTTTCTTGATTCTTGGTACTGATGGGTCTTTTATTGTACCGAATGGCCTTTGTTTTCGAACGCTCATCATCAACCAGAGGAAACACTGCCGTGTACGATACAAGTTCACAATGAACAAGATGACACGAATGGCTCTTTTATCAATTCTTGACTGTTAATGTGACTATATAGATTATTTTGTGTATGAAATGTAGAAATAAAGATTGAGAAAACACCATCACGGTTTCACTGTTGTTGGTTTTTGTATATTTATTTATTTATTTATTGGATGAGGGATCAATATAAATCAGTGGATTGATTAAGTGATGATTTGTCACTGATAATCAATGGGAGACTTTGAGGCGCTAGAGGGCGGCAGATTTACCAGTTCTTTTCCATTGTTTTTTATATATATCCGATATTATCGTGTGCAGAGTCACGTAAACCACAGGAAAAGAACCGGTAAGTCTGCTGCCACCAGCGTCTCAAAGTCTCCCATTGTTTTCCTTTTTTTCTGTATCGTTTCCACATTGGGGGTGTGGCCACAGCTAGGTGATAACTGACTGTCTTATTCTTTGAAACCTGTTGAAAAGGCACTGTGTAATAATGATGATGATGATGATAATATTTATTATTATTATTTTTGTAGAAATTGGGTGCGATAATCAAACTCACAAGTACTCCAGCATTTGGGTGCAATTCTCCCATTATTGTTTATTGCCTCAGTCATTCAGAACCACAAAAACCCTGTTTATTTAAAGTATACATGTATTACGTAATAAAAGTGTAACATGTAGACCTATGAATATTTTTCATTTACAACGCATGTTTTACACTCCCAAACATGGCCCTCAATTACAGCATAAAATGAATGTCCAGATTACGATTTAAAAGTTATTCTGACTTACCAGCCAATGTTATAAAAAGTGCTTTTCTTTATCCAACTACCCTTGCATCATTAGGCAAACGCCACTCAAACGGGTGGAATGTAAAAATAATCTTCCCGCTGTTCACAAAAATGGCTACTTGTGGACCGTGAGTCGAACAAGCCAAAAAAAGGTCAGCAACCTTTCTCATCCTCCCTGACCTTTACCATCAGAATCCTTGTACGTAACCTTCCGCACCAACCAAGAACTACTGAACAGTTTATACGTTTTACTTATAATACATCAGAATTAAATAAAATGTTTACCCATAAAATTTTGTAAAAGTAAAATGAACCATTTGTCACTTTATATAGATATGCCGACATTAAAATAAATAAGGATATAAAACTGACCACTAGGAGTAATAGCGCCCCCTGTTGACATTGATAATTACTATTATTGTTTCATCATAAAATTCCATATCACTACATTATTTTTTTAAATTAATTTTATTTTTTAATTTTAATTATTTTTCATTTTGCTTGTTTCTTGGATTTTGGAAGATTTTTTTTGTATGCATGTTATTTTTTGTTTGGTTATTATTTGTATTTGTTTATTATTATTATTTTTGGGGGGCGGCTGAATTTTTTTCACTCGAATTGGTAATTCAGAAAAAACCAAATAGTCAACTTTTAATGTAAACTAAACTTGGTGTAAAGCTCGCTAACATGGCAACAATCGGTCTTCTCTGTAAAGCATTGCCAATAGGTGTGCTCTTGCTGAAGGAAATTCCACATTAGAATGAATACACACAATCTGATTGTATTTTCTGTAGCTCCTCGTAAGTGCACAACAAGTTTTATCGTTCACACTAAACATACAGTAAAAGCAATAATAATTGGAGCATACTAACGGGAACGTAGAGAAGATCAGAACAAAGAGAAGAACCCATGCTACTCCTTGAACCACGTTCTCACTTTGCAGTAGTTTAGAAACGAATTCCCGATATTGGTTCTCTCAGAAACATAATCTCACTCAGCGACAGTTGAGAAACAATTAGTTGCACAAAAATGTTCTTTTTAGAACCATGTGCCTCACTTAGCGATAGTTGAGATAAATGCATAGTGCTACCGCAGACCGAAACGATATCAATATTACTCCACCATGCAAAGCCTCAAATCTTAAATGTTGTACCTCCCGTTCAACCACATTTTCCTCACATTCGTCTTCTGCAGATACAAGATACCACTCTTAAGCAGAGGTTACGACAGGCGGACGAGACTATTCAAGAACTGAAGGAGCACATCCAGACACTCGTCAGAGAGAAGAATCACGCACAGGAAAAACTACAGACTCTACGGGATGTCAAACAGAGAGAATTTCAGGTAATAAGTCTTCTTGTCATTAAGGTCACTGCCTACTTTCTTGAGTCTTTCCAGGCGCATAGCCAAAAACCTGTCAAGGGAGGGGTTACGGAAAACATTTAAAAAAAAGTAGCCCCTAGAAAAGTCTCGCCCAGAAAATATTTGGTTGAGGTTACAGAAAACATTTTTTTTTTAAAGTAGCCCCCAGAAAAGTCTCGCCCAGAAAATGTTTTGGTTGAGCTAACGGAAACATTTTAAAAAAAATTAGCCCCCAGAAAAGTCTCGCCCAGAAAATATTTTGGTTGAGGTTACGGAAAACATTTTTTTTAAAGTAGCCCCCAGAAAAGTCTCACCCAGAAAATATTTTGGTTGAGGTTACGGAAAACATTTTTTTTTAAAGTAGCCCCCAGAAAAGTCTCGCCCAGAAAATATTTTGGTTGAGGTTACGGAAAACATTTTTTTTTAAAAGTAGCCCCCAGGAAAGTCTCGCCCAGAAAATATTTTGGTTGAGGTCACAGGTCAACAACCCACCCCCTTTAAGGGTAAAAATGGGATCAAATATTGCTGTGGGGCAAATTTGTTGAATTAAATTTTATTTTTTTTGTTTAAAAAGATAAATACAAAAATTGGGCCCATGGGGAGGGGAATGGCCCCCTCACCCCTCCTTGGACTTTCAAGACAAGAGAAATTTGTTAAGCAATATTTTCCATTTAGCAGCTTTTGTAAACAGACCGTAACGTGACGCTGCTAAATGCCCAACACTCGGAGCTGAAGTACATTTCATCTCTAGATGTTTACTATAAGTACGAAGATAGAAAATCCCAATTATAGGGCTGGATAGCTCATTTGGTTGAGCACCAGGTTGGTGATCCAGAGATCGCAGGTTCAATTCCCGCTTTATTAAATATTTCATTGATCTCTCCAAAGTGTTACTTTTGTGTGTGTAGGATATGCAGCAGCAGTACCAACGTGAAATAGAGACTCTGCAAAAGAAAATACGGTGGTATGCCGAGAACCAGGAGTTACTTGACAGGGATGCAAATGCTCTACGTGAGAAAGATGAGGAAATCAAACGTCTCAAGGAAACATTGGAGAATGTTAACAAACAGGTGTGGTTTTCTGCTCTGATTCTTTCAAAACACTGGCATGCACCCATGTGTTTGTGATTTTATTTTATTTCAAATTTGACATGGGAGGTTTGGAAGTGACACATCCATAGACCAAGAGGGAATATCCTGACCCTTTCCACTCCATTCCCCCTGATTTAAAAAAAAAAAACCTAAGCCTAACCCGCTGGACATCCCACTCTTAAGCCCCACACCGGGAGGGTTTTGGGGTACACAATGGCGCCTTAGGCACCAGATTTGGACCACTTTCCAAAATTCTGGGATTCACCCTCGTAGACCAGTTACCAAAGACATTTGTTTTGGCACAATGTGAACATTTATAATTTGGCAACCTGGTTGACTGGTTGATAAGCAACAAATCTTAGTATTTGGAGGGAAAAATCTTCCTTTTATCAGCTCTTTTCCGTCATGTAATCTCCAGACAAACCAGAAGACCACAGAAGCCCAAAGAAGGGCAAGGGAGCGAGCTGCAGATGCAAAGAGAATACAAGACTTGGAGAGACAGGTAAACAAGAAGCAATCATTATAATTATGTTTATGTCTTGTCCCTTTAAAGACAAGGTATGTAATTGGAAGCTTGAGTTATAGCACTATGTAATATTTTCTAATGAGTTGTAATAGTAATGTGTTGGTTTGACAACTCAATGTTTCCTTAAAATGATCGTCTCTTAACGGCGGTCAGATGATACTGATTGTTGTCAAACCATCTGGTTCTTATCAGAACCAACACACTATTACAAGTCATTAGAGAGATTAGATGGTGCTACCACAAACATCCTCTTACTGCTCTTCCACCATGCAAAGCTTCAAATCCTGATTAATTAAAAAAATAACAAAATTGTAACATTTTAATTTAAACTTTATATTTAAAGCTTTTGATGTAGCAATCGTCCCTTATTTATTTTGTCTATTAAAGGTGCTGTCACTTTTAAGATAAGTGAAATTATTGCTAATAATTATAAAGTTTATAAAGCGTTCCTAAATGCCACATTTGAATGTGTAGTACAAATCTGAATTTATTAGCACAACTTAATAAGATGAAACTTTTCACTTGTTTGATTCAAAGATAACGACACTTGTTGAAGTAATTTTTTAAACATTACAGTACCCTAGTTTGATTTTTGTCTCTCATTAGGTGAAAGAAATGAACGAAATCATCCGAAGACGTCATCCTAACTCCCTCCCTGCATTGATCTACGCAGCAGCCAACTCCAACCCCGCCCAGGATGAGTTGAAGGATCCCGCCTCTGCCCCGCCCAAATCACACACTGTGGCCTTCCTTGAAGGGAAGGTGAAGAAAATGGAGGCGGAGCTTGACGAGAAGGAAGCAGATACTAAGATGTATGCTAGGGTCTTAGAACAGAAATATAACACTATGAAGGTATTTATTATTATATTATTTGTGTTATTTTCTTTGAAAATTCAGTATTAACTACCAATTTTTTGTGCCTTCCCTTTTAAATTAGATACAGCATCACTGCTGAAATCATTTTGTGAATTTTTTTTCAGTTCCAGTATGAAGACAGACTTCAAGGGTTAGAAAAACAACTTGAGATGAGCAAACAACAACAACACCAGGATGCGGTCGCTAAGAGCAACCCTCACACCAACATCACAGCCTTGGAGAAAGAACTAGAGGACACCAAGGAACTACACAAGGAGAGGATGCGGGGATTGAAGGAGGAGAATGATGAACTAAGGAGGAAGCTTGTTAAAAGTCTTAAGCCGAAGGTTGCCTGGATGAGTGAGGGGAAGGGAGAGGTAGGAGATGGAGATGGAGGACTGGACAAGGAGAGCCTGCGTATGAAGCTGATTAGTCTGTCAAAGTAAGGGTGAGAGGTTGAGGTTGGGGTTGGAGTTTTGTGTTTGGAGTTGGGGTGCTGCATGAGTTGGAGGTTGGGGTGAGCTTTGGATTTGGGTTGGGGTTTGGTTTTGGGTTGTGGAATTGTGTTTTGAGATGGGTTTGAGGTTGGAGGTTAAGAGGGTTGTGTTTGGGATTTAGTGATTAGGCTTGGGTCTGAGGATTGAGGCTCAGATTCAGGTTCCGGTTAGAGGTCTGAGGGTTTAGTTTGGATTTGAAATGTTGATTTTGTTTTGGGTTGTACCATTTTGGGCGATTGTTTACAGTTTGCATTAATTTGATTGTTTTTTATAACAGTTATTTATTTTCGTTTGAACTTGCAGAGAACTGAGCAATAAAGACCATGAAATAGACATGTTGAAATCAACATGTGAAAGATTAATGCAGGAAAGGTTCCAGGCGTTCTCAGCGGGCGAATCAAGCCAGGTGAAAGGTGAATATACAACCATTTCTAAACCATACTAATTAGTATTAATTGATGGAATTCTTGCATCAGATATACTGGGTTGATTTGGCCCTTCACCGTCTTGGTGCTTTTGAGGTTTGTGGAAAAAACACTGCTTACTAGTGCAGTTGTCTTAATCTCTAAAACACAGAGTTTGACCGATGACCTGCTAAAAAGTCCTATATAACATCTTATTCAGGTTTGCTAAAAAAGAACTCTTTTCTGTATTTTGTTTCTGTTCAATTGGAGAATTGAGTACGAGTCTGGGTACTCCGACTCTAGAGTTGTACTCGAGTACTTGTTTATGAGTATGAGCACAGAAAAATAAACTCATGTATGAGTGTGATTCCTTTGTGGAATGGTACCCAACTCCAACATGTCTGAAATCAAAATCAAGCCTACTATGTCAGTTAAGGGCAAAAATTTAATCTATCCTTTATCTCGTTATAGACAAACCTGTCCCGAGTAAGAAAATCAAGAAGTCAAAGACTTCTGGAAATCATCTTACAGGAGGTAAGCAGTATCAACCAGAGAATTTTACTGGGACTCACATCTCTGATGTCATGAATGAAAACGAACAACTCAAACAACAGGTATAAAGAGGGGAGGGACTGGTGACATTTTTCCAGGGGGACTCTTAGTTGTGAGTTCTGTAAAGAGGCTCAAGCTACAAGTGTTACAATGTTCCAAAAAGGCCACTCAAGGTGGGGCTACTGAAGAGAAATAAACAATGCAAGTCACAGAAAACATTTCTTTTGAAGAGATTATAGATGGTGATAACAGATGGTGGTTAAACAGGATGCAGGCAAGGAGTTCTAGAGTGAGGCAGTGTGAGGGACGAAACTGGAAGCATACCTCACAGTATTGGCCTTTTGGACAGAAACATTGAATTGAATTGAGTATATTTTGTCAAATAATCCTGTCACTGCCATAGAGTCTATATCTAATTGAAAGTAATGATCCTTTGAACAAATCTTTAAGTGAGCTAAGAAATGTATTAAATCGGGACTGGAACATACAACCTACAGATTACAATACGGTAGCTCTTACCTAATACTGAACCTTATATTGTAGTTGTCTCCAGAAATAATCAGGAGCCACAATACCAAATACATACCATGTAGTTATGATGCAATCTAGGGATCACTTATTCCAACAGTCCACAAAGGTAAAAATTTCTCTCTGTTTCAGGTCGAGCAAATATCTCTAGAGATGGAGCAGCAGCGAGTCAGCCTTCAGGCCTCACTAGCACAGAGCGAGGGCGCTATCCGTCGAGCCCAGGAAGATGCAGCTGAGGAACTCACTACAATGAAAGCCAGCCATACCGCTGAGATAGAAAGACTTATAGCTAAGAGGGCACTACAAAATTCAGATAGTCATCATGCTAGACTCATTAGCCAACTTGATGCACAACAGGTATATAAAAAACTAAAGTTGCCCATGAGCTGTTGAGGGCACATGACATGTTAGATTACTGTTGATCGATAAAGGAAGCGAAAGTGCATTGCACTTGGCGTTTTTTTGTGCATACATGCAAAATATCTGAAGCGATCATTGGCTGGCAGAAGTACATACTGGGGTAGTACAATAACATTATGCACAAGTGTACGCACAATACTCACTTGATACTAAAGTGGCTATCATCAAGACACTGGGTGCAAATTCACCGCTAGAGGGCTACCATGAGCATAGATCTGATAAAGAGATATATTTGTTTTTAAAGGTTATGATCAAGCATCTTCAGGAGCAGCTGTTAGAAGCAAGCGTAGATGCGGATTCTCTCTCAGCAGCCCGTGTTAGAGAGCAACTCTTGAAGACACAGGTGGAACAGATTATGCAAGACTTGAATGAAGCTAAGAAGAGCCATAGTCCGGTAAGTTGGTGAATAGTTATTGTAGTTGAGTTGAGTTGGGTGGATTGGGTTGTACTGGGTTTAATAGGAAGATTGATTTGGGCTGTGATGATATTGACTGGGTTAAGGGTTTAGTCGGATTGGGTTTAGAAAGGTTCATTTGGGATTGGAGTTGGGTTTAGTTGGGTTAGATTGGGTTTGACTTGGG
The DNA here is from genome assembly GCA_029582265.1 of Zoroaster sp. YZ-2022. NCBI lineage: Eukaryota > Metazoa > Echinodermata > Asteroidea > Forcipulatida > Zoroasteridae > Zoroaster > Zoroaster sp. YZ-2022. The sequence continues at coordinate 17,065,016 of CM055837.1, forward strand.
GTAGGGTTGGGTTGGGCTGGCTTTCGAAAGATTGAGTTGAGCTGGAAAACAAGTACGAGTATACATGTAGGTACTCTAGAGTTGTAGTTGAGAACTTGTTCATGAGTATGAGTACGAGTATGAGCACAGAAAAATATACTCATGTATGAGTGCGAGTTCTCCAACTCTATTTAATGGCCGTTTTGTGCAGGAAATGTGGAATCATGATTCCTTTGTGGAATTGCACCCAACTGAGCAGCGATGAGCTTGATTTTGGGTTGGAATTGGTTTGTTTTGGGTTTAGGGTTTGGTCACTCCGATAATTATGATTTTTTGGGGTAATTTGCAATAAATTGTTCATAAATAGTTTGTTGGTTAGTGGTGCATTTTCCTTTTCAGTTTATGTTTACACTGTGTCTGTTTGGGCGTACAAAACATCAATCAGTTTCCAATTTTAAACTCTTTTCAGGAAATGCGTCATTTTGAAGCTCTACAATCCAAAATTGCAACTATGGAAGCCAGGTAAAAACTGTTTCTTGTTTCAATTAAAAAAATCAATAATTAATTTATGGATACCAGTAAGGGTCCATATTTAAGTAGAGATATCTTTATTTCTTTAAATCCAATAAAATTTCTTGTCTCAGAAAAGACAGAAAAGAAGATTGACACGATTATCAGCTTTACACCAAGGAAGTTTTACGTGATAGTTTACCAACTTTTTGCAATTACCAGTTCAATACATTACCTTAAAAGTTTTGTCATTCGGATTATGTGCTAATGGGAGACTTTGAGACGCTGGTGACAACAGACTTCATACCAGTCCTTTTCCAATTGTTCACGTATTTCTAAGCATGCGCACAACCAGACTAGATGCTTCCATCTTGTCTCAAAGGTCTCCTATTGAAGTATAATTTCATTTATGTATAGACATACACGAAGGGAGCAGGAACTCCAACAACTCATCAACAGGGCCAGGCATTCGGCTTCCTATGAGAAAGACCAAGAAATCACCGGCTACCAGCAAATACTGGCCGCCAAGAACAAAGAGTTACAGCAGTTTCGGACAGAGCTTGATGCCATACTTGAAGTACTAAGGGAACTGCAGAGGCAAGGAGTAATACTTCCTCTGCAAAGTCACACAGTACAATCACTCTTAAATTGATAACCTGTTGACAATTCGCCAATCCAGTTATGGCCATATTTGCCACTCACCTACACCATGGTGGTGTTTAGTTGTTTTTTTCCAATGTTTTTAACATTGTACTTTCCATTGACGCATTGTGTATAGTTGATGCTTAAGGGATTGTTGATAAGTCATCAACTTGGGCAGACGTGGATATCTAGTTTTCGAACGGCCTGTGCTATGGATCAGCTTTTCAAATGATTGGTTGAATAACTTATAGAGGGATAATGAGATGCCCAAAAAATCTGGCAAGTCGGTCAGAAATCTATGGAGTTCCCACCTTGTATGGGGTGAAAAGTCCACATGTCAGCTTGAGGAAAGGTGGATACCACGCTTGTCAACGGCTTGTGATCGTAATCAGCACTTTTAACCACTGGTGGATCAACAAGAGCCCAAAATCCAACAAGTCTGTCTGAAATCTATAGAGTTCCCATATTTGACCCGCTCCATCGAAATGAGGAAGTTCACAGAACGTGCATGACTGCATTATTACATTATCAATTTATCACATCCTAACACAGGAATGAAATGAACCAAAAATGAATGTTTGGCATCATCAGAAAGCCCATTAAATTCTCTTTAAGTTTATATTCATATCTCAAAATTTGGGGGACATTGCTCATTTCGATGAAGCGGTTCACATATTGTCTGTGGCTGAGACAGAGATGCCAACATACACGATTTGGGCGTAGCAAATACGATTTTGAGCCGTGAATACGACTCTACGATAATACTTCATTGAAATACGCTAAACAAGCCGCCCCAGTATAATTGTATATAGTTGCAATACAAGCAAACAATGAATGAACTATTAAGTGGAAATAAAAATGATGAAAAATAATTTTAAAAATTAAAAAACAAAACAACAACCTTTTAATTGTAAACCGCGGGATTAGCGGCGAATTCACACGATTATGTACGTATCACACACAGGCGCGAGCGCGCTGGATTCGACTGCCTACCTACCACATGTACATCTGTACATTATTTGCAAGATCGTACCCATTGATCTCTATTACATAATGGGGAATAATGAGCATACCCGTGGGGAATGAGGTTGTCTGTGAGGTAGCTTGTGTGTACACGTGTACATGCGCGCATAATTGTGCTCGCGCACGTGCATTACCTTTTAATTTCTCGAAGCTTCTTTGCAAGTGCATGCAGGCACTGCTTACTACGGAATTCTGCGCTTACGGCGCATATAGAATCACACGCTTTTTATGGCGCCGTAAGCGCAGAATTCTGTGGTAAGCAGCGCCATGAAATTGGGCCCAGGTGAGCTAGGGCTAGGCCTAGCTAAGGCTATCAATTTGTTATTTGCCTTCGAGACCCCAAGAAAGAGAACAGTTAGTATTAATAATCAAAATTTCTAACGTGATTGATGCATGGATTACTAAGGCCATGAGAATGAAAGTCATAGATTTGCGTCCACCGCCCGCATGTCCCGAAAGCTACCGCCTAAATTTTTCATTATTTGCCAAAAAAATCATTATTTGCACAAAAAAGGTATTTCCACCAAACAAATTTAGTTCCAAATCATCCACATCAGTAAAACGAAGTTTTTACCAAATTTCCACCAGTATGTGCGCTATAAATCATTGCCATTGGCACATGTTCTCTTACACTCAGTCTTAGTCCCGCGTACGTCGTTCACAAAAAAGGTCGCATCGCGCTAAAACTGTATGGTAAACTCCGTCCGATCCGCACCTGCAACTGTACCGCCTTCACAACAACACGTTCTCTGTTGAGCCTTTGTATCTTAATCTTATGCCTGTGTGTGCGGCCCGCACGTATAATGATGCACGTACGTACACAAATTAGAAGAAACATCTTGTGATTGCGCTGTTATTAATGATCAATGGAAATAATGAATAATGAAAAAAAGCCTCATGTGTTTTCGAAATTTCCCGGACGCAAATCTATGACTTTCATTCTCTTGGCCTAATTCGGAAGATCATTATTGTGAGCTTTTTAAGATAAGATACGTCTAGCATTGTTATAATTTCATAATTTTTTCATTGAGTATTTTCCTCCAATGTACTCTGTCCCCGGTCCCACTACCGCCAGCGGGGTTCACACCAAGTGCGGCGCTGACATTGCCCAAAATCCGGACATGCATTTTTTAGCGTTAGATTTTTGCGATTTTTTTTTTCAATAGATGCTACTCTTTTTTGGAATTCAATGTTGGCATCTCTGCTTTCAGGAATGATTTATGAGCCTGATGTAATGCGGCTTGAGCACCAGTTTGGTGGATACGTGCGCAATATAAGTCCACATTATTATTATTATTATTATTATTATTATTATTATTATTATTATTATTATTATTATTATTATTATTATTATTATTATTATTATTATTATTATTATTATTATTATTATTATTATTATTATTATTATTATTATTATTATTATTATTATTATTATTATTATTATTATTATTATTATTATTATTATTATTATTATTATTATTATTATTATTATTATTATTATTATTATTATTATTATTATTATTATTATTATTATTATTATTATTATTATTATTATTATTATTATTATTATTATTATTATTATTATTATTATTATTATTATTATTATTATTATTATTATTATTATTATTATTATTATTATTATTATTATTATTTCGGATTAGCACAGCATGAAAAGAAAGATCTTGTTTTCCTTTCTGCCGGTTACACCTCGAGTCAAGCTACGTCCCGAGTGCTTAGATCTCGAGTGTCTTTCGCAGAATCCTTGCTGTCCCTAAGAGTGCCGCCTTCTGTAGTAATTCTACTCTAACAGATGTTCCTATCTCCTTGAGATGTTTCTCCAACGCCTTCGGAATTGTACCCAGTGCTCCCACTACCACAGGAATTACATTATTATTATTATTATTATTATTATTATTATTATTATTATTATTATGTGTACATTATCATGTGTACATTATCTACAGAGTTTTATATTACGTAATATTGTACGTGAACACAAAATCAACAAAAATGCACTTAACCTGTTTGTGTTCCAAGCATTCAATGTTTTCCTTCTTAATCTGCTTGAATATTTTAGTATTTTGACATGTTGCCAAAATAACTAAGTCAGAAAAAGTCATTTAATAAACTACTAATCTATTCTTCCAGAAGACTTATTCCTGGTGTCTAGTAACCTAACTTATTTTCCTGTCCATTACTTCAAACTTCAGAAATTCATTCACAGAATCAGAGTGAGCTATATTGACCAAGTATAGATTTCTACATGTAGCCTGATATCTAATGTCTAGTGACCAGACTAATCTGCCTGTTACTGTCCCGTACCTTGTGGTTTTATTTTCAGAGCTAAATTTAATAAGTATAGATTTCTTCATGGAAGACTTTCCCATTTCAGCATCCAGTGTGTAGTAACCATACTCATCTGCCTGTTATTGTCCAGTACCCTGAGCCCATTTTCAGAGCTAAATTTACTAAATATAGAATTCCACATGTAATATGGTGTCCAAGTCTCCATACTCCATCTAAGTACAAATTTAAGCTTTATATATTAGAAACGAACACATTTTCACGGGGGGGACCCGATTGCTCAACAGGTTAGCCTGTGTGATTGAGATCCAAGGGCCCCGGGCATGACTGATCCACCCGGGTCCTGAGTCAACCGGAACTAGCAAGCTAGCTTAATAAGCAAGCTTGAATAAGAGTTTTGCATTTACTTTATTTAAAATCCTCCATTTGGTAAAATAAAATCCTCCAGAGTCCTGAGTTTTTCCACTAGACCACTAACTCTTCTTAATAAAGTTGCATCTGACGTTAATTATAACCCTAATAGAATGGACACGAGCAGATATAAAAGACAAAATTACTGGTAGGATTTGAACCCAGGATCTCTGTAACAAGAGTCCTGAGTCTTTCCACTAGACCACTCTTCTTACAAAAGTTGCATCTGACGTTAATTATAACCCTTAGAATGGACACAGGCAGATATAAAAAAGACAAAATTACAAATGGGATTTGAACCCAGAACCTTTAGAACAAGAGTCCCAAGTCTATCCACTAGACCACTCACTCTTCTTACTAAGTTTTCATCTTACGTTAATTATAACCCGTAGAATGGACACAGGCAGATATAAAAGACAAAATTCCAAGTGGTATTTGAACCCAGGACATCTGGAACAAGGGTCCGAGTCTTTCCACTAGACCACTCACTCTTCTTACCAAATTTGCATCTGATGTTAATTATAACCCTTAGAATGGACACAGGCAGATATAAAAAGACAAAATTACTAGTGGGATTTGAACCCAGGACCTCTGGAACAAGAGTCCCAAGTATTTCCATTACACTACTAATTCTTCTTAGTAAAGTTGCATTTGACGTTAATTATAACCCTTAGAATGGAGACAGGCAGATATAAAAAGACAAATTTACAATTGGGATTTGAACACTAGACCACTCACTCTTCTTAATAAAGTTGCCTCTGACATTAATTATAATCCTTAAAAAGAAGACATGTGGATTTCAAGTATAAATTATCAGTGAAATTTGAACCCAGGACCTCTGTAACAAAAAGGATTGAGTCTTTCCACTAGACCACTCAGTCTTGCTAAGAAATTTGTATCTGACGTTAATTATAACTCTTAGAATTGACACAGTCAGATATAAAAAGAAGACATTACAAGTGGGATTTGAACCCATTACCTCTGGAACAAAATGTTGAATTTTTTCCACTGGACCACTCACTCTTCTTATTAAGGATGCATCTGACGTTAATTATAACCCTTAGAATAAACAATGCTGATAT